>LNAC01000091.1:3072276-3099802 GCA_002007465.1 Ailurus styani
GGGGGGCGGGAGGCGGGACACGCCCGGCGGGCGCCCGGGTCGCGTGGGGCCGAGCGGGGCCGAGCGCCGGGAGGAAGGGCGGCCGCGGCCACCGGTGGGGACGGGGGTGCGTGCGACACGCGCCTTTCTCCGCCCGGCCCCCCGCCCCCGCCGTCCGCAAAGCTGCTCTGTGTCCCCGGATCCCCGCGTCGGGGCTGCCGATTGTTTCCTTCCCAGACTGGCTGGCTCGGTGCAATTTCCAGACGCCTCTTTGGGACGGGCCCCGTGGCGGAGCGGGGAGGAACCTGTTTCCGGGCAGCCCGGCCCTGAACCTGGCCTCTGCGCTCCTCTCCTTTGATCCTCGCTGGCCATCCTGGCCCACACGGTGTGGCCAGGACGGTGACCCCGTTTCGCAGGTGGCAAAACTGAGGGGAGGAGGGACTTGGCCAGAAGCACATCGGGAAAACTTAAAGGAACAGAACTAACAGAAAGGAGAGAACTTTGTCCCGTCACTGTTATTCCCCCGGGGTGAGGCTCTAGGCTCAGAAGAGGACAGGCCAATCTTCCTCTTTCTCCACCTGCGTCCTCTGCTGAGGAAAGGACAGTCTTCAAGGATCACCCAGTGTGGGGGAGGGAGGACCAAGGTCCTGGATCCTGTCCCGGGCTCCCCACCCTAGTTTGTAGGATGACACCCCCCCCACCCCGGTCTGTCCCCCAGCCTCTACCTTTCCCTGCTTCACTCCATTAGGATTGGGGGCTAAGAATCATCACTCCTATTTTCTCCTTCATAAATCCCATTAAAGATGGCCTTGAACCTTGTGGAACTTGGGCCTTATTTCCCATCTATATAAGAGAGAAGCCTTCCAGCCCTAATATTCTTGGATACTCTCTCTGCAAGCAACAGCCTGCCGTAGGAAGTGAAATGTTCTTCCTTTTCTCCGTATCATAATGATACTTGCCTGCCCAACTCCTGTGCCTATAGGAGTACACGATAAAAGATTATTAAATAAGCATAAACGTATACCTTTGCCTGATCCTCTCTGCTAACAAACTTGTAATGATGACCAAAGCAATGAGAAAATAAGTGTGTTTACCAACCCTTTCCAAGTCTCTCCGCATCCACCTATGTGATAAGGAGCAGCCACCTCCCCAGGCTGATGGGGCGGCAGAAGATGACCCTAATGTCGGCCTGGCGTGGGGGATAGGGAGTCCAGCTGGAATGGAAAAGGCTGAGTGTAAACTGTAAGGTGCTGGTGGCCAGGTGCTGTGGCTGTGGTAGCGCCCCTCTGCCTGGCGGTGGGGGGGGGGGCGGGCAGCGGGGAGGCTTCTCAGGCAGGTGCATCCAGGCGCAGGCGCAGGAACACACTGGACCAACAAGGCCCGGGCTTTGCCTTGGAGGGATTGACATTGGAGGGTGGGAACAGCCCAGCCCGCAGATTAACACCAAGATCAGGGTTTTGCCTTAGAGGGAATGACATTGGAGGGTGGGAACAGCCCAGCCCGCAGATTAACACCAAGACAAGGGTTTTGCCTTAGAGGGATTGACATTGGAGGGTGGGAACAGCCCAGCCTGCAGATTAGCACCAAGACCGGGTTTTGCCTTGGAGGGATTGATGTTGGAGAGTGGGAACAGCCCAGCTCAATGAGCAACATGCCTCCAGGCAGTTGTTACAGAGTCTGCCTGGGGAGCTGAGCAGGCAGGGGCGCCTCTGCAGGTGTACTGGTTCGCTGGCTTGCGTGTTCTGTTGCTTTAACACCTCTGCCATCGTTGGCAACCCCCATGAGGGACATGCGCCACCCCTCTGCCCACCTTTTGCTCCGCCTGAGGGAGAGCTTGGTTGGGTGACTCCTCCACCCCTTCTCGAAAGATCCCTGGGTCACTCTGTCCTCCTAGAGGCCTCAGGAACAAGTTAGCTGGCTTTCCCTGTGGTTCAGCTTCAGTCTGCAGTGGGAACAAGGCGAGGGTTATATTTAGGGTGTCGGTTTCTTACCTTGTACTTGAACCATGCTTTCAGTGTTTTAAATTTGTTTTTCAAATACACTTAGGTTTATTTATACATGTATGTGGTTCAACTACACATGCATGTGGTACAAAATTCGAGAATACAGTGGGAGTAGGTCTTCCTGCCTCCCCTGCTTTCCAGCCTCCCAGCTCCCCTCCCAGAGCTGACCGCCCTTACTAGTTCCTTACACACCCTGCCAGAAATCATTCTGTTAGGAGTTTTTAAAAAGCCATGTTTGTCAAGACGTGGTGTACAGACTACCTGAGTCAGAATCACCGAAGTAGCTGCTCCCTGGGTCACAAACATTAAAGTCAGAAAATACTGCTTTGAGGGCTGCAGTGACAGCTGCCATCCTGTGGTTGGAGAAATATTTCCGTAAGTTCCTCCTGTTTCTAGACCAAGAGGCTGAGGCCAGACCTGGTCAGATAATGTCAGCTCTAGAGCCAAGGTTTCTTTCTTTCTTTTTTTAAAATTTTATTTATTTATTTGACAGAGAGAGATTACAAGTAGGCAGAGAGAGGAGGAAGCAGGCTCCCCGCTGAGGGCCTCGATCCCAGGACCCTGAGATCATGACCTGAGCCAAAGGCAGAGGCTTTAACCCACTGAGCCACCCAGGAGCCGCCTTTCTTTTCTAAAGATCGTATTTATTTAGCTGAGAGAGAGAGAGAGAGCACAAACAGGGGGAGCTGCAGGCAGAGCGAGAAGCAGTGATGTGGGGCTCGATCCCAGGACCCTGGGATCATGACCTGAACTGAAGGCAGAGACTTAACCGACTGAGCCACCCAGGTGCCCCTAGACCCAAGGTCTCTATTGCTTTCAGCTATATAGACGTTTTGCAGAGTCCACATGCACATGTGTGTGTCCTTAGAAGGAAATCCTCTTTTGAAATGAAACGTCCCTGGAAACGCACATGTGAAATAAATAAAAGCAGAGCTCCTCCCCCTGTTGGAGTGGGAGTGGGGCAGAGGGAGCTCACTGAGCTCCTCAGCCTTCCGGCAGCCCCTGGGGCACCTCCTTGGAAGCCAGGCGTTGAAAAACCACAGTCTCATCTTGCGGGACATCCTAGAGCTGATAGAGATTTAGTAAGCAGATGGTCAAGTTCAAGGTGGAGGAAGGGAATCAGAAATTCCAGCTCAAGTCTCCCAGTGTGAGTCCTGGATTCCCCCTGCTCAACCCCATGTCTGATAACGTCCAGTCCTCACATCCTTCAAGCCCATGGGAGGGCTGGTGCGCACAGACAGCTGCTTGGAACCCATGGATCCCCAGGAAGACAGCTGACCCGCTTTGAGCATCCACATCGGAATCAATTCAAGTGTATTTACGGAGACCTCTGTTGTGCCCAATGCAATGAACTCTAAGCTGTTGAAAACTTGTCCCGCCCGCCGGGACTTGCCATGTAGCTGGAGAGAGAAGACACAGAGGAAGTGATAAGGACATTAGGCAGGGGTGTGCTGGGGGAGGGGTAAGGCAGGTGGGCAGGCAGGTGGGTCCTCCTTAGATGTGGGGGGGGGGAGTGAGAAAGGGCTAGGGCAGGGGGAGCGGTGTGGGGAGGCAGAAGGAAGGCCTGGGCTGGGCAGGAACTCAGGAAACAGTGCCTTCCAGGGGAAGCTCAGCCACTCTCCCTGGAGATGTGAGATGAGGTCAGAGTCGAAGAAACAGCAAATTGGAACCTGAACCCTTAATCCAGCTTAATTAAACTAACTGGCTTGAGGGACTTGAGTTAGAATTTAGGAAAATCAGGGCACCTGGGTGGCTCAGTCGGTTGAGAATCTGCCTTCGGCTCAGGTCACGGTCCCCGGGTCCTGGATCCAGTCGTGTATCCGGGGCTCCCGGCTCAGCGAGGAGCCTGCTTCTCCTTCTCCCTCTGCCTGCTGCTCTGCCTACTTGTGCTTCCTTTCTGTCAAATAAGTAAATAAAATATTTTTTTTTAAAAAAGGATTTAGTAAAATCTTTTTTTTTTTTAATTTTATTTATTTATTTCACAGAGGGAGAGAGATCACAAGGAGGCAGAGAGAGAGAGGGGGAAGCAGGCTCCCTGCTGAGCAGGGAGCCCGATGCGGGCCTCGATCCCAGGATCCTGAGATCATGACCTGAGCTGAAAGCAGAGGCTTTAACCCACTGAGCCACCCAGGTGCCCAGGATTTAGTAAAATCTTTACAGCACTAAACTTCCATCCTTCAAACCTGCTGCTCCCTGGATAATACCTGTATCCTTCCAGCCACCGCCCCAACTCAATTCCATGCACACCCTGCCTCCTACCGCTTGATTGCTCTGCTGGAAGGCTCTTCCCCAGCTGTCTGCACTGCTTGATCCCTCAAGGACCCCACACCTCATCAGTGAGGCTTCCAACTGCCCTTGGTTAAGGATCACCCCTCCCTCCCTCTCAGTACCCTTCCCACTCTCTCTATTCCCCATAACATGTAAGTATCGCCTCCCGGAACTTGGTATATTTACTTGTTAGTTGCCTCTCCCATTAGACATGAGCTCCACAAGGGCAAAACTGTGCCCCTGGTGCGTAGAATAGTTCCAGATACATAGCAGGTATGCAATAAACATTCACACATGAATGAGTAAGTGCGGGAGGGACTCTGTCTTGGTGATTCTCCGTGGAATGTTCCCTAGGATAGACTGGGTGCTCGTGTTGGCCAGGAGCTGTGATTTTGTGGACAGTGGTAGGAGCCAGCTACATCCGGTGCAATTTCTCCATGCCCCGAGCAGTTGTAACAGCTCAGACCTGACCTTGGAAAGGGACCACTGCAGGGCCAGGGATGAGCAGGTGGAAGGTGTGGTTCCCCGCTCCCTGCATGGTGCTTGGTCCCCACACTGATACAGGGAGAAAGAGAGAGGAGCCAATCAGGCATGAAGGGGGGCATTGGTGAGGCTGCCAGACAGGTGTCACCTCCTTTTTGGGACTCAGTCCCCTTTACCTGCCCTTGGCTCTGCAGATGAATCAGCAAGTTCTAGTCTCTGAGGTTCCTCGCGGCACTTCCCCTGGGGCAGACCAGAGGATCTTGCACAACATTAAGTAACACACGGGGCAAGGCAGGAGGCTCGAAAAGCCAGCAGTAGCCTGGGGACAAGGGTCATCCAGCTCAAATCTATGTCTCTGTATGGAGAACCTCCAGCCCAGGAAACAGCCTATGCTGGGAACTTGGGGGTTAATGGGGAGGGGACAGACCTCAGCCTCAGCTGGAAATCCGCACCTCAGGTACAGCAGTTGAGGAAATACACTTTCAAGGCACCAAATCCGCACCAATAAATACATAAATAAATAATAATAAAAAATGTTTAATGCAGGTGTGCCTTGCTTTAAGCCACAACCTATAGGAAAACTGAATATCTACCAAAGATAAACAAAGGGGTGATTCCTCATTTTACTTTGATTTTTTTTAAGTTTTTATTTATTTATGTAATCTCTACACCCAAGGTGGGGCTTGAACTAAGGACCCTGAGATCAAGAGTCACATGCTCCTCCAACTGAGCAAACCAGGCAGCTGTTCCTGATTCCTCATTTTGAAGGAGGATGTTCCAGGGGGCGCCTGGGTGGCTCAGTGGGTTAAGCATCCGACTCTTGATTACAGCTCAGGGCATGATCTCAGGGTCATGAGATCGGGCCTCCCATTAGGCTCCATGCTCAGTGTGGTGTCTGCTTGAGATTTTCTCTCTCTTCCTCCACTTTTGCCCCTCCTCCCCCAATAAATAAATGAATAAAATCTTCTAAAAAATTAAGTAGGGCGCTTGGGTGGCTCAGTGGGTTAAAGCCTCTGCCTTCGGCTCAGGTCATGATCTCAGGGTCCTGGGATCGAGGCCCGCATCGGGCTCCCTGCTCAGTGGGGAGCCTGCTTCCTCCTCTCTGCCTGCCTCTCTGCCTACTTGTGATCTGATCTCTGTCAAATAAATAAAATTAAAAAAAAAAAACTTAAAAAAATTAAGTAAAGGGGGGCAACTGGGTGGCTCAGTAGTTAGGTGTCTGCCTTCGGCTCAGGTCATGATCCCAGGGTCCTGGGATCAAGCCCCACATCGGATGGCTCCCTGCTCAGTGGGAAGCCTACTTCTCCCTCTCCCACTTCCCCTGTTTGTAGTACCTCTCTCGCTGTGTGTCTCTGTGTCAAATAAATAAAATCTTTTTTAAAAATAAAATAAAATAAAATAAAGAATGAAGTAAAGGAAGATGTTCCTTGGAGACGTTGTGAGCTCCCCTGGAGAACTGGAAATCCTTGCCTTGGTGAGTATTGGGCTTTCACACCCTAATCACTTGAAATGTGGCACCTTCCAGTTTACAATCTGCCTTCAAAAATATGAATACTTTCACATATTCTATTCTCATTAGATTCTCTGAGGACCCTCTGAGATACCTACAAGAATCCCCATTTTACAGATGAGGAAACGGAGGCCTGTGGCGGGTAGGTCACACAGTTCAGCCCAGCCTTCGGACTTGCACAGCACCCCACACTGTCCCCGTGTGGTCCCTACAGCTCTGGGAGGCTGGTCCAGAGCAAGAGGCTGAGATCCATGAGGGAGACGAGAAAACCGAGCCCAGGAGACAAACGTTTCCAACAGCCTCCCTGACTCAGCCCGGGCTTTGAAGTCAGACCAACCAAGGCTCCCACCTTAGTTTATCACTCACTAGCTTTGCCTGACACGTACTGGACCTCGATGTGCCTCGGCGTCCTCATCTATAAAATGGGTCTCATAATATCTACGCCACAAGGAGCCGTGAGGGTGACCTGATGTACATTATCACTCAGAGCAGTGCCCGACCCAGCTCCTGTGATGATGCCTGCCATTTTTGTTCATTTTTTTTTAAGATCTTATTTCTTTATCTGCCAGAAAGAGAGAGAGAGAGAGCTCAAGCAGAGTGAGAAGCAGGGTCCCTGCCAAGCAGGGAGCCCGAGGCAAGACTTGATCCCGGGACCCTGAGATCATGACCCGAGCCAAAGGTGGATGCTTAACTGACTGAGCCACCCAGGCGTCCCCATTCTTGTTCTTTTTACGGGCTCTCTCTCCCACTTCTGTGAACCATCCTTTCCTCCAGGGGCAGGCAAGATGGCACAGCCTTGCCCTCCCCTCGCCGCCCTCACCCTTTTCTGGAAGGTCACCCCGGGCGGGTTCTCTCCCAACCCCCAGGAGCCTCCCTGCCACCGCCCGGCTGGACCTCAGCCTCCGGCCCTGGGGGCCACCCCACCTCTGCCTGCGGCGGGGCCCGGAGCCCGGTCAGGCCTGGCCGGCCGCCAGTACTTCCCTGGTACGATGCCCCGCCACTCCCTCTGGACCCTTCTATTCTGGGAGCTGTAATTTAGACAGCCTTCCCCGCCCCAATTGCTATCTGTGGCAGCAGTCCCCGTCCCCGCGGGCCCTGCCCACCCCCTCCGAGACTGCCTTTTCATAAACAGCTCCCAGGCTGTCCTGTTATCTTGGGTTCCATGGCTCTGGGGAGGAGGCCCTGCCACCCTGAAGATACCCCTCAATCTGGGGGCCGGCCGGCCCCGCGTGGACAGCGGCGGGATGGAACCCTCACCCATGAGAGCCCAGTAGAGCAGCCCTTGGGACCCGACCCTGAAGTCGGCTGAGGTGCAGTAGGGAAGCCAAAGAGAGAAGAGCCTGCCATTATCCCCCCCACCCCCCTGCGCTCTGAGACCTGGGTTGGCCTGGGCCGCGGTCTCCCCCAAGGCCCCTGCTTGGCCACAGGGCCACTAGAAGAAGGAGGAGCAGTCAGTAACAGCAACAAAAGCGATCTCTCTAAAACACAGATGTGATTGTGTCCAGCCCGAGCTCCAAACCTTCAGTGGTTCCCCAGGGCCATCGGGGTTGAAGCTCACAGACCCTCCGCCTTCGGCTCTTTCTACCGCCTCTCTCCCCTCAGGCCCTTTGCATAAGCTCTCTCCCTGCCTGGACATAGTTCTCTTTCTCTAATTCCTACTCAGGCTGCAGGTCTTGGCTTAGAAGTCACTTCTTGGGGGGCCTGGGTAGCTCCGTTGGCTAAGCGTCTGCCTTTGACTCGGGTCATGATCCCAGGGTCCTGGGATGGAGCCCCACGTTGGGGTCCCTGTTCAGCAGGGAGCCTGCTTCTCCCTCTCCCTCTGCTTCTGCCCCTTCCCCCACCTGTGCTCTCTGTTTCTCTCTCTCTCTCTCTCTAATAAATAAATAAAATCTTAAAAAAGAAGAAGAAGGGGCGCCTGGGTGGCTCAGTGGGTTAAGCCTCTGCCTTCGGCTCAGGTCGTGATCTCAGGGTCCTGGGATCGAGTCCCGAATCGGGCTCTCTGCTCATCAGGGAGCCTGCTTCCTCCTCTCTCTCTGCCTGCCTCTCTGCCTCCTTGTGATCTCTCTCTCTCTCTCTCTCTCTGTGTTAAATAAATAAATTAAAAAACCTAAGAAGAAGAAGAAGAAGAAGAAGAAGAAGAAGAAGAAGAAGAAGAAGAAGAAGTCATTTTTCATGGAAACTTCCCTGACATCGACACACACGTACACTCCTCTCTGGTCCTCCCCTTGAACTGGGATGGGTGTTCCCCCCGTGTTTACCAGAATCACCAGGCCCCTGCTGATGCACCTGTCTGTCTCCCCTGCAGACAAGAAGTATTCCCAGAGCAGGAACTCTGCCTTGTTTATGTTATTTCTCCAGCACCAAGCTCAGTCCAAGCTTATACTGTTTCTCCAGCACCAAGCCCAGTAGGCTTAAGAAAAAATTTTTGAAAGAATGCACGAATGAATAAATGAACAATTTCTCTGCCCCCCCGGGGGGGTAATGAGTCGGTCTCTTAGAGAGGTATTTGCTAATTTGTGCCCTTCTTTCTCCCAGAAGCCCCATGTTCAGCTCCTGTGTCTTTGTCCTCTACCTATACTTCAGGCTTACTGCACTGATCTGGAAAATACAGTTGCTATAGCCATGGGCCTGTTCGTGAGGAGCCCTGAGAGGCTCTGAGGACGCACTACAGGACGAGGCAGGCACCCCTGGGTTGAGAGGGAGGAGGGCACAGAAAGAGGCAGTCCTCAGGGCTTACCGAGCAATATATCTGTTACCAAGAAGTAAGGCGGTGTGCATATCAAATGGGCAGCTTTGGGCACCTTTGCTAGGACACAGAGACCCCCTTTGCTTGCTCCAAAAAGGTAAATGGCAAAGAATAACCTATAATTACAGCAACAGGATGGAGTTAGATGATACTACCAGTTAGCCCTGTACATTATTGGAGGACCTCTGAAACTGGAGTATTTCTGTGTCCAAATTGCATTTCCTCCATCATTTCTCTCATCCTGCAGTCTCACTTGGATTTGTCCCCAGATCACCTGCCCCGACTGAAGGCTGGGAACATCTGTCGCTGCAGTTTCTTCCACTTCCTGAGAACATGAGACCCACTCCCACGAATACAGCCACAGAGCCAAGGTCGAAGGCCCAAGCCTTTTAAGGAGAGAATGAGAGAACAGTGGAGGCTCAGCATGCCACCTCCCCACTCCTGGAGGCCGTGGGATGAGATGGTCAAAGACAGGCCTGGTGAAGACAATCAATCTAGTGGCCAAACAGACAAAGTCTGTGCTCTGGGTGGGTGACGTGATCTAGACATGCTTCCACCTCAGGGCCTTTGCATGTGCTGTTCGTGCTGCCTGACTTTCGTGTCCCTCGGGTTTCTATAGAGCTCACTCCCTCAGGTCTTTGCTTAACTGGTCCCTTCTCAGTCCGACTTTCCCTGGCCACCCTTTTTAAAGCGAAGCTCCCCCAACCCACCCATTTCCCTACTTTATTTGTCTCCATAGCACTTCCTGCTATCTGACATACTGGGTTCTTTCTCTCTCCCCCCACTCCCTTCCTTCCTTCCTTCCACTGGCTGCCTCCTTTAATAGAATGTGAGAACCATGGCAATTGTGTTTACAGATGTATCTCTGGTTCTCTCTTGCCGTGTAACAGATCACCCTTCAGCAGCTTCAGACTAAGGTGTATTATCTCCACGGTGTCTGGGCGCCAAGAGTCCTAACAAGGTCATCGTCATCTCAGAGCCTGACCGGGGCTGCAGGGCTGCGCCCAAACTCATTCGTGTGGTTGTTGACGGGCCTCTGGTCTGCTCTGGCTGCTGGCCCGAGGCTTCAGTTCCTTGCCTTGTGAGCTTCCCCACAGGGCTGTCCCCGGCAGGGCAGCTGAGGGGGAGCAAGAGAGAGAGAGAGAGCACCCAAGGCCAAGTGCAGCCTGGCATAACCCGCACTGGAGGAGCCGTGCCGTCACTTCTGCCCCACGCCACAGGCCACCCGCACCCTCTCTGCTACAGTATGTGGGGGGCCTGCAGGAGGGTATGGACGCCAGGATGTGGGCCTCATCGGAGCCTTCTTGGAGGCCGGCTACCAAGCCCCCACACATCCCTGGCCTAGAGAAGAGGCTCAAGAAATTGTAGAAAGAAATAACGAAGGTGGGCGCCTGGGTGGCTCAATGGGTTAAAGCCTCTGCCTTCGGCTCAGGTCATGATCTCAGGGTCCTGGGATGGAGCCCCGCATTGGGCTCCCTGCTCAGCGGGGAGCCTGCTTCCTCCTCTCTCTCTCTGCCTGCCTCTCTGCCTACTTGTAATCTCTCTCTCTGTCAAATAAATAAATAAAATCTTTAAAAAAAAAAAAGAAAGAAAGAAAGAACGAAGGTAGGAACAACTCCTGCAGAATGCATCTAGGCTTCGAACCCACAGGGGCTAGGAGCCCTGACCACCGCCCCATCCCCAAAGGATCTTAAACACACTGAGCTTTCCTCGACCCCCATGTCCACCTCTTCCCAGCCTTGGGCAGGTTCCTCCACTCACAGGCCTGTTGTGGGGATTTAAAAAGAGGAGGAGGGGCGCCTGGGTGGCTCAGTGGGTTAAGCCTCTGCCTTCAGCTCAGGTCATGGTCTCAGGGTCCTGGGATCGAGCTCCGCATCAGGCTCCCTGCCTGGTGGGGAGCTTGCTTCCTCTCTTTCTAAATAAATAAATAAGGGCGCCTGGGTGGCTCAGTGGGTTAAAGCCTCTGCTTTCGGCTCAGGTCATGATCTCAGGGTCCTGGGATCGAGGCCCGCATCGGGCTCCCTGCTCAGCGGGGAGCCTGCTTCCCCCTCTCTCTCTGCCTGCCTCTCTGCCTCCTTGTAATCTCTCTCCCTCTGTGAAATAAATAAATAAAATCTTTAAAAAAATAAATAAATAAATAAATAAATAAATAAAATCTTTAAAAAAATTTAAAATATAAAAAAGAGGAGGAGTATGTTAACTAGCTAGAATTTAAATACAAAAAAAAAAAAAGGACTAGGAGGTAGGCATCACAGAGTCTGACACACACACAAGCCCTCAGTAAATGTCACCATTGTGGGCGGTATTGTGCGTTACTCATATTGGAGGGAAAGAACCAAAGTAGCTTCCTGGAGTCAGGAGCAGTTGTAGAGCTGGGGATGTTGTGTACGTGTGCATGTGTGTGTGTGCGTGCACGTGTGCGCATGCGTGTGTGTTTCCATGGGGTTCTCTCCCCAGAGCCGTGGCTGAGAGTCCCTGTCCCAGGTTGGCAGGGCCGGCAGATGACTCATGTGGTCCAGACACTAGGTTCATCACTTGGGCCAGAGAAGGTCACGTGCTGGGACCTTAGTCACCCGAACGGGTAGGACAGACTAATGAGCCCGGGGGCTACTGTCCATTTACACTGAGTTAGCACGTATGTACCAGTGGTTCTTGAACATTTCGCAGAGAGCGGAGGGAAGGTTAGGTGGTGTCAGAGAACCTTTTAAAAGTTGACATGAAAAAGCACATTTATATGCAAACAAAAAAGTATCTACAGCAAGCTCAGGCCATTCACAGGTGGACCACTGTTCCAGAATGCTTGACTGGGGTCTCCACGGAGACAAGACGGGGCCTGCGTCTCCTGAGGAAATGAATGCATGCAAGCCTACGTGGATGGATGAATAAAAGAAGAACCAAAGCCCCAGGATCTTGGCATCTTTGCTGGCTAGCAGAGCATCTTCTCTCCACCTTGTACAACGGCCTCAGAAAAACTGGATGGTCTCGAAAGGCCTGCATTCAAGTGTTGCCTTAGCCACCTTGGACTTGTCCCCTGACCTCTCTCCGCTTCACTTTCCTCATCAGGAGAATAATGTGAATTACAGTGTTTTGTAAAGTACAAAGCCTACTGCACACACAAGGGACTCTCGTTTTGGTTGGACTCTCATTCTAAGGGTGAATTGTCTCCAGCTCCCGACAGACCTGCCTGGGGGTGGGAAGGTTCCTCGGTGGGGCAGGTTGCTCAGGGGAAGCTGAGCTGTCTGCCCTCCCTTCGTGAGCATATCCCCAGTCGGGTGGCCCAGGTTAAGCCGGGAAGCTTGCATGGTGTCATTCCAGGTGTAAGGCCACACCCCACACAAGTAGCCAAGATTGAGAGTCTTTCAATCATTCAGGAAACAAATGTTTTTGGAGCAGCTACTCCAGGCCAGGGCCTGCTCCAGGTGCTGGGGACACCACGGGAGCAAACCAACTCTGGTCCCTGTCATCGCGGAGCTGATAGTAGGGGAAAAGATTTTGATCAATCAGCCAGGAGGAGCCCAGGGTGCTGTGGAGGTGTGTATTAAGAGAGGGAGGGGGCGCCTGGGTGGCTCAGTGGGTTAAAGCCGCTGCTTTCGGCTCAGGTCATGATCCCAGGGTCCTGGGATCGAGGCCCACATCAGGCTCTCTGCTCAGCAGGGAGCCTGCTTCCTCCTCTCTCCTCTCTCCCTGCCTGCCTCTCTGCCTACTTGTAATCTCTCTCTCTGTGTCAAATGAATAAATAAAATCTTAAAAAAAAAAAAAAAAGAGAGGGAGGGTGTCTGGGCAGGACAAGTTTCGTTTTAGAAGTGACAGATGAGCTAAGCCCACTCAGTGGGAGGGATGCGATGGGAGGTACTCTGGAAAGAGGCCATGGCAAGTGCAAAGGGCCTGTGGTAGCACTTTCGAAAGTCTGAAAGAAGGCTATTACATAGTGAGCAGGGGAGGGATGCAAGAACTAGCCAGGGACAGACACGAGGCAGGCAGAGACGAAATCACCTTGTTCTCTTTAAGGCGACATTTGCGAAAAACAGAGGAAATGGTATGGCAGATTTCAAGTCTCTGGAAGCCGTTACACAGAAAGAGGGTGCCTTAGAAGCCAAAGGAGAGGAACTATCCCAGCAAGTGGGATTTGAGTCAGACCATAAGGACTTCCTGGTCCAATGGGGACCCCGGGGTGGGGAGGGGGTGACTTTCTCAACCACCTGCCGTGGGTGTCTGCCAGGTAGCAGAAAGGGTGCCTGCGCATTCACCTCTTGACCCAGTTCCCTCTGCCACATGACTCCCCATCCTTGCTGCTTACTGAGGGGGCGAAGTGGGCAGCTCTGTCTGGGTGAGTCTGTTGTGGAAGAGGAGCTGGCCTGGGGAAGGCAGGGAGGGAAAGATGCAGGGGTGGGGGGAAGGCTGTTTTGGGGTGTCTCCGGGCTGCTCAGAGGATGTGGAGAAAGGGGGAGGGGAAGCCAGCAGCAGGCAAGACGAGGAGTTGAGGTGGGACAGGGAAGGAGAATGGTCAGGATGGGGCATCTTGGGGAAGGAGAGACGTGACCCCGGATTATGAGCCTCCTCCTTAATTCAGAGGCACCTCAGGTCCAGTTGCTTTACCTCCTTAAGTTCAAGACAGAACCGCCCTGAAGTCCAAGACGGAACGGTCCCAGGCAGAGCAGACTGCCAATTGTCTGACACTGTTTTGGGGAAGGCTGTTCGCTTATCTTTCGGGCTCCTCTCTAGACTGTAAATTCCCTGAGGCCCGGGTCTGTGTCTTCTTCAGTGTGTTATCTCCCAGTGCCTGACACAGTTAACAGTTGTGCAATGAAGGACAGCACAAATGAATACTGTGTGGTAGGGAGGACCCGGAGGGCAGGAGCCAGGCCACAGCCACTGATGGGACGTAGCTCTGAAGGTCTGAACCCCGATCTATGTTATTGCCAGATTCTTCCGAGCACCAGGATGGGGGTGAGGCAGCCCATTCCCATCCACAGAAGGGCCACTCGAAACCTTGGAGGCCGGCCATGGGACGTTCTGGTTAACAACGGAACTCTCGGGCGCCTGGGTGGCTCAGTTGGTTAAGCAGCTGCCTTCAGCTCAGGTCATGATCCCAGGGTCCTGGGATCGAGCCCTGCATCGGGCTCCCTACTCTGCAGGAAGCCGGCTTCTCCCTCTCCCTCTGGCCCCTCCTCCTGCTTGCATTCCCTTTCTCCCTGTGTGTCTCTCTGTCGAACAAATACAATCTTTAAAAAAAAAAAAAAAGGAACTCTGTCGCTGATGGCCCAGGTGCAAATTCTGCTTCTGCCCCTTCCAAGCTCTGGGACCTTGGACAATTTACATACCAGTCTGTGCCTCATTTTTGTCATCTGTAAAGTAGAGGAACAAATCGATCCTAGGGCTGATATGAGAATGAAGAGAGCGGAGCCCTTAGAACACTGCTTGGCACACAGGAAGCACTCCATCAAGGCCAGTGACTGTGTCTCAGGAGACGAGAGCTCTGAAAAGCCCCTGGGCCCCAGCACGAGGCCTTAGGCCCAGAGCACCTAGAGCAGAGCTCACAGAACTTGCCCGAACGGGGCCCTCCTGGTGGCTCTGGCGCTGAGCCCACTGCACAGGTCGCCAGGTCACCGAACGCCCTCAGCTTCCTCCAGACAGAGAAGGGCAGACCTCCCAGCAGAGCTGATGACCGCCACTTGCTACACAGCGTCCTTGGGCAAGGCACTTTCTTAATGTCCCTAAGCTTCTGCTTTCTCATTTGTAAAAATGAGAATACTAAAACAGCCAGGGCTGTTGTGGGGATGATGTGCCCGGCACGAAAGTCCTGCTTCCCAAAGATGAGGTGCTCGGAGGACCCAGGCCATGGGCCCCTCCCCTTCCGCTACTAATCCCTCCGCCCACCAGGGCTCTCAGGAGAGCCAGAGTCCCAGGTCCCGACTCTGGGCCTCCCTGGCTCTAACGCCAAAACCTTAGGAGAGAGTCACACCCTTTTTGTCAAGGCCAATTGGAGAGCCCCATCCCTGGCCACCTGAATCAGGCTTCCCCAGAGACTCCTGTCTCTGTCGCCTCAGATGACCCTGTCCCCACGAGCTCTCTGCCAGACTGACTGACTGGAGTTCTAAGGTGAACCCCACAGGGAGAGAGGAAGTTCTGGAGCTGAGTGCTGGGCAGAGGCCTCACCCTGCTGGGCACCGGGATGGGGTGAGGTGGGAGGTAGGAAGTCCCTTTCTGTCCCCCCTTTAGACACACGGCTGATCATCCAGCTTGTCCCACTGCCCAGCTGTCTTCATTGGCACAACGAGAGGCAAAAGTTTAAGAGAGAGAGGACTGTGGGGCGTCGGGGTGGCGCAGTTGGTTAAGCAACTGCCTTCGGCTCAGGTCATGATCCCCGGGTCCTAGGATCGAGCCCCGCGTCGGGGTCCTTGCTCAGCAGGGAACCTGCTTCTCCCTCTCCCTCTGCCTGCTTGTGCTCTCTCTGTGTCAAATAAATAAAAATTCTTAAAAAAGAGAGAGAGGGGGCGCCTGGGTGGCTCAGTGGGTTAAAGCCTCTGCTTTCGGCTCAGGTCATGATTTCAGCGTCCTGGGATCGAGGCTGCATCGGGCTCTCTGCTCGGCAGGGAGCCTGCTTCCCCCTCTCCCTGTCTCTCTGCCTGCCTCTCTGCCTACTTGTAATCTCTCTCTCTGTGTCAAATAAATAAATAAAATCTTAAAAAAAGAGAGAGAGAGAGGATTGTGTCCTGAAAACTTTCGCATAGAGAGAACTGGGAGTTTCTAGATTTATTCCACAGAGGCACCTCGCACAGAGCTCCTGAGTACCTGATAGCCCCAGGGCTGGAAGGCAGAGGTGGCCAGTAAGGACTGGCTTTGGACACAACAGAAAGTTACCCGCCTGCCCCACCCTCAGCCCCATCGGTGATTTTGGAAACAGCGGGAGGGATGTTAATCGTCAGGGTCAGAATCTGAATCTACTGCCTCCTTGGGGGCCTCTGGGCAAGTCATTGATCTCTCTGAGCCTCAATTTCCCTGTTGGAAAATTGGGATAATCCTGGAGTGACCCGTTCCTGGGAAGATGAAATGAGGAGACACAAATGGGGTGCTCGGTGGAGCTGAACACAGCAGAAGACGTGTTTCATTCAACAACAAATATCTAAGGCGTATTGTGTGGCGCGGGTCTCCGTGCTAGGGGCGACGGGACACTAATACATAAGGCAAGCATGGCCTCTGCCCTCCTGTTGGTGACAGGAGAGAAGGGGTGGCAGACGCTGGAGGAGGGGCACGGTGTGGGGTAAGGGTTAAGGCAACCACGCTGGGGGACACCTGGGTGGCTCAGTTGGTTAAGCCCAGGTCACGATCCCAGGGTCCTGGGACTGAGTCCCCCATCCGGCTCCCTGCTCAGCGAGGAGCCTGCTTCCCCCTCTGCCTGCCTCTCCTCCAGCTTGTGCTCGCTCTCTCTGACAAAGTAAAAAAAAAAAAAAAAAAAAGAAAGAAAGGAAAAAAAGGCAACCAGGCTGGAAGCCCAGCTCCACGATTCACCTGCTGGATGACCCTGGGCAAGCTCACCTCTTTGTGCCTTGACTTCCCAACTGCAAAAGGAGCCACGCACCCTTTTTCAGAGTGGTGAGAATTCCACGAGCTGACGCATGGCAGTGTACCAACAGCATTTCCCACGTGCTCCGGTAGCACACGGGTGATCGGGGTAATAAAAGGAGCTTCAAGATGTGTGACAGAGGCCGGGCTCCCCCAGCAAATGGGGCAGGCGTGTTCCTGAGGAGGGAAGTCCCCAGGAAACCTCAGAGGTGCTGCAGAGCGGGGAGAGAGGGTGGCCAGTGCGGACGGGGGTGTGAGCAGCAAGCCAGTGAAGGAGCTGGGGCGCTGGAAGTTAAGGTCAAGGGTTTTTAAGCAGCTCCAAGGCGTTCCTTCTCCTTTGTACCTGCGGAACCGCGGCACACAGTTGTCCTGTCCACACCAGCGCCCCCCACAGGGTAATTCCTTGCCGACCCTCGCTTCCCCGCTGGTTTCCAGCCCCACCGGCTGCCAGATCACCAGGGCCTTCCCATCTGCCGGCTCTCCCGGAGGAGTGGAGGAGCAGGGGGGAGAGTCAGACTCAGGCCTGGGGGCGCCTACCCTCTGCATCCACACAGGTCCTCTGTGACCCCGAGGGCCACGCGCGCCGAGGTTTGAACTCAGGCACATAATTTCTCCGGTTGTGAATATTCAACGATAAGTGCAGCAATCTCGTACAGTGCCCTGTTCATAGTACGTTCTCGGTATATATAAGTTTTGGCTCTCTGGTGTTGAAATAGAAGCTTCTCCTCAACCATCCGGTTGCAGGGCGGACGGAGCTGGGGTGGGGGTGGAGACGGGATTGGGGGGAAGGGGGACGCGGGGGAGTGTGGCTAGGCACGGACTCTTACGAAGCAGAAGAGAAAGCGGGTTTTTACTTACACCGCCACTTGCAAAGGGCAACAGTCGGGTCCTTAAATCGGTGTTTACGGGATAGGGGTGTGGGAGAGTCCCCTCCCCGGCAATCCCTGTAACCTGTAACCGAGCACGGGTCCCAAGAGGCGAGGTGCGGCGACTCGGCGCGGAGGGCAGGGTTAGGCGCACGTAGGGGAGGAAGTGCTTTTCCTGGGCTGGGTCCAACGGCGCCTACCGCTCGGCTTAGGAGCGAAGAAGGGAATGGGGGCTGGCGGTAGGGGTGCATTTCTGCAAATCTCAGGGCTCGGCGCCCTGGAGGCACAGCCCTGACACTTCTGGGTGTGTGGGCGGGGACTCACGCAGAGCCCCGCAGCCGCTCCGCCGAGGGTGCCCCCCACCCACGCTCCTCCCGAGGGATGCGCTCCAACTCCCCTCTCTTCCCCTCTCTCGCTGCGCGCAACCCCACCTTGCTCGCGCTTCGGGAGCCTGCGGGGCGGCCGGGAGGCGTGGCCCGCAGGCGGCCCGCCCCTTTGATGTGCGCCGGCGCCGCTGTGATTGGACGGTCGCTTGTGACGTGCGGGGACTGCGGTGGGCCCGGGTGCTGCGGCAGCCGCAGCGCCAGCCGCGGCTCGGGCTCCGGCTCCCGGGCATTTAAAGGGGACGCGGCGGCGACCCGGGGGGATGGGGGGCAGGTGGAGGGGACGGCCCAGACGCACATCATCCACGGCCCCTCGGGACTGGAGGGACTCGTGAGCCGGAGCCCAGAAATCCGGGGGTGGATGAGACATCGCGTCCCCTCCAATTCCCGTAAGCACCCCTTGCCCCATCCTGCGCCCAAATACCTCAGCTAGCCCCTCTCCTCACTCTTTACACTCCAAACTAATCCGGGACAGACCTCTGCCGCCGCCGCTCCCCACGTGAGTCCTGGGCTCCCCGCGGTCGGGGAGGGCTGGGGTCCCAGTATGGGGTGGGGGTTATATGGAGTTTGAGGGCGCTCCTTCACGTGTGTCAGTGGGGGAGTCCCTGGAGCGGAGAAATGAGTCCTCCTTCTTTCTCCGACCCCAGGAACGGGGTGCCCGGATATCCCTCTGTCCCCGATTTGGGCAAAGCGAAGGAATCTGTGCCCCCTTGCTCCCCGCCACCCACCAGTCTCCTGGGCTCCCCGAGCTGCGCACCCCCACCCCGCCCCGCATTGGAGCGAAGCACCCGCCAGCTGGGGGTGTGCCAGAATGCCTGCTTTCCAGCCACCTCTAAAAATATCTCTCCCCCCACTCCACCGGCAGCTGCCACCTCCCTGTCCACCGAGGATCCCCTTCCAGCTTGTCCACCCAGGCAGGGCGGGCCCAGAGGGGACTCCTGGTCCCAGCTTCTTCACTGACACCAGGGCTCTAGGTCCTCAGGGCCAGCTTACTCACAGCCCAAAGGGGTCTCCAGGGCAATGGGGGGAGCCCTGGCTGCAACTTTGTCAAGAGGCATGGGGGACTCCTGAGTTCTAATCCTGCATCTGATGTTCTGTGACCCCCGGGGATGTTAGCTAGACTTCTCTGGGCCTCTGCTGTTCCTATTTGCTGCTGGTGGTGATGAGAAGAAAGAGACTGTGGTGAAGCTGGGAATACAGTCTTGGAGCGAGAAAACTTCAGCTTCGTTGTGGGATCCAATTCCTAGTGATTGATAGAAGACAACCTGGTCTTGGGCAGGGGGCTTGTAACTGTGGTATCTGCAGGGTCCTCACTCCCCACCTCCATCCCTATCCTCCATATTTCCTGGGGAAAACTGTCCCCCAACTGTCCTGTGGGCTCCCGGTACCCTCATTGAGTGGGGAATTTCAAACTTTTTCCCTCCCCCATCCCCATTCCCACAAATGTCATCTGAAAGCATTTTTGTCAAAGGCAGGAGGAAAAGAGGAGGAATCCAGTGATCTGATGTGGAATCAGGGAGGCAAGCACCGCTTTTAGGTGGGACTGGAATATGGACTCCCTGCCGCCCCAAAGAAACTCCTCTCTCCCCTCTCTGCTCTAGCCATCTGGAGAAGCTCAAAGATCCTGTCCCCTTTTTCTCTGAGGGACTTTTTGGTGGCCACAAAAAGGATTTGGTCACTTAGAACAAAGCTGGCAGAGGTGAGTAACCTTTCTGAACGTCATGAGAAGCAGATGCCAGTGGGGCCTGGGGGGTCACTGATTACTCTGGGGTAAGGGCCAGGTGGCAGCACGGCTTCTCTTTCTGGGGGAAGAAACTCAGGATGCCTGGCTTTCTGCTCTGGGGCCTCAAAGAAACAAGGGCAACTCACTAAACAACAAATGTTGAACCTATTTCCCTCAACAGTATTATTAGATGAAAAAAAACATAACTGTGTCTTTTGCTCTGATGAATGAGAAGTTTGGGACATGATTGAAAGTCAGTAAACAATTCCACCAAATTTTTAGAAAAGAAAAAGAAACATGGGCAAAACCAGGAGACCCTTTTCTATGGGAAGAAAGTTGGTCCCTGGGTGGCTGCTTGCAGAGGCTGTGTATGTTTCTCTCTCCCGCTTCCTTCTCCCGGAGCCACGCACGTGTCCGTGTGTGTGCACGGGTCTGTGTGTGCCGTGGGGCTGCTTGCTTTTACCACAGAAGTGGCATCCCCCTGACCTTTCTCCTCAAACTCACTGCCCCTGGGGGCAACATGGGATATCAGGCAGGATCCTGCAAGTTTGGAACTCCCTCCAGATAGGGCCTGGGAAGAGCCTTCCCATCCTCCAGAACATGCCATTCCAGTGTTCCCATCCCTTCTGTCCCATCTTCTCCTTGACTTCTGCCCTAGCCCCCACCTTTTTCTGCCCCACATCCCCTGCCCCCCCCCTCCCTACTCCCACTCCATTCAGCTTTGGCTGCCTTTCCCATTCCTAGATGAAAAGTTCTTCCGGGGAAAACCCCACCTCCATCCATATCAAAAGGGCTCAATGCACATCTGGGTAGGGTGTGGTAGCTCCAGGTGACAAAGGCCCGCCCTCTGACCCGTGCCCTGTTCCCGGGAGGTCCCAATCTCTGTCTCCGGGGCCCACAGCTTCTCCCTGAGGGTCTGGGATGGTCTGGGGAGAGTGTCACCTTGACAAAGTCAGGGGTTGCCGGTGTCATCCGCTGTGACCACCAGAGGGCAGCAACCAGCCAGGACTTTGCTCCTTTCCAGTCTAGTCTCCTGGTTCTCACTATCTTTCCAGATCTGTCCCAGCTGCTTCTAGACTCTCGTTCAACCAACCCCAAGGTGAGGGGGAGGGATGGGGCCTGGGGAGGCCCTGGGAGCTGTAGGAGGTGTCCTGTAGCTGAGTGGGTGAAGCCCCTGCGAAGCCAACCCCTGTCCCCAAAGCCACCCAGCAAAGCCCTGAAGAAATTTCAAACTGATTCCGGCCAGTTGCCAGCCTCTGCAAGCACCAGGGAGGCGAGTCCCAGATGGTCTGGGATGCTCGGGGTCCCGGCCCCCAGCTGTGGTACAGTAAGCCCGGCCATCTGCCCCTTCCCTTTTAAGGGCAGAGAGCATCCAAGCCTGTAGCCAGGTGTTCATGAACCAGGCTCCCCGGGGACACAGCACAGCCTCCCACAAGTTAACCTCTCTGGGCCCTTCTCATCGGCTGAATTCATGCGACTGTGCGATGAGCAGTGGGAGAACATGCATGCCGGTGACGTGTAAACCCTGACACAGGACAGGGGCCAGGATCACACTGGAGAAAGAAGCGCTGGTCTCAGACCCTAAGTTTTGGTTTTGAGATCTGTCTTTGCCGCTTACCTTTGAGTAAGTTGGCTGACCTCAAGGGGTCTCCAGTGACTATCACCTGTAACCTCGCAGTGCCACAGGGGGTTGGTAGGGGGATACCTTGAAAGGGCTTTGCCCTCTGTGAGCCCTGTGCCTGTTTGAGGGGCTTTTACTGAGCCCCTGGGAGTGGTTCCTGGGGCTCAGCCGAGGGGACAGACTCAGGTGGGCATTAGTGGTGGAAACAAGGCTAGCTGCTGGTGCCCTCCAACAGAACTTGTGTGGTTGTCAGGAGCTCTGGACGACGGCTGGAGGCCGACAGAGTCCCTGCAGACGGCACCCAGGGTGATGCAGTGACCATGAGCGGGTGTTTTCCAGTTGCTGGCCTCCGATGCCTGTCTAGGGTAAGTGGGTCTCTCCAGGGCTCTCTTAGGATAAGGCCTCCAGCCCCTGCCCATCATGGGGTGGAAGGAGCCCTCTCCAGCCCCTTATAGGCCTACCCTCATCTCTACCAGGCCTCCACTAATCCCTGGAAGCTTCCATCCCAGGTGGGGGGTCCTGATGCTTTACATCCTCAACTCCAGGGATCCTGGGCCACTAAGACTCCCTGACGGATGTCCATGAGACCAGAGGGTGATTCTAGGGATGAGCTCGAAGGGACAGTGCTATGAGGGAGGCAGAGAGCTAGGTCCACACCCCAGCTCTGAAATCAGGAGCTTGGACTTCCAGTTCACAAGCTGGGCCAGGCCACAAACCTCACAGGAGTATCAGAGAGCAAGTTAGGAAGAAGCCAGGAGGAGGAGTGGTTCCGTCCGGACTGACGGAGGTGGGAGGCCCGGAGGGTGAAGGCAGCGTGGTGGTGTTCTGGGCTGTCCCTGATGGGCTCTCTGCCCCTCCACTTGCAAAGGGGGCCAGCCCCGCGGCAGAGGGCTTCTGCGGCCTCCACTCTCCACTCGCTTGGCTTTCTCTGTGCCTCACACTTGCACGCTTGGCCCCCGTCCTCTCCCACATCCTCTGTAGGTGGGACTGTGGCCCGAGGTCTCCACTTCCTGGAGCCCCCCACTGTGCCGCCTCCAGGCTCCCCTGGCATGACCTCCTCCTAGCCTTCCCCTTCCCTGCCCTGTGCCTACTCCCTGCTCCCTCCCCCTTTGCTTTCTCAGCCACTGCTGCTTTCTTTCCTCTCCCTCACCTGTCTCCCAGGTATGTCGTGGCCTGGCACGGGAAGCTCCTACCTCCCCAAGCCCCACTGCTTCTGCTGCCCACTTCCTTCGGACTCTGGCAGAAACCCCACCCGCTGACGTGTTCCTCCCAGGGAACTGGCAAGTGATTAGTGATGAGCTGTCCGCACAGGGCCCTAAAACTCCCTGGAGAAGCCGTGTCCCATCCTGGGACCCCTGCCCAGTGCCATCTGGCTGGAAGCAGCTCCCAGAGAGCCTTCCTGGGTCAACCCAGAGACCTGGTTATTCCAAGAGCCAGAATCCAGTTCCCTGGCCAGTGCGGAGGCCCAGGCACGTAACTTTCCAGGCCCAGCCCTTAGCAACGATCCAGGCCGGAGGACCTGGCATTCACAGTCCACACTGCCTTGGATGATACCAGCTAGTGTTCCCTGGAGCCTGGCTCCTTATTGTCCACAGTCCCATTAGCTGGGCATGGCCCAAAAAAGGAATGAGAAGGCTGCTTCAGCTGGGTGGATGCCTGGTTTCCCTTGCCTACGTCTGTTAGGGAAGAAGGGGGGTGGAAAGGACTCCACACCAAGAACAGGAGTCACTGGAAGTCTCCAGAACGGGCTCGTCCAGAAACCTCCCTAAAGGGGTGACCCCTTGGAAGCTGCTCCACCCCTCCGTTAAGCTGACCCCGTTAAGCCCCAACGGCCCCAGAGGAGCGTAGCAGAAACAGGTGCCAAGGAAGCCCCTCCGGATTCAGGAGGACTGTCTTCCGGGGATAAACCCCAGCACAGTTCACCGAGAGGTGCCAAAGTGGGGTGGGCAGGGAAGGCTGGGGGGTGGGGGCGGCGGCGTGGGGTCCTGTGCCCAGCTGAACCTGCCTTGGGTCCTCCTCAGGTCTTGGATGTGCCAGCGCCTCTGGCCGTGGCCCGCTAACCAGCCTCTCCCTGGCCGGCCCGCGCCGCGCCCCCTCTCGCTTGCTCCCTCCTCCTCCTGCTGCTCCTCTCCCCCCTGCTCCCAGGACGGCGGGATGGCCACGCAGGGCGCGCCGCGCTTCCTCCTGACCTTCGACTTCGACGAGACGATCGTGGACGAAAACAGCGACGACTCGATCGTGCGCGCCGCGCCGGGCCAGCGGCTGCCGGACAGCCTGCGCGCCACCTACCGCGAGGGCTTCTACAACGAGTACATGCAGCGCGTCTTCCAGTACCTGGGCGAGCAGGGCGTGCGGCCGCGGGACCTGCGCGCCATCTACGAGGCCATCCCCCTGTCGCCGGGCATGAGCGACCTGCTGCAGTTTGTGGCCAAGCAGGGCTCCTGCTTCGAGGTGATCCTCATCTCAGATGCCAACACCTTCGGCGTGGAGAGCGCGCTGCGCGCCGCGGGCCACCACGGCCTGTTCCGCCGCATCCTCAGCAACCCGTCGGGGCCCGACGCGCGGGGGCTGCTGGCGCTGCGGCCCTTCCACTCGCACAGCTGCGCGCGCTGCCCCGCCAACATGTGCAAGCACAAGGTGCTCAGCGACTACCTGCGCGAGCGGGCCCACGACGGCGTGCACTTCGAGCGCCTTTTCTACGTGGGCGACGGCGCCAACGACTTCTGCCCCATGGGGCTGCTGGCGGGCGGCGACGTGGCCTTCCCGCGCCGCGGCTATCCCATGCACCGCCTTATCCAGGAGGCGCAGAAGGCCGAGCCCAGCTCCATCCGCGCCAGCGTGGTGCCCTGGGAAACGGCCACCGACGTGCGCCTCCATCTACAACAGGTGCTGAAGACGTGCTGAGGACGGCGGCCTGCAGGGGGCGCCCGGGCGGAGAGGGGGCGGGGTGGGGGGAGATTGGGAAAGACAAACCTAGTTTTATTACTCCCTTTTCCCTTTCGCTTTGGTATGTCCCTCCGGGAATTCCGGGCTCGTCCACCTGGGGGCTGGGAGAGGGAGTTCGGAGCCGTCCCTATCTATGCAGTTAACCCCGCTCGGCTGCCTCCCCCCCACCCCCGGCCCTGTTCCACTGCAACGTTTAATTCTGGAGCCTGGCCCCACAGAGGTGGTGCGCATCCCGGGGAAGGCATTGGTGTTTACAAGATGCTAGTCCTCCCAACTGGGGAGGAAGCGGTTCCCACTGCTTTCACTGCTCCCGTGAGCTGGGGAACCTTCCCATCCCCCTTTCTTCTGTTAAGGGAACTCCCGTCCCGAACGCCTCCCGGTCGCGCCGGAATCCCCGCGGAGAGAGATGAAGCTCTCCACCGACGGCCGCAGGCCTAGATCTTGCTTCACCTGCCGCGTCTCCACACTACACCCCTTTTCTTCTGGCTTCCTTTCCCGCGCCCCACCTCCCTCCTCCACGCCCCGCCAGCGTCCCCAAAGGAGAAAAAAAAAAAAAAGCCAGAGGGAACGGTCGCCTCCTGGTGGTGGAACGAGGTAGCACACTGTCCGGCTCGGGTCCGTCCAGCCTGGGACCTCGCCGCGCGCGACGGTGTCTCCTCTCACCCCAGCGTCTTCTATGCAGCAAGAGACCAGGGACTTTACCAAAGTCGCCCCGCGGGCTGGGCCCTCTGCGCCCCCCTCCTCCCGTGTGGAACAGAAAGCCATGATGTTTTAAAGCTGAGCCAGCGAAAGCCAAGCCCCTCCTCCCTCTCTGGTGTTCTAGAGCTATAAAGGAGGTGAAGGGGGAAGAGCTGACTGAGATCTCTCGCGCCGATGTCTGAAGGGTGAGGGGATCCCTGCCCTCAGCCCCACATAAATGGAGTTGGTCCCCCCCCCCCCCGTCTGGGAAGAGTGCCCAGCTTGAGGATCCAAACGGAGCGTAACACAGCAAGCGACAGGCAAAACGAACAGGTTGCAGTCGGTCGTTGCCCAGCCTCAGGGGTCTAGTGCAGAGGGCACTCAGGGCCGAAATGATGGGGAGAGACAGCTCCCCTGGGCAGGCAGAGGGGGCTCAATAATTAGCAGGAGCCTTTGACTCCCTCCTCTCTCTCCCAGCGCCCTAGCCCTGCAGGGCAATCACTAAGGAGGTCACCAGAGTTTTATTCGAAGTGGGCACTTGAAGTTGGAGACCCCATCCTGCGTGGAGTGGGGGTAGTCCTCGGTGGACAAGATCACCAAACTCTCTGGCTTCCAGTTCTTTCCCGTCCACAGCAGACCTCTGGGTACATCCTCTCCCCAGGACCCCTTCCCACCAAAATGAGGGGAAAAGACAGGCCCAGCTCACAGGCCAAGAGGCGGATAGGCCTAGTCCAGCCTTGCCCGGGGAGCTGGCTTTGTACTGGAGCTCAAGGGGCTCGCTGGGGGCGGTGCCTAGGTCGGGAGCTCAGAGAGCCCCAGGCTGTTAGCAGCTGGGCTGCACGTAGTTCCCTGGGAAGAATCCAGTCCCCTCTGAGCTGACGCCCTCACACCAGCCATCTGAGTAGCGGCGCGTGATGCAGATGATGGTCCCCTCAGAGAAGGAGAGTTCGTTGTCCTTCTGGCGGGTGTATGGGTACAGTGTCACAACTGCGGGACAGAAGGAGGGGTTGCCATGAGATCTGTCTCCCACCCTACCATGGGGATGCCAGGGAACATCTAGGGGCTTGGCTGCGGGGAGTGGGGCTCCAAAGCTCTTGAGATCCTCCCCCCATCTGGGTTTAATAATACGCAGTGCCAGGCCAGCTGCCTGTCTTTCCAGCTTGGTTCACCACTCTTGGATGAATATTTGGGCAGTTCAGAAAATAGGGAGGGGTGTATGTGTAACAGGTTCATACCTTTGCAGATTCTAGAGTAGAAAAGGAGGGGGATCCCTAGTCCCAGGAGTCAGGTACCTTTCTCCAGGTAGGAAGCAGGGACCCAGCCAGGCTCTTCAGGCCCGAAGTCTGGTGGGGGCAGAAGCGGCAGCCCCAATTCAGCTAGATCCGAGGGCGGAGGGGGGAGCAGGTCGAGAGGCGGAGGCAAGTCTGGTGCTGGGAGGGAAAGGAAAGAGCCTGCAGATGTGGCACAGGGGACCCCCTCTAATGGTCCCCAGGAAACTTTGCTGGTCAAAGTCAGGGATCCGGCATCTACCGGTTTTCTGTCATCTTTCTCCAGCCCCGGCCCATCCTGGCGGCCACCACGAAGACTCTAGAACTTCTCAGCAAACACACAAATACTGAGCAATGTGGGGTAGTGAGTGAGGCTCTGCCACTTAGCTGGGTGACCCTCAGGCAAGTCACTTAATCGAACCTGTCAGCCTCCACTTCCAGCTGTTAAATCAGAGTGTGAAGATCCTCTTAGGGTTAAAGTTCAAGGGCAAAAATGGATGAGAAGCTTGAACACAGAGCCTGGCAGAAAGCCGGCGCTAAGTTGTTAGCTCACTTTCTCTGGCCCCTTTCTCTCCCGTTACCCCCTACCTGGGACGAGGTGTTCCCTGAGGCCGGCCGATTGGAGGGAGAGGGTGGGGAGGTGAGAAGAGAGCCCGCGGTTGAGCCAGGAGGGGGCGGAGCTCCTTACCTGGCAGGGGCAGGGACACTTCCTCCAGCAGAGGGGGCGGCAGGAAGACCTCGGAGACCGGCGGAGGGGGTGGGACCGCAGGGCTGGTGAGAGGTGGGGGTGGGGGTGCTGCCTGCCCCTTTGGCGTGGAGACCCCGCCGACCCCTTCGGCGCTGCTGAAGACCAGAGAAAGCGGGGCTCGGCTAGGTTGGGGGACACCTTCCCTAACTCAGCATCCCCCCACCGGCCCCCGCCCCTTCAGTCGTGCGCCCCAGGCCTGGGATGAGCGTCCTCCCGACCCTAGCAGTCACCCTGACAACTGGCAGGAGGCCCCCTCCACCCCTCACTTGACTCTTGGGGCTCACCCAGCCGAGGCCAGGGAAGAGACGGACGAGGCGGCGGAGAGTTTGCCCTCGGGTACCACGGGGAGATGCACCGGCTCGGGGATCCGGGGNGGGAGAGGCTGCTGAGGACTGGGAGGAAGGGCGCGGGACAGCAAGTCCCCACTTCCGCTCCCCCGCCCCCTCTCCCGCCCCGCCCCACCGCCACCCCCTCTCGCTGCCGCCTGCGCCCGGGGCCTCTGGTCGGCCGGCCGCAGGCCCCGCGGAAACCTGGAGCACACTCGCTCTGAAGGCCACTTCCTTCGCACAGCCTAGCTTCCGCACCTCGCGCCCAAAGCATCTCAGTGGCCAGCTTTGGGTGGTCTCTAATTCTGATAGACCGCAACCCCACCGCGGGGCTGAGGAGGCGGGGGGAGGGGGGAAAGGACCATCACACTTAGAAATAGTTGCCACTTGCCATTTTTTCCCCCCACCTGCCATT
>LNAC01000091.1:3108481-3146343 GCA_002007465.1 Ailurus styani
AGGGGGCTGGTCTGCTCTGGGTTGGGGGGGAGGTGGATTTTCCACTCATGGAAGGGGAGGAAAGGGCGGAGGGTGGGGGCTTCCTTGGGAAGCTCAGGGATGAGTCACCCAAGGCCCGGGGAGTGGAGGGTGGATAGGATATGGAGACCAGGGGCGCTGGGGACTGGAGGGTGGCCCAGCAACAATGGAAACCAGCCAATGCAGCAGCAAGAGGAATCAGCTCAGACACCAGGAAGACACATCCAGAGGTCCCCTGAGAAGGGTTAGCAAGCCACCGAAGGGCTGTGCATGAAGAAGCCCAGGTATGCATGCTCCGTGCCCGATGGAGGTAAGCCCAGCTGGAGTGTGGGGGATTCGGATTAGACAACAGGAAGGAACTGGCTTTGAGAAGCACCAGGTTCAAGATCCAGGTTAACTGTTTGGTATTAGGAAGCAGCGGTGGACAGAGCACCGAGCTGGCCTCTAGAGGTCTGTGCTTTCCACCGTGCATTGACAGGACAGTTGGACTAGGATCCTCCACGCTCCCGTCCTGATCTTCAATTCTTAGTGCTCCCAGTCGTGAGTGGGACTCGGACCCTGGAGCGGGAAAGTCAGGATGGGCTCCAGGCCTCCTCTCAGCCCCTTCCAGAGCCCCTCCTGTCAACATAGAGACAGAGCAAAAAGAGGATCCCTTACCGACCATGTTGATCTCTTAAGGATCTGCTTCTCAGGAAGGTCTACTTGTCATGCGACAGGTGTCAGCCTGAGCAGGAGCTCAGCGTCTATTAAACACCGTAGCCCTTGGGTGGTCCTGGAAGGAGACAGAGAGAAATATGAGGATGCAGGCCCTGTGTTGGGCGATTGGTGAGGGAAACCCGCACTCAAGGCTCAGAAGGAGACATGGAGGCCAAGAAGCATGGACACACGCATTGGAGGTGGCCACGGCCCCAAGTGTTGACAGGCCCAGCATCCTCAGTGAGGAGTCCATTTTTATTGAATAAAGACTGAGCTAGGAGAAGCTTGTCAGGTGTACTTGTGGGGCTGCAGTGGGAGACACCAAGGCTTCTTAGGTGAGGGAAGTTAGAAGCCGGTCTAGGACTTGGTTCACTGAGAAGAACAGTCTCTGAGCAGGCTCAGAGGTAGCGGAGAGGAGGGCCTGGGAGACAAGGCACGGGTAGGGGGAGTGTCAGCTGAGGGTGAGAACTGGCTGGAAGCCAGAAGGGTCTCGAAAGGAGCAAGGTGGATGGAGGGGACGGGGTGTCTGCTCTGGTGGCAGGGAAGGCTTGGAGGCTCAGGCAAGCGGATGGGCTTAGAATCTTGAGCCCCTGATCAGCTTAGGCATCAGAGATTTTGGCTTTCAAACCATCTGCTTTATCTGAAGACTTTCAGAAGCTGAGGAGCTGGGAAGCTCAAACATCATCTTGCCTGAGTCGGGACAAGTGACTTGAAGTGCACCCTCTTTCTTAGCAGGTGAGAGGGGCTGAGGTTGCACTGGGCTGGGATTTAGTCTTAGAATTATTCAAGTCGGGCACCCGGCAGGCCTTCCTGATAACCTTGTCTTCATGATGATGATATCAGTAACTATAACAATAATAATAATAATATTCATTATGTGCCATACAGAGGGTTAAAATATTTTATATGCCTTATTTTCTTAGGACTCACAAAAATCATACAAGGTAGGTAGTGGTATTATACCCATTTTGCAGATAGGGACACCAAGACTCAAGGAGGCTGAGTGACTTGCCTAAGCCTCACAGCTTGGAAGGGGCAGAACCAGGGTAACAAGTGGAGTCTGGCAGGCTCCAGAGCCTTTCTCTTAATTACTAGGGTACACACTCCCTTGACAGGACCTGCTGTTTCCTGAAAACTTCTACCTGTGCCATTATGTGGAACAATAACCTGGCTTCCCAAATCTTATTCACTGAAAGAGACTCATTTTCTCTCTCTTCTCCACGAACTGATTCCGGTTTTGTCCAGACAGATCCTGCTCCGAGGGCAGAGTTTGTGCCTCCCCCATCAGACTGGGGACGGTGGGGTGGGGGTGGGAGTGAATCCACGGTGTGAAATGAGGGGCTGGGCAGGGAAGAGGGTGGAAGGAGGTGTGGAGCGTGCAGCAGGGAGCTGTGGGGAGCCCAGAGGATTTGCCACCCAGCTGCGGGATCCTTTCTGGAAGCAGGTCTCTCTGGAGCAGGATGGCCCAGGAGCTCAGCGAAAAGGAGCTCCTGAAGATGGAGGTGGAACAGCTGAAAAAGGAAGTCAAGAACCCAAGAACTCCGGTGGGCCCCCTCTTCCCTTCGCCACCCCTGTTCTCCATCACATCCGGGTCCTCGCAGAGCTGGGACCCCAAGGGGAAGCGACAGGCAGGGGGATGGTGAGGGCTCTGCAGAGAGCAGCAGAAGGGGCAGGAGAGGGAGGCTTGCCTCTGGGCCAAGGGAGGCCTCCGAGGGAGGCTGGGGTTGAGCCCCACAGCCTGGAGGGCGCAGCGCCCCTCGGAGGTGAGAACTCCCCGCCCCAGCCTCCATTCCCACCCAGTCCAGCACCTGTTTTCTGGCACCGAGCAAATCGTGGATGCCCACAGACAAGCAAGGGCTGGAACCCCCCTTTGTTTTCCCACAGATTTCCAAAACAGGAAAGGAAATCAAGGATTACGTGGAGGCCGAAGCAGGAAACGACCCTCTCCTCAGAGGCATCCCCGAGGACAAGAATCCCTTCAAGGAGAAAGGCGGCTGCACCCTGAGCTGAGGGCCCAGGAGGGCACCCCCCACCCCCGACCATCTGTCCCTCCTCAGCCCTGCTCTTCCCCAGGAACCCAGTGTCGGGGGGGGCTCTCTCGGCCGCAGCAGGGGCGGACACCCGGCCCGGGCACCGAGGCGCCGTTCCCCACTCCCACCCCCAGCTCTCCTCTCCTCCCTCCTCCCCAGGGTCACTGCGGGCTCCCCGTGGAGGCCCGCGAGGCCCGCTTCCCCGGCTCAGCAGCTGTGGCCCCTTCTGTGGTGGGGACCGAAGAGCCGGCCACGCCCTGAGACCCCTGACAGCCTCCTTCCAGACGTCGACCCCTCCTAGAGCCGTAGGTCTTTCCCCGCGCTCTCTTCCCAGGAACCAGCATTCCTATTCAGTCGTTTGGGTGGAGGGCCAGAGTGGGGGGCCCTTCTTCCCCATCTTATGTCTGACCCTGTGGTCCTCCTCCCAGTCACTTAGATCACCCCAGAGGGCCTGAGGACAAGAAGAGTTTGTGACGCCAGGAGGTCATGCTTTATTTAATGCGGCGGGGTGTCTGTTCCATGCGGGGCACTGGGGAGGCCAGAGTAGCAAGGCTGACATGTGGGGACAGAGGGTTGGCAGTGAGGTCAGTAAGCGCGGCTGCGCAGAAAGGACCGGCAGTGGTGTGGGCCACGCGGCAGACAGACGCCCAAGGCCACGGGCAAGGTCCGAGTGAACCGTTGCCGTTCAGTGGGCCGTGGGGCAGAACGGGGCAGACAGAGGCCCTAGAGGGAGATGTCTGAAGCCTTAAAGGATCTCCCGTGAGCTCAGTTAAGAACTGTGTGCTCCGCCCGCTGTGACAGGCATGAGGCAGCCGAGGGACAGGATTTGACGAGCAGGAGGGACGCTGGCTCCTGGCAAAGGAGGACACGGATCCCTGGCCTTGTCAGCAAGGAGATTATAGTCTTATGGAACCACAGGAGTGATGAGGGCGCAAAAGGCAAGGGCAAGCTGAGGACAGGGCACAAGCTGACACCCCGCAGCCCACCCTCCCCCCCCCAGCCGGGGGATCTGTGTGACATTGCTCAGGCCTGCTGCCCTAAACCCAAGGGAAGTAAAAACAAATGTTTCACTCAGAGACCACAGTCCTGTAAGGCAGGAGTCTCCCTTGGTTTACAAATGTCTTAGTGATTTACCGGGGGGGGGGCGGGGGGGGGGAAGCATTCTTTTCAAAAATCTAACTTCCAGAAGGAAATTCCCAACTATCTTACTAGAGGGAAAAACAGCCTTCACTTGACAATGGCAAGGCCTCCCGTATCTTGTAGGTCCTCTTTAGCATACAAAAATTCTTTTGAAAACCTTGCTTTTTCCTAACCCCCAGCTCCCAAGGATATAACCAGCAACCCCTCACAACCCCGGAGCAGCAGCTCTTTTTGCCCACGGACCCTGTCCCTGTGCTTTAATAAAACCACCATTTTGCACCAAAGTCATCTCAAGAATTCTTTCTTGGCTGTTGGCTCTGGACCTCACCCCACCAAACCTCACCTACATCCAAAAACCAAATCAGAAGGACTCACAGGATACAATCCATTCAGGGCAAAGTCTGGAGGGGGCGAGGAGGGAGTCCCACAGGAGGGCAGCCTGATCCAGCCGGACAGGTGAGTCGCCTCCTGGGAGGGAGAACCCGTTAAAAGCCTCTAGAAGGAGGTGATATCCAGGGGCACCTGGGTGGCTCAGTGGGTTAAGCCTCTGCCTTCAGCTCAGGTCATGATCTCAGGGTCCTGGGATCAAGCCCTGCATCGGGCTCTCTGCTCAGCGGAGAGCCTGCTTCCCCTTGTCTCTCTGCCTGCCTCTCTGCCTACTTGTGATCTCTCTCTCTCTGTCAAATAAAATAAATAAATTTAAAAAAAATAGAAGGAGGTGATATCCAGAACCGATTCCTAAGCACCGAAGTTGTAAATGGATGGCTGCATGGCAAATCTGGTTGAAGTGGTCATATAAACAGAGGCATAGATATGAGAAAGGAAAGACCTAGGAACCAGGGTTTGAATACAAACACCAAACGGGTTCAAGTGGGACTGTCCAGGGAGAGGCCTAGTTCTAGATCCTTGCTAGAGAAGCGGGGTTGGAGACAAGCACGGGGTCTTCTGTCATCCACCTTCTTCTGCTGGGTTGGCGATATTTGCATTCTAGAAGGAAACTGGCTTTCGATGAGATTGAAAGGAGGAAGAATGGAGGGAGAGAGACAAGGGAGATGATCATTAGATTGGGGGAGTGGCACCCTTAAGTCTGGGGTGGGAGGTGGGATGAGGAGTTCTTTGGGAAATGAAGTTTTTAGATCTTGACATCTCGCTGAGTGATGGGTGAGGGAGAGGCATTTGTCAGGGATGACAAACTTCTGGCTTGGGGAAATGACTAGACAGACTGGCAAGTGTGTGAAAATAAACTTAACATAATACAGCGATCCCCCTAGAGCTGCAAACTTGCCCAGCTCAGCAGGCCCCAGCCCGAGGGCGTATCCTGAACCTGCTGGGGAGGTCATGGGCTACTGGTCAGAACCCAGGCTCTCCTGGGAAGTGTCCACTGCTTTCCCAACTCCCTCCTGAAAATTCCATCCTGACCCCAACTCACCATTCTGCAACCTCAAATAAGTTCAGCCCATCTCACTATACTTGAGAGGGAAAAGAAGAGGAATGAGAGAGAGAAGATTTAAATACAATAATTCTTTTTCTTTCTTTCTTTTTTTAAATAGGGAAGGGTGGGGCACCTGGGTGGCTCAGTCAGTTAAGTGTCTGCCTTCAATTCCGGTCCTGATCTCAGGGTCCTGGGATCGAGCCCTGCATCCGGCTCTCTGCTCAGCGAGCAGTCTGCTTCTCCCTCTCCCTCTGCTTGCAGCTCCCCCTGCTTGTGTTTTCTCTCTCTGTCAAATAACTCAATAAAATCTTTGAAAAACAAATACAGTAGGGAAGGGTAAACATTCCATATGGCTCTAGCAGTAAGAAAGGAAAACCAGGGGGTGCCTGGGTGGCTCAGTCCGTTAAGCGTCCACCTTGAGCTCAGGTCAGGATCCCAGGGTCCTGGGATAGAGTCCTGCATGGGGCTTCTTGCCCAACGTGGAACCTGCTTCTCCCTCTGCCTGCCGCTCCCCCTGCTTGTGCTTGCACTCTCTTTATCTCACAAATAAATGAATAAAATCTTAAAAAAAAGAAAGGAAAACAGGTGTAGGCTACAGGCCACGTGGCTACGGCTTCCTTCTTCCTCCCTCCCAGTCCTCATTCTGTTCCCCACAGTCGGTATCGCACTGATGGGACCGTTTGGCCCCACGGGGACTCTAAACATTATGCCTGAGGGGTCTGCTCCCGGGACGGGGCTCTGCCTAGAGGAGGAGCTTCTTCTGCTTGCCTTTTCTCAGCGCACGGTACCCAGAGAGGCTCTGGGCCTTCTGCTGGCTCCTCCCATACCCTTCTTGTCCACCCCGAGGCGTGCTAACAATCACAGGACCCCTAAGCTTCACAGTCAGTCATCAGCCCAATGCCCTGAACCCCTCTTCTGTTTCCTTCGTGCCCGAAGGAGCCTCAAATGGCCAAGGGCAACCTGAGCTTCCGCCCCAGAAGAATTACCTCGCGCCCGGGTGACCGCATTCCCTCCCTGCGTGCCCAGCCCTGCACGGGAGCCAGTTCAGCCGCCCAGCCTGATGATGCTGACAGCAGGTCACGGGTGTCATCTAAGCCACCCGGCCCCACCCGTCCCAGAGATCCGGGGGCTTCATAACCGCAAAAGAGAAGCAGCATGTTGTTAGTGGTTCACTACAGAGCACGGGCAGCAGCTTCACCTTGGACGACAGTGCCTCGTCTTTGCCAAGTGTCTGCCAGTTGGCCCCACTGGGGCTTGGCCGGGCCAGTCCTTCGCTCTGCAAAGCCAGCGGCTTCCAGATGATGGACTCATGGTGAGGTCAGCAAATCCTGCCAGCATTTACTCCTTGTCTTAGATTTACAGAAGAGTTGCAAAGCTAGCACGGGGGGTTCCCATATCCCCCTCACCCAGCTTCCCCGGACGTTAATGTTTCATAAAACCACATACTTGCAGTAACGCTAGGAAATTAACATTGGGCCGATACTATGAACTAAACTCCAGACTGCAGCTTGGATTTCCCTAATGTTTTCACCAAGCGTCATTGTTCTGTTCTAGGACGCACATGCCATTTGGTGTCTTACTTATTTTTCAGGGAAGGGCTTCTTCTTTTTTTCAGAGATTTTATTTGGGTGCTTGGGTGCATCAGTCAGTTAAGCGTCTGGTTTTGGCTCAGGTCATGATCCCAGGGTCCTGGGATCGAGCCCCACATCAGGCTCCCTACTCAGCGAGGACTCTACTTGTCCCTCTCCCTCCGCCCTGCGTGCACTGTGTCTGTCTCTCTCTCAAATAAATAAAATCTCAGGGCCCCTGGGTGGCTCAGTCAGTTAAGTATCTGCCTTCAGCTCAGGTCATGATCTCAGGGTCCTGGGATCGAGCCCCACATCCAGCTCTCTGCTCAGCGGGGAGCCTGCTTCCTCCTCTCTCTGCCTGCCGCTCCCCCCAGCTTGTGCTCCCCCTATCTGTCTCTGTCAAATAAATAAATTAAATTAAAAAATAATAAGTAGATAAAATCTTTAAAAAAAGATTTTATTTATTTGAGAGAAAGAGAACAAGAAGGGGGAGGGGCAGAGGGACCAGCCGAGTGGGGAGTCCCACACTCAGCAGGGAGCATCACACAAGGCCCAATCCCAGGACCCCGAGATCATGACCTGAGCCAAAGTCAGACGCCCAGCTGACTGGCTGACTGAGCCATCCAGGTGCTCCCGGGGAAGGGCTTCTATGTGGAGATAGTACGTCTGGGACATCATGGCCACGTAGAAGACATTTCATGAGTCCATAGATGGTAGCATTGACAGAGACATGACAGGCGGGGAATACAAACCTGACTCCTGAGTAAGTGCCTATTCCAGTGACTCTGTCCCCTCTACTGACCAGAGAACTGGCTAGTTGTCCTTGAGGTCTGGTATTGTATGAGGGGCTCAGAGTTGTCACCATTGCTGGCTCATTGACAGACTTGTGCCGACCTTGACAAAAGAAAGCCCTTGACTGTTCGTTCCACTCACGCATAACCTCTGTTCCTGCCTCTCTGCTGCTTTGTTTCATGGGTGCCTGTCAGCCCAGGGGTCACCCTGTCCAGGGGGTTATCAAGAGCCTCTTCTGCAGGGGCAGCCTTGTGGTAAACCTGCTCATGACACTTGAATATTTTTAGTCTCTGAACTCACCCTAAGGGGACCAGCCACATAGCTCTCCCCAGATAGCCTTGTCTCCAGTCCTTCGGTTGGCCTCTAAGACCTTGATCATCTGACCAGAACCTGAATTGCTTCCCAGGATCAGAGAGGAAAGAATTTCCTTCCCTGGTGGGATTTGGGTCACCCCGAGAAGGGCAGTTTCCAGAGAAAGGGGAATCACTGGGATGCGGATGTTCAGACATGATCGGGGCCTGAACTGGGGAAGTGGGGTTAGGATGGGAGGAGGTGATGAATTGGAGAGATATTAAGATGTGACATGGGGCGCCTGGGTGGCTCAGTGGGTTAAAGCCTCTGCTTTCGGCCCAGGTCATGATCTCAGGGTCCTGGGATCGAGGCCCACATCGGGCTCTCTGCTCCGCAGGGAGCCTGCTTCCCCCTCTCTCTCTCTGCCTGCCTCTCTGCCTCCTTGTGATCTCTCTCCCGCTGTGAAATAAATAAATAAAATCTTTAAAAAAAAAAAATAAAAAATAAAAAAAAATTAAAAAAAAAAAAAGATGTGACATGTTCAGGGCTTAGAGATTGCTTGAATGTTGGCAGGATAGAAAGGAAATGTCACACATGACTTCAAGTTTCTTTCTGGGATGACTGAGGGAATGGTGGTGTCACCCACCAGAAGGCCCTTCTCGCCACATGATTCTAGGTGACTCCCCTTGGCTTCTCCTCCCTCCCCTTTTGCCCTGCTGAGAACCACTGGAGGTGACAGCTGATAATATGGAAGGAGGTGAGTCCGTGAAGGATGACTGTGTGGGGCAGGACGGGAGGAGGCCAGCGATTCAGGGTTAGGTGGAGAAGGAAGGGCCATGGAAAGTACCAAGTAAGGAGGGTCATGGTGTGAGGAGGCCAAGCAGAGAGCGGACCATTGAAATTCTGGTGATCCTGAGAGATAAAATGATACCAAGTCAGGAAAAGGACTCCCGATTTCCTGGTCAACTAACACCAAGCTGAATCGTTCTTAAATTCTGTCTCCTTCCTTCCATGCTCCATGTTCACCAGAATCCCAGGGTGGGACCCCCGGGCCTTAGAAGGAAGGGAGGGGAAGAGGGGAACCGCTGACTGGTTAATTCGGGGCTCAGCACCTGGGGCTGGGGCTGGCCACAGCTAGAAATCCTTCCAAGTGGATCAGGCAGCCCAGCACCTGCCCCCCCCCTTCTTCTGGATGTTATCCTTGCAACCTGGAGGAGCTGGGGTGGGGAGGGAAATAAGCTCTTGTCTGCTTAGCATCTTGGTGCCTTAGGCAGAGGATAATTACCCAACCATGATCTCAGGGCCTCTGGGAAAATCAGTCTGAGCCCCCTGGCCTGCCCCTACCCCAATTCCCTACCTGAGCTTGAGGCCTGGGAACAAGACCAGTTTTAGGGGTGCTTTCGACCTGTGCTGTCCCATAGGACCTCCTACTGAGAAGGGCCCTGTGCTTGGTTTAACACTTGGTTCAAAATTCTTTTTTTCTTTTTTAAGATTTTATTTATTCATTTGAGAGAGAGAGAGAATGGGCACGAGTGGCAGAGGGAGAGGCAGACAGAGAGAGAAGCAGACTCCCCGCTGAGCAGGGAGCCGATGCAGGACTTGATCCCAGGACCCAGAGATCATGACCTGAGCCGAAGGCAGACGCTTAACCGACTGAGCCACTCAGGCACCTGCTTAGCTTAAAATTCTTAAAAAATTTTTGAACAGGAGCCCCACATTCTCACTTTGCTCGGGGCCCCACATATTCCCTATCTGGGCCTGTGTAGGGAGGCAGCCCGATGGAGGAGGCAGGATGCTTACCCAGGGGCAGAGTTCAAGGTTGGGTTCAAAATAACACCCTGACCACCTACTCCCTGCCCTCCTCCCTGATCTCTGAGGGTTAGAAGCAGAGGTGGGGGAGGCGACTCTGCAGTGGTTTCTCAACATCCCCTTGGCCCCTCTGGCCTCCAAGTCCTGAGTGTGTCCACCCGTACTCCCCCACCTAGTGCTTTTCACCCTACACCCTACTTTATTTAATTTTCATTTTAGGTGCAATAAACTATTAACAGACAAGGCCTACAGATTTATTTCTTCTTGGACACACCCACTGTGTACTCCCTATTTTACTCCTCAGTTTATGAGCCCAGATTTCAAGCACCCTGAGGGCAGAAGTCGAGTCTTTGATTTTTGTATTTCCAGCACCTTGAACACAAGTGGGTGTTAAATGACTGTGTGTGTCCCGTAATTTATAGACTTCCTATGTGCCTGGCATTATGATAAGTGTTGTGTGCACATTATCCCAGGCAGAAACGAATAGACAAAGAAGATAATAAACCGACAACGCTGGGAATCAGCATAAGGGAGAGAGAGGCCAGGCAAGGCACAGACCCGGCTTCCCTGGTGGCCTCGCGCTCTGCCCTCTCCTGGCGACTCTGGTCGACGACAACATGTGATAGTTACTACCTCCTGAAAACTGCTGCCTTCCGGGGGGGACCTTCCTGGGAATAAAGTCCTTGGGAGGGGCCCCTCAGACTGTTGGAGGAGAGAGAGGTTCTTTCCTGAGCTAGGAGGGATAGAAAGAGATAGAAATGTGGAGAGGCTCTCAGAAAATCTGGAGGTAGGAGGGGAAGGATGGAGTGGGGTGGGGTGGGGATGGCGAACTTGTAAATGTTTTACTAACTGTGGGTTAAGAGCCATTAGTGAGTTATGAAATCAGTTTAGTAGATTGGGACCAACCTTTAGAAATCTTCGCACACCTCCAGGTGACAATGACCTTCCAGCGTCCCCAGGACTTCCACGCATGAGACGCTCAGAATTCCTCAAGCCTGCTCTGTGGATGGAGAGCACGAATTGTTAGAAAGTTCTTCCTATAACTTCCTATAACTTCCACCCACAGGTTCTCATTCCCTGCGTCTGTTGCTACCCTTCAAGTTTGGTTTTCCTCCCCACAAAAGCAGGTGTTCTTTTCTCAAGAGTCTGAGCTTCTCTAGTCCTCACTATTCTGATTCCTCTCAGCAGTTACCTTACAGAGCCTATCTTGGCTCAGGTGCAGAGGAAAGGACTTTTGCTTACTATTTTCCTAGTTCTTGCCACAGTGCTATGCGAAAGGCACCGTTGTCCCTTTTCCTTTACAAATGAGGCTCCTGATATTTCTTCCCAGATTTACTGAGATGTAATTGACACGTATGATTGTATAAGTTTAAAATGTACAACACAGTGATGCGTTTTCCATGTGTATTGTGAAATGATTACCACAGTAAGTTTAGTTAACATTTCCATCACCTCACATAGTTACAATTTCAGAATATTCCAATTGCTTACCCAAATGCACCCAGACTGTTCGTTGCAGGGTGATATTCACCAGTGCTCTCCTGCAATGCCTAGGATTGAAGCTGATCCTCTGAATGCCCTTGGGCTGGCTCAGGGTAGAGGATCTCTATCCTGACTCCCCAGTCGTGGACACACTCTTGATCTCAGATTCCTTATCTGTGACCAGAACAGAAACATGTCTCTAGATAGGTACTTTTTTTTTACTTCCTACATTGAAAAATACACATTCAGAATAATGAATACAAGATGATGTGCATTTTAACAAATTTTTGTCATGAACAAGCTATGTAATCTCCATCCAGGACAAGAAATGGAATAATACCAGTAGCAGGGTATCTGGCTGGCTCAGTTGATAGAGCATGTGACTCTCAATCTTGGGATCGTGAGTTCAAGCCCACATTGGACATAGAGATTACTTTAAAAAATAATAGTAATACCACTACCCCCAGAAAACTGTTGCTGACCCTTTTCCAGTCATGGCCCTCTCTCTTCCCCAGGGTTATTGGATATCCTCACTTACATGGGGATTTTTGCTTTGCTTGATAGTTTTACCATCTAAGTTTACAGCTCTAAACAATATACAATAGTTATTTTTGCCTGTTTAGCAACTTTATATAAATGGAGTCATATATTATTTATTCTTTTGTATCTGCCTTCTTTCGCTCAATACTTTTTTTTAAAAAAAGACTCATCCATTTTGTTGCTGTATAATACTCTATTGTATGGCCTTACTATAAATTATTTATCTATTCTACTGTTGGACATTTGAATTTTTTCCAATTTTTGCCTATAATGTTGCCAAAACCACTCTTATACATGCCCACATTTCTGTGGATATATGTACAAGAGTGAAATTACTAGATTACAGGGCATGAGTTTCTTCAGCTTCAATAGTTAATGTCAAATTAGTTTCTCCCGTTTACACTCCTGTGAGAGTTCACATTATTCTCTATTCTTAAAAAGAGTCAGCATTGTCATTCTGGTGGGTGTATAGTGCTATCTCATTGAGATTTTAATTTGCATTTTGCTATGATTAATGACTCTTTGCATCTTTTTTTTTTTTTTTAATTTTTATTTGACAGAGAAAGATCACAAGTAGGCAGAGGCAGGCAGAGAGAGGAGGAGGCAGGCTCCCCGCTGAGCAGAGAGCCCTATGCGGGCCTCAATCCCAGGACCCTGGGATCATGACCTGAGCCGAAGGCAGAGGCTTTAACCCACTGAGCCACCCAGGCGCCCTCTTTGCATCTTTTCATATGTATATCGGTTATTTAAAAGACTTTATTATTTATTTATTTGAGAGAGAAAGACAGTACATGGTGCGGAGGGGCAGAGAGAAACTCAAGCAGACCCCTTTCTGCTGAGCCCAGAGCCCTACAGGAGGCTGGATCTCAAAACCCTGAGATCACCAACTGAGCCAAAACCAAGAGTCTGAGCCTTAACCCACTGAGCCACCCAGGTGCCCCTTGAGATTCTTAAGTAATCTCTACCTCTACACCCAACTTGGAACTTGAACTCACAACCTCAAGGTTAAGAGCTGCATGCTCTAACCACTGTGCCAGCCAGGTGCCCCTATATCAGTTATTTCAGATTCTTTTTTTTTTTTTTTTTTTTTTTGGTGTGCAGTGCCAGTTTAAGTAGTTTGCTATTTTTCTGTTAGGTTGTCTTTATTCTTGTTGATTTTTAAAAATTTTAATTTTATACTCTTACTGATTATTACAAGTTCTTTAAATAACCTAGAGACAGTTTCTTTGCCAGTCATGCATTACAAGTATCTTTTCTCATTCTGCCACTTACTTTTTTACTTTCTAACTGGGGTTTTTTGTTAAGAAGAACATAGAGTATCATATTAATATGGTGACATAGACTAAGTTTTTAGAACTTTTTGTGTCTTGTTTAAGAGGACTTTCCCTACCCCGAGGTCATGAAGATATTCTCTTATGTTCTCTTCCAAAAGCTTTATTGCTTTTCCCTTCCCGTTAAGGTCTATGATTCACATGGAATGTATTGCTGTGTTTAGTGTAAGTTGGGAGGAATTTGATTTCATATTTTTCCATTTCTCCCAGAATAATTTATTGAAAAGTAGATTCTTTTCCCTCCTGCTCTGTTGTGCTACTTTGTCCTGAATCATTTGTCCTAATATGTGTGGGGCTGTATCTGGCCCACCCCCCCTTATGTTCCAGGGGCACGTTTGTCTCTCCTGCACCTGGACCACACTATCTTAATTCCTATAGTTTATAGTTGATAATAAGCTTCAATGTCTGGTAGATCAAGCCCTCCCACCTCTCATGCTTACGTATTTTTGAGGCTGGGATCTTTCACACACACAAATCCATTCAAACGTATTTGCAGTGCATGGGTGTGGCGGGGGTGAGGCGAAGGGGTGCTCAGGGGAAAGCGGAGCAAGGATCCTGTTTCCATGGCATCCTCCCAAGGGGCGGGCACGTAGAGCCACAGTGCCAATCACCCTGTAGGGAGATCACAAATGCGTCAATGGGCTCCCTCGTCGCTCATCCCAGGGGGACAGACAGCTCTCAAAAACCCAGATAAAACTCAAAGAAGACAACACTCCCGGCGCGCCTCTTCCCTCCATCCAGAGACACACCCTTTTCTGCAAATCACGCCCGCCTGGCCAGCACCCAAAACACCAGTCCTGGACAGATTCGCCAAGAGACGTGCTCAGCCCTGTTGGTGAACCCCAGAGAAATTCCTGCCCTCTAAGGGATCAACAGCCCAGCCACAGGGTGAGAAGCCGCGCGCGGAGATCCCCTGACCGGCTGGCACGGCCTGAAGAACAGACAAGGACAACCTCACTGCCTACTGCCTGATCAGACCCCCTTCACCATCGGATCACTCACAGGCGGACTGGCCCCAAACACAACCCCCTCTCCCCAGCCTCCTACTGTTTCCCGCGCCCCTTGGCTCCGCCCAGCATTTCATTCCCGGTTGACAAAGCAGTAATTGATCGCATTCTGCACATCAGCCAATAGGAAGAAGGGACGCCCAGCAGCCGGGGGGGGGGGGGGGGGGAGGAGAAGGTCTCCGAGTCCCGAAGGCTGCGGTCCAAAGCAAGATCCCCGGGGTCCCTCGGGATCCTCCGCCCTCCTTTGCAAGGTAAAGTCACTCTCGGTCTCCACCACTTTTCCGCCCTGACTCTCACGCATGCGCACCGCGACTCTCAGGCCGGCCCAGAAACGAGAGAGGGAGAGGGACCCTAAACCGCGATCCCCTGGGTCACGGGGGAAACGGCACAACCCGAAGTGGCCGCCGCCGCCCGCAGTCCTCAAAACAGGAATTGTAGAACCAAAAGGTTTGGAGAGGTCCCACCGAGATTTGAACTCGGATCGCTGGATTCAAAGTCCAGAGTGCTAACCATTACACCATGGGACCTGCTGGCTGCTTGTGGCGGCCGGGAGGCTTCTCAAGCCACATGGCGCGCGGCGCTGCCTCCCCGGAGCGACGGTGGAGGAGGTCCGGTTCCCCGGCCCGGGCTCCGAGCTCCGGCCCCGAAGCCGCTCCGGCGGGCGGAAGCGGGGAGCCGCAAGGGCTTCCGCGGCCCCACCGTGGCAAGTGCCGGGGTGTCACCTCCTGTCGCCGCTCTTCCTGCTCTCCTCCCGGGGTCCTGACCTGCGCCCGGGGAAGCCGGGAGGACGGCGGGCTGGGGGGCGGAGACGGGCGGAGGCGGCCCCTGCCGGGAGCGGAAGGCTCGGCGCGCGCAGCCTGGGCTCCCGACTCGGTTATTCATTTATTTCCACGAGAAGCTCCCTGCGCGGCCCCTGTGGCCAAGCGGGGAGGGAAGGGAGCCTGCACGTGGGGGAACAGCGATTCAAAGCCGGGGTGCCAGCGCGCGGACCTGAAACCGAGGCTTTTCCTCGGAGACCCAGAACATTCTGCGGCGGGACACGTGGTGGGACTAGGGTAGTGGGTGGTACCTTTCAAACTTGGAGGTTTTAATGAGTGGGAGACAGACTCCTCCTTTTCCAGGTCAACTTTTTAATAACCTTTTTAACTTTTGACTCAGCAGTTTCACTTTTGTAACTTAATCCTAAAGGACTACAAGAACCAGTGCCAAGTCTTGGATGTTCTCAGTGGCGATCTTCCCAATGGTAAAGAAGAGCATATAAAAGCGAAAGTCAATTTTGTAAATATTGACAATATCTATACGACTAATACTGTGCAGGAATTTAGGGGATGAGTTTTTATCGTATTGACGTTATTTTGATGTATAGTACTACATTGATTTGTTGCATTGACATGAAAAGAGCGACAGGCCTAATCCAACCAAACCAACAGCAAAAATCTACTTACCAGTTAGTATGTATAATAAAACCCCACTTTTCTACAAACAGAAAAACTTAGGTGTGTAATAGACATTTGCCGTTTATTTGTCCTGTAACGTCTGATAGGCTGCCTTTCTTGAGGGATCCAACATGCTATGACAGCAGGGCTGTGCTCCGAGACAGATACACTCCAACTCCAGAGTGATTGTGTGTCCCTTAGCCTAGCCAGCTGGACTTAGAATCCAAAGCGACTGATGCCCAGAAATAGGGACATTTTAGAACTTGTCCTGCTCCTGGTGGTAGCTGTGACACCCAGTGTTTCAGGGGCAGTGACAGCAGGCATGCCATGTCCTCTTGCAGCAGAAGTCGGGTCCTAACCAGAATGCTCCGGATCCTGACCTTGGCTGGGTTCCTAGTTGCGTAGGTCCCCCCTCATTCTTGTTCATTTTCTTGAGTTGCTTTCCCTCTGATGCTATGACCTATCTGACTTCCTTCCAAGGAATACTGTTCCTGTTTAAATTACCCAGAATAAAAAAAAATAAAAATAAAAAATAAATTACCCAGAATCTGTTTCTCTTCTTCTGTCAAAAACCTGCTTAGCTCAAATCCAAAAAGGTCTACTGTGGACAGATATTCCTGGGGAATACATTTATGAGGCCCCTTTCTCACAGTTTATGATTTACTGCATTACTTGAAAAAATATTTTCTAACTCTTGTATATTGTCAGAAGAAACATTAAAGTTTTTCCATTTCGAGGAGTGAACTAAACTCCCACTGTGTTCCTATGGTGAGATAAGGATGTCTCTTTATTAGGCTGGAGTAACAATATCAAATTGAGTTGCTATCAGATGGCTTTAGTCTCTCTGGTTTCCCACCTGTTTCCTTCTTACAAGCGCTCTGTACCCGTGAAAGTGTATTGAAATTAATTTTCAGAAGCTACGTAGAAACCCTAAAGAGTTGTGATTATGACCTTTGAAAGTGTACAGGAGATCGTTCCTTCTGTCCAGTAGGAAGACTTCTCCCTCCTTCCATTCCTAGTTCTTCCTTTCCAGTTCCCTCCATCTTCTCAGCTTGAAACATCTTACCAGCCCAAATGAGACCCTCACTGAAATCCCCACTCGTGAATTCCCCAAGTGATCCTCTCCCTGACAGCTTCTGTCATTACTTGCTGGAGTTATAGGTAATTGTGTTCTGTGGCTCAGTCTCTCCCCTCATCCCTCCCCACATCCCTTGGTTGGAGTGTGGATTCTGGGGAAAAGGCTCAGGACTAGCTGATTTTTAAATGTGGCTAGTGCCATACCAAACACTCATTGAACCCCCTCAGAGGGCACAGGAGAACTCAGGAGGGAGAAAGAACATTCTCTCTCTTTTTTTCTTTTTTTTAAGAACATTCTCTTTAACATCACATTGGTTATTTTTGAGACAACAGAGAAAACAGAGATAATATGTAATCCCCCTGTCCACCCCCATCACTCATTTCTTTTAATATAAATCGGTAAATGATGACACGCCAGAGATAGCATCCCATGAAAGCTTTGAGCACAGACTCTCAGCCTCCACAAGGGGGCTCCTCGCCCGTGGAGAAGTCTGGGCTCTGGGAGAGGTGGAGTTAGCCCATCTTCAGCGGTGGCACCGGGGACTAAGGGCCGAACTGAGGCAGAGGGTCGCCCAGAAAGTTTAATGAGGTCAGAGGTTAAGAAAAGACAGCTCAAGTCTGGGATTAGGGACTTTTAAGGTATTCTCCCAAGTCTCCTGTGAACCTATAAATGGCTAGCGAATGGGACAATAGGTACAATAATGTTTTGAGTGAAGTAGAAAGAATTCAGGTTCACTGTCAAATCCAAGTCAGTTTCCTTTATCCATGCTGATGCTGCTCACAGCTAGCTGCGATAGAATCAGCCTTGCCCTGTGTCCTTGCCACCCAGGACAGATGACATGAGCCACAAATCCCCTACTTTGCCTTGGGAGCCCCAACTATGCCAGACAAGACAAGTGCCACCTTGTGCTAGGTGACACGTGAGGCCCTGCGTCTCTGAGCATCCCACCCCGCCCCCTGCTCTGGGCTTGGCATTCCAGAGGCTCTGACGGGGAAATCTGGCTGCTTTCTTTGAACAAAACAGCATCCACATTTTATCCTTTTTGGAAGGTTTTCACTTTCTCCTTTCGAAATAATTATTTTATCTTTTCTGGTTATAAAGGTGGAGCATTTATTATGGAAAATATAGAAAATACAGTGAAGTAGGAAGAATTTTGAATACAATTCCAACAAACTTTTTTTAAAAGTTTATTTTCTTTAGTAATTTCTCCACCCAACGTGAGGCTCGAACCCACAACCCTGAGATCACGAGTCCTAGCTCTTCTGGCTGAGCCAGCCAGGCACTCCCCAACAAACACCTTTGGCACTTGATTTTCTTCCATTTTCTGTTTTAAAATGCATTTTTACATCGTCTTTTTTTTTTTAAGATTTTATTTATTCATTTGACACAGAGAGAGAGATCACAAGTAGGCAGAGAGGCAGGCAGAGAGAGAGGAGAGAGGAGGAAGCAGGCTCCCTGCTGAGCAGAGAGCCCGATGTGGGCCTCGATCCCAGGACCCTGGGATCATGACCTGAGCCGAAGGCAGCGGCTTTAACCCACTGAGCCACCCAGGCGCCCAAAAACCTTGTTTCTTAAAAAAAAAACACACACACCTTGTTTCTTCTTTCCTGAAAAAGTTTAAAATATTTACGTGGGTAATACAAGAGCACAATACAAAATTCACCAGGTATAAAAGGAAATGCACAGGCAAATAAAACTTCTCGACTATAATTTTCTGCTCTCAGAGGCAATTTCTGATGCTCTCCTTCTAGAGATATTTTATTGTGACACAAATATACATGAATACGCATACTCCTTTTCTTTTTTCTTTTTTTTCACTTTTTTAAAAAGCAAGCTTTATGCCCAAAGTGGGGATTGAACTCACAATCCTGAGATCAAGAGTCTTATGCTTCACCGACTGAGCCAGCCAGGTGCCCACACTCCTTTTCTTTTAAAAAGTGGAAAGACTGTTCTGCACTTTGTTTTACTCACTTAGCACCATATCTTGAGGATTGTTCCATAATAGAACATAAGTCTAATTAAATGGTATTTTATTGAGATATTATTTACATAAAGTAAAATGCACAAAACTTAACTGAAGAGGGTGCCTGGGTGGCTCAGTGGGTTAAAGCCTCTGCCTTCAGCTCAGGTCATGATCTCAGGGTCCTGGGATCGAGGCCTGAATCGGGCTCCCCGCTCAGCAGGGAGCCTGCTTCCTCCCCTCTCTCTGCCTGCCTCTCTGCCTACTTGTGATCTCTCTCTCTCTCTCTCTCTGTCAAATAAATAAATAAATAACAACTTAACTGAAGAAATCAGTTTTTTTTCACAAATGTATGCATACACCTGTGTGACTATCATCTAGATCAAGATATAGCATTTCCATCATTCCAGAAAGTTCCCTGGTATATTTTCCAGTCTTTCCTTGTCCTGCTTCCCTGAAATCCCTACTCTGGTTTCTATCACTGAAAGTTAAGTTTTGCCTATTCTTTAAGCGCATACCACAAAATGATATCTTTTGCTCAGTACTGTTTTCAAGATTTATCCATCACTTTATATCTCGGTGGTATGGGTTTTTCCTATTGTCAAGTAGTATTCCATTGTAGGAATACCAAATGTGTTAGTCTCCAGTTGATGGACATTTGGCTTGTTTCCAGTTTGGGGTTAATTTACAGAAAGCTGGCGTGACCATTCTCATGCAAGCCTGTTTCAGTCTTGGGTATACACCGAGAATGGGGTTGCTGGGCCATAGGGTAAGCGGATATTTACATTTATCAGGAACTGTCAAACAGCTTTCCAGAGTGGTTGTACTCTTTCACCCTCCCACCAGCGGTGTATGAAAGCATTCCAGGTGCTTCACATTTTAGCTAAGAGGTGGTGTTATTTTTTAAATTTAGCCACTCTGGTGGGTGTGTGATGATCTCTGCTTGTGGTTTTAATATGCATTTTCCTGATATCTAATGATGTTGAATTTCTTTTTTACATGCTCCCTAGCCATTTGGATATCTTCTTTTCTAAGTGCTTCTTAAAGTATTTTGCCCATTTAAAACAACTGCCCTTACATTTTGATTTATAGGAATTATTTATATATCTGGGATACGCATCCTTTTGCCAAATATTTGTATTATAGATCTTCTTTTTCCAGTCTGTGGCTTTTCTTTTCACTTTTTATTTTTATTTTTTATTTTTTATTTTTTCTTTCTTTTCACTTTAAAAAAAAATATATTTATTTAATTGACAGTGAGAGCAGGAACACAAGCAGGGGGAATGAGAGAGGGAAAGCAGGCTTCTCGCTGAGAAGGGAGCCCAATGCGGGGCTGGATCCCAGGACCTTGGGATCATGACCAGAGCCAAAGGCAGACACTTAATAACTGAGCTACCCAGGCGCCTCTTCTTTACACTTTCTTAATAGTGTCCTTTGATTGGCAGAAGGCTTTAATGTCAATCAAATCAAATATATCCTTTTCTTCTCCTTTTATGAGTCATGTCTCCTATGTCCTTTCATGCTGAGAGCTGGCATCATTTGCCAAGCACATGGGATAGGAGAGGGACAGCTTATTCATTACATAATTAAAACTTTGATAATCTCTTGGTAAAATTTCAAGTGGGATAAGAGACATAGATTTTACATGGGAGACTTGTTTGAACCCAGAGCAGGAAGGCTGAAGGGCATGAAGCCCGCTGGAGCATCGAGGCAAAAGATTAAGAAAAAGAAGAGATGCATTCAGATATGACTCTTCTGTGAAGGTCATTCGATATACGGTTGAGTGAAGAAATGGGGCAGAGACAGGAACCAACTGGGAAACGGGTGATCCTGAAACTTGCTGGTGTCCAGAACACAGACTACTTGCCTATCAGGACTCCAGAATATCAAGAATGAGAACTGGTAGGAAAAATCAGCATGTTGGCATGTGTTAGTGATTTCCTGCTGTAGTCTTTAGGATGGTCCCATAAGGAAGACTCGTTTCAGGCTGAAGGTGCCCTGTTTTAAAGTAGGTGTAATACGGTTTCTTTAAGAGTGGCTTGCAATCCAAGTTTCCTGGAAGTCCTATAATTTGGAGCTTTGCAGGTCCAGAGAAGCTGAATTCTCTACCCCAAGAGAAAGCACCAAGAGAGACAGGAGACTCCCTGATCTTCCTCCTGTTCACAGCACACGAGCGGTCTGCCCCACCTCTTTACCCCACCTGAGACCGTTTAAGACAAGTTTAAACTCGGATCAAGTTTCTGGTACTTGTACATAAAAGCATTCTAATAGGTAACCTTTTCGTAGTGGCTTATATATACTTTTGGTCTATGAAAAATCAAAAATAGGGGCACCTGGGTGGTGTAGTTGGTTGAGCCTCTAACTCCTGGTTTCAGTTCAGGTCGTGATCTCCAAGTCGTGAGATCGAGCCCCGCCTTGGGCTATGCGCTCAGCACGGAGTCAGCTTGAATTTCTTTCTCCATGTCCCTCTGCCCCTCTCCCACTCATGCTCTCTCTCAAATAAATAAGTAAATCCTAAAAAATAAATAACACCTGGGGAGGGACCTTCCTGGGTGGAGGAGAGAGTATCCGGAAGAAAGCTGATCCCAGTCCCATTCCCACTTCAGCCACGTGAATGGGACACACCCACACAAGCTTGGTGGCCAGCAGATGATTCCTCTTTGCTGAAAGTTATAGCAGCAGTTCCTTTCCTGAGCAGGGCGCGTGTGGAATGAGCGGGTGGAGGGGAGACAGAGAGAGAGCAGGCTCGAGCTCCCCCTAGAGGCCCGCACGATGATTTGCACCAACTTGTCCTGGAATTTGGGGTTTAGCCAAAGTCTCAGGAAGGATGACTTCACTGTGCTTCGCTGTTACTTCCTTGCAAGGGATACTTCTCTGTCCTGCCGTGTCCTGGAAGCAAACCCCTGTCATCGGTCTGATCGGGGCTGCTGGGTTTGTGTCTGAAATGCAAGGCTGGTGGGAGGTCTGTGTGGCTCTTATCATCTGTGACCTGATTTTCGCTTCCAAACCACCCAAGGAGTAAACTTTTTAGTTACGCTTCTCTTTTTTGAAAACAGGCAGACACACAGAATGGTTGTATTATTCGGGACACTGTGGTTATAAGTAACAGGAGCCAACTCAAATTAGGTTAAGCAAAAAGGAAGAATTATAAGGATATAGTGTTTCACAAAATCCGAGGGCAGGACTGTAGCCAGACCTCAGGAAAGAACCAGAAGGCTGTCGGGAGGCTCTCATTTCAGCTCCTCTTTGTGCATACGTTGCTTTATTTATTTATTTGTTTGTTTGTTTGTTTGTTTGTTTGTTTGTTTATTTTTCTGGCTGAAAGCTGGCCTTCTCAGCTCCTCTGTCACACGGCGTAAGGGACATGTCAGCAGCTCCTGAGTGTGACGTCTAAACTCCAGCTATCCACAGAGCCTTGCTTTGCAGACCCAATTCAAGTTCTTTTTTTGGCTTTTTTAAGATTTTATTTATTTGTTTGACTGAGAGACACGACACAGCGAGAGAGGGAACACAACCAGGAGGAGTGGGAGAGGGAGAAGCAGGCTTCCGGCTGAGCAGGGAGCCTCATAATGCAAGGCTCTATCCCTGGACATGACCTGAGCCGAAGGCGGATGCTTAACGACTGAGCCACCCAGGCGCCTCCAGTTCAAATTCTAAGACAGTCTGATTGGTTGCTGGCGCAGGAGCCTGCCTCTCTTGGTCCCATACATTTTCACCAGGGAGTGGGGGCCCACACACTCTGGGTAGTTGACCAGCCTGGAGAATTGGCTCACAGTTTAGGCAAACATTCTACATGAGCTCCATTTTAACTACTCCTCCCTGCTGGGGTAGAAGATTCCAGATCTTGGGACAGGGAAGAAAATGGGTCTGGAACATACTGACGATAAGCATGTCAAAATGGTCCCCACTGAGGCACGTTGGACAATGCTTTATTTGCCACGAAGGTACACAACTCTATCCTCCTAGATCACGAACGCAATATTTAATCGGGAAGGCCAACATTTTTGTGGAACCAGGCTGGGGACAAATCAAATATCTGTCTAAATATTTAAATATTTTATTTATATCTTAATTATTTAAAAGTATTTCAATATTTAAAAGCTATAATAGGGGCACCTGGGTGGCTCAGTTGGTTAAGCATCTGCCTTCGGCTCAGGTCATGATCCCAGGGTCCTGAGATCGAGCCCCACACCAGGCTCCCTGCTCAGCGGGGAGCCTGCTTCTCCCACTCCCCCTGCTTGTGTTCCCTCTCTCACTGTCTCTCTGTCAAATAAATAAATAAAATCTTTTAAAAAATAATAAAAAATAAAACTATAATACCTGAAGCCGGCAAACTGTTAAAATACATATGCTCTATCCTCTTACCTTGACAAATACATCTTTTTTTTTTTTAAAGATTTTATTTATTTATTTGACAGAGAGAGATTACAAGTAGGCATAGAGGCAGGCAGAGAGAGAGGAGGAGGCAGGCTCCCTGCTGAACAGAGAGCCCGATGCGGGCCTCAATCCCAGGACCCTGAGATCATGACCTGAGCCAAAGGCAGAGGCTTTAACCCACTGAGCCACCCAGGCGCCTAACAAATACATCTTTATAATGGCAAAATAAAAAATATTGTCAAGCTGTGGCTTCCATATGACTAGAAGTTGGCAACATACCAAAGCAATGGAATTGAACAATCATTGTGCATGTCTGGTTGTTTAGTTGATGCATTGGTGACATCTGGATTAGAAAAAAATATATAGATAGATGAACATAATTCATAATTTATCATATATTTATTCCATATAATTCAATTTTCTTGCTTTTGTTTCAGCAAAATCACTAATCATGTTTTAATAATCAAGATTTTTTGCATAATTTATAGCCAATGACAGTTTGTGGTTGCTTTTTTGTTTTTTGTGGGGTTTTTGTTTGGTTTTGGTTTTTTGGTTTTCTGCCAATGACCAATATTAATCTGTCAACAAACTATATCCCATGGACCAAAGGCAGCCTACAGCTTGGTTTTATTCCCACAGGCTCAGAATCATTCTTACATTTTATTTTATTTTTATTTTTGAAGGGAATAATTTTATTTATTTCAGAGAGAGAGAGAGAGCATGAGAGCAGAGGGGAGGAGCAGAGGGAAAGGGAGAGAGAGAATCCCAAGCCGACTCCACGCTGCCACAGAGCCTGATGCTGGGCTCAATCTCCTGACCCTGAGATCATGACCTGAGTCGAAATCAAGACTCAAATACTTCACTGATTAAACCACCCAGGCACCCCCATTTTTACATTTTGAAGAGTTATATATTAAAAAAAGACCTTCAGTGGCTCACAAACCCTAAAATATTTACTGTCTGGTCTTTTACAAAAATGTTGCCAACCCTTAGTTGGCAAACGTCCCTCAGTGAAGACCATTTTGACATGCTTATCATCAGTATGTTCCAGACCCATTTTCTTCCCTGTCCCAAGATCTGGAATCTTCTACCCCAGCAGGGAGGAGTAGTTAAAATGGAGCTCATGTAGGGGTGTTTGCCTAAACTGTGAGCCAATTCTCCAGGCTGGTCAACTACCCAGAGTGTGTGAGCCACCCAGGTGCCCCAAGGTAAGACTTTCTGAGTGAAGGAAGCCGTGTGTTGATTCCATTTTGTTCCACAATGCTCCTTGTGGATTTGTGGACCAGCCCACTGAGTAGTAATGATCTAAAGAATCAAAAAAGGTGAGTCGGTTCAAAGTGCACAAAATTTACCTCAAGAGTAAATTGAGACAAATGTAAAAAATTTTTAAATTAAAATTATTTTTTAGAAGTTATTTAGTTTAATAACTAAAACACTAAAACACTCAAAGTTGGGGGCATGTGGCTGGCTCAGTCAGGAGAGCACTTGACTCTTAATCTCAGGGTTGTGGGTTCTAGTCCCACGTTGGGTGTGGAGATTGCTTAAAAAATAAAATCTTTTGAAAACATTTTAATACTCAAAATTATCTATTAAGATTAAAAGATAGGGGGCTCTGGGTAGCTCGATGGGTTAAGTGTCTGACTCTTGGTTTCAGCTTGCTCAGCGTGGAGTCTGCTTGAGATTCTCTCTCTCTCTCTGCTCCTCCCCCCATTCATGCTCTCTCGCTCTCTCTCTCAAAAATAAATAAATAAATAATTTTTTAAAAGAGTAAAAGAAAATCAAAATTATAATGGACACATACCACATTTGAAAATCAAATTTATTTAGTTATTTTCAATTTACTTTTTTTTTTTAAAGATTTTATTTATTTATTTGACACAGAGAGAGAGAGAGATCAGATCACAAGTAGGCAGAGAGGCAGGCAGAGAGAGAGAGGAGGAAGCAGGCTCCCTGCCGAGCAGAGAGCCCAATGTGGGCCTCGATCCCAGGACCCTGGGATCATGACCTGAGCCGAAGGCAATGGCTTTAACCCACTGAGCCACCCAAGCGCCCTCAATTTACTTTTTGAAAATTAAAGTCATTAAATATTTTTAAATATTTTCATAAAAATAAAATGATTGCAGTGTCAGCATTCAGTGACCAACCAACTTGCCAGTATAAAGAACTGGTGTCACATACCAAGCATGATACACCCAGATCTATATATATATAAGAATTATCGCTTACAAATGGTTTACTACTTTCAAATGTCCCCGAAGCCACGATGTGCAGTTGCTGTGACTACTGTACTAATTTTTTTAGCACTTTTAGAACCACACATGGAAGGCAAGAAGATAGAAACTAGGAACTAGGCAAGACTCCAGTGCTATTTATGAGAGGAAATAGAGGAAACATTTGTCTTTTTCTTTTACCCAAGCACTTGGCAGATCAAGTCTTACCTGGGCTCCAAAGCACTACCATGAACTTTATGCATCTGGACGCAATTGTCCTTGGAGGACATAAGGTGTGGAGAAGCATTTCCCTGGGGTCTGAACACTATGAGTCCTAAGAGTGGGTATCTAGGGTAACAGGTTACACTGTCCTCGTGCTGAACACTGGATCCCAAGTGGCCGAGATGCCCAGTGGTCATCAGCAAGCACTTGTGTCTGTGATATACAGTGTTCTCTAGAGCACAGGACCCAGCGAGGGGCTTCTCTTGCCTGCTTCTCAAGGTAGGACTAAATGGGACAGTCCAACAGCATCTTCCTGTACAGCTACGTTATCGTAGGTAAAGTGCATATACTATTGTATCCAATGATTGTCCAGGTTAGTTAAAGCCATGGAAGCTTTTGCAATAGTATGATGCTTGATGACACACGCAATGGAATGAGGTATGTGTTCAATTCGGGGTTTGGGAGTATAAAAAAAGTGATTGCTGGTCTATACCCATAGCTGGGAAATGCTGAATTAAATAAAATTAACCCAATTTCTTTACTGCAGGACTTCTCAGGGCCTTTAATGTGCTAATGTGAATTGCAGCTTTCCAAGAGGGAGCTACGATGTTTGGTATCTTTCAAAATTATTGGGCCACCAGAACCTTTTTCATGGAGTTTTATGCATTATCTCCGAGCCACATTTTCAGAGATCCTGAACTACCTTAGAGCATCTTCAGCAGGAAAGCATGGAAGCCTAAAGGCAGAGCTGGTACCCTAGTTGTAGAAGATAACAGAGACAGCCTTCCTCCACAACACGAGATGGCTCCTCTCTGCAGATGACACGGGTCTTGAGTGGTCACCAACTACAACACTGCACTTACACTGTCTATCACGCACCTGGCACAGGGTCGGCCCTCAGTCCCCGGCATTCTAGAATCCGCCCTTGCAGTAGCGAGCCTGATGCCAAGGAAACCTTTGTTCAGGCAGACGGGGGACTACCGTGCTTCCCTCCCTCCCTCTGCTGCTGCCTGAATCCCATCCATCCTCCAGGGCTCCAGCCCACCCCTCTCCACAGAGCCTCCCCCAGCTGCCTGGCCCTTGGTCACTCCTCCCTCCTCTGATCCCCCGATCCTGGCTGCGCAAGTCTGCTCGCAGACTGAACTGGATCAGACTGCAATGTCCTCCAGACCAGCACCCTGCATTAGTCACATTATTTGAGTCCCCAAAGTAGCAACAAATACGCATTTGTGGAAGCTAGACAGCATGCTTCTGACCACTATATAATTTCTCCCAAATAATCCTCAAAAACCCCACAGTATTCCTTTGACTATGGAAACCAACCCATACTTTACTCCTTTGCAGGAGATCCAATAGGGGATGCGAGATCCCGTGTGTGCCGACGATCCATAAATGCTACCGCATCATACAAATAAAGATTGGTATTGATGGGTCTCTGTCGCCCTTCTCAGGGATTGGTCCAGTTCTAATGACCCTTAGCCTTTGATGGGTGTTTCCAGTAACTGAGCCCGACGCCCCTGCTCCACCCACTGGCTTGTCCTTTAGAGCCTTGGGCTCATCGGGAGTCCCACCCCAGTTCCGCTGTCTTAGATACCCACCGCCAGTAAGCCTAGAGCTTTTCTGATGCCTGGGCGCCTTCATGTGGAGCACTGGAGATGGTTCTTGAAGTAGTGGAGGGCCAGCTTGAACTGGACCTGGTCCCTGGTGTTGGTCCGGAATGCGCTGTAGGTCTTCTCCAGTGTGGCCAGCTCCGGGTCGGCCACCGGAGAGCGGGCCTGGTGACCTATGATCACTTCTGGACATGACCCCACCAGTAAGCTCCCCAGCCCGTCGATAAAGAACTCTGCCAAGAGAGGGAGAGCGAGAGCTTCAGTCAGAGACTCGGGGCCATATTCCAGGTCTGGGGGGCAGAGGCAGGGGGGGAAGGGCACGGTTTGTCCCCGTGGGGAGGTTGAGGGCCAGGCAAAGCCCCCTGCCCAGGCTGATGAGCGGGAAGGAAATAAATAAGCACATTTCTCAGAGGTGTGGCCAGAGAGGCAGACAGACCCAGATGAGCTCTCCAGCTGGACAGAACTAAGAACTCCGGAACTGAGGGAATCAGAGGGGAATGAGGGAGGGGACAGAGCTGCAGGGGGTGTCTCCCATGGGAGCAGCGGATGGGAGATAAGAAATCACAGTGAGAGGGAGGAGGGAGGCAAGGGAGACCCTGAGCTCCCTCGTGGGGGTGGGGGAAGGGAGAGAAGCCCACTGTTGCCCACAAGGACCATGATCAGTGGCTTGTGGCTCTTGGAAAGGACAAATTCCTGAGGTCAGTCCACGGGCCAGCACCTTCCTCACTCAGCTTGTCCTCACCTGAGTGAGCCACCCGCTGTAGGCGGGGGTCGAAGCCAACTCTCTGGAGTCGCTCCGTGTGGGCCAGGAAGAAGTTGACAACGCCACTGGTCACCACGCAGCGGGGGAAGCCATCCAGGGGTCTGAAAGATCCTGGTCTCCGGTGAAGACAGTCCCCATTCTGACTCTTCTCCAGCAACAGCTTAAACTGGAACACGTTTCCAAGTACACTGCCACCTACCTAAACCAGTGGGCAGAGAAACGCAAGTTAGAGAACACAGATTTGATATCCATGTTGCCTCTGCCAGGAAGCCTTCCTGGACTGAACCTCAGTTACAACAAGAATCACTCCTGTTCTGTATCTACCCTTCATACCAGTCCTTGGAGGCTCCCTGCTTAACAGGGAGCCTGCTTCCTCCTCTCTCTCTGCCTGCCTCTCTGCCTACTTGTGATCTCTCTCTCTCTCTCTCTCTCTCTCTCTCTCTCTCTCTGTCAAATAAAAAAAAAAAAAAACAGTCCTTGGATACTCTCTTGTTGCTGTTGCGGCCACAGCCTTCCACACACCATGGCTAGGTCCTTTGATATTTTCATCCTGCTCACCGCAGAAAATCTACTTGGTAGGGGGCACCAGGGTGGCTCAGTGGGCTACGTGTCTACCTTTAGCTCAGGTCATGATCTCAGGGTCATGGGATCAAGCCCTGCATCAGGCTCTCTGCCTGCTTCCCCTTTCCCTCTGCCTGCCTCTCTGCCTACTTGTGATCTCTCTTTCAAATAAATAAATAAAATCTTAAAAAAAAATCTCCTTGGTAGGAGCAGAAAGTGCCAAGTCCAAAGGGCACACAACTCTGCTCCACTCACCCGCTCGCAGGTTCACTCTTTCCAGAAGTAGGTCACTCCCTTTCGCAAGGAGGAGCAGTGTTTGGGTGCGGACAAGTCGCAGCCTGCATGCACCCGGGTTCCGTTGTGGAGTCCCCACTGCCGGGCTCCTCGCAACGAGCCGCACGCCGCGTGTCTCCAGCCGCCGTCCGCCCACTCCTCTGCTCCCGGCCCTCCGCCCTGAGCGCTGGGCCCACGCACTCACGGAGGACATGCGCATTTCTATGAGTGAGCCCAGCGACACAGGACGAGTCCGGAACCATCATGTTATCATCTGTGATGGCTCCTAGGCCCCCGTCCCTAGCTCTTTCCTTCTTCCTTTGGCAAAGAGACCCTCTGAGTTGTAAGTGGACGGAATGAAGACAGCCAGCTCCACCCCTACAGACGGACTCTCCCCACTTCCCTCGTGAGGTCTGACCATGTGTCTAAGTCCTGCCTGAAGGGATGTGAGTGAGAAGGGATGTCCGCAACTTCTAGCACATTCTGCAAAGACAAATGCTCGTGGGTCCAGGAGGACGCTGGAAGCCAAGTCAAGGGCCAGCTTGGATTTTCACGTGACAGGAGCTCTGCTTTCTACCTCACTCATGCTACTGCGATTTGCTCTCTAGAATGATATCTTGTTTTATTTGGGTTTTTTTTTTAAGATTTTATTTATTTAATTGACAGCGCGAGAGAGGGAACACCAGCGGGGGGAGTGGGGGAGGGAGAAGCAGACTTCCCCTCGGGCAGGGAGCCTGATGGGCTCGATCCCAGGACCCTGGGATCATGACCTGAGCCATAGGCAGACGCTTAACGACTGAGCCAGCCAGGCGCCCCCAGCCAGAAGATATCTTAGTCAGTACAGATGCCTTGGGGACTATCCTCCTGGAAGAGAGAACTATGATCCCAATGCCACCGATTTTCGCATCTATTTCCTGTTTTTCTTTTCTTTTTTAAAACAGCTTTTATTGAGCTATCTTTGACACATTAAACTGTACGTATATTTTTAATCCTATATATGTAAGGTGTACCGGTGGATGTTTTGATGTACTATACATTGTGAAAAGACCACCCCAATCAAGCTAGTTACCATATCCGTCACCTGCATGGTAACCGCTGTGTGGTGGCCACAAGGCTGAAGATCTGTTCTCTTCACAGATTTCAAGAATACAATACACTATTATTAACTGTGGCTGCCTTTTTCTTTTCTATGTAGCAAATGGCTTTTGATGTTCTCATTCTTTTCTTCTTTTTTACCTGTCATGAGGGCTATGCGTGCTTTTTGTACCATTCGCATTTTTTTTTTTTTACATAAACACACCATTTTAAAGACAGAACAAGGGTTAATGCGGGGGGTGGGGGGGATGTAATTTGCTCAAGGAAAAGAACATTTGGAGGCAGAAGCCAAAACCTGATTCCTGGTGACCTGTGGCGGCTTATTCCTCTCTGGCATCAGCCCCTCCCCCGACCCTCCCCCTCCTGCTCCCTCCTCTCCCCCCTCTTCTTCTCCTTCCCTCTCCGGGCTGTCTCTACAGGTTGCAACTGGGGTGAAAGTGGCCACCCTCCCTTACCACGTCCAGTTCTGTTTTCTCGAGGACATCCACCAGCGCCTCAATCTTGGTGGTGTTGTTGAAGAGGAAATCATCGTCCACCCAGAGAACGTATTTGGTGGTGACCTGAGAGATGGCCAGGTTCCTACCCGCAAACCAACCCTGCGGGTGGAATCAGATCACATCAGCAGCTGCCATCCCTGGCCACATCTTAGAATCACCTGGGAGTTTTCTAAATTCCCAGCAGCCAGGCTGCACCCCAAACAGCGGTTGAGAACAACTGGCTTCAAGGGAGCCCATGTCTCAGAGACATGGGAGGAAGGACAGTGACTCCCTGAATCAAAGGATGAGGCGGAGAAAGCCTAAAAAGTCCTGCCTTGGTCCTAGGACCAGTGTGGATGGATCGAAGTCCTTTTTCACCTGAGTCTCTGTGGCTCTCCTTCCATTTCCCCTGATGGCGCCTGGAAGGTGATGGAGGGTAGGGCGCTTCAGTAAGTATAATATTCCTTTCCTTCTGTGTGTCCTTGGAGGAAGGAAGATGTGTGTGCAGGAGAGAGAGAGCCTCTAGCTTGGGTAGAATCCTAGGGATCACAAGTTTCTCTGCGTGTCAGGAATCCCTAGAATGTCAGACACCTCAAGTCACTTAGAAGGACCTCAATGAATGTCCACACCAAGTGTGAGGGAAGGCAGATTAACCACTTCACTCATGCAGAGACGTGAGAGTGATCCGATTTCTCTGTGAGTTTGGAGTCAGTGAAGGGACTCAGGGGAGAGTCCCAACCCGTCTGCTCCAGGAACATGCCACCCTGGGAAAGCCACTCAAGCATCCCGATCCAGGGTGGAAGCTGACTCTGGGGCTCTCCTTCCCAGGTCCCAGACGTCTCCCTATGCGGGCGGGACGTACCTTCCCGAAGGGCATGGTGTAATACTCCACATGGTTGTCCTTAATCTTCAGGGGTTCCTTGCTGTCATCAGCCACGATCACTGTCAAGTCTGGGTAGTACTCACGAAGGCTCCGGAGCATGGTCATGAGCTTGTGGGGACGGAGGAAGGTTTTGGTGGCAACGGTCACCAAGTCTCTGAGCTTCCTCTCTGGACAAGAAAGGGTGGATGTCAGAGCCCTGCCTTTTGGGAGGCCTCACTGACTTGACTTGAGCTGTTCTGGTGATTTCTTTATGCCACCCCCTTGTGCCTTGTGCCTCTCGGACACAGCGCTTAGTAAGAGTTTGTTAGTTGGAACAGAAAATAAATATATTTAAAATAGGTATTAAAATAAAATAAATATATTTAAAATAAAATATACTTAAAATAAAAATATTTAAAATATATTTAAAAGACAGCTTGTTGAAATTTTATCTGTCTTCTAGAATTTCTTTCCCTGGTTCTATTGGCTTGACTATGCCTTCCCCTCCTGTCAGTGTGAATGCTTTGTTTTACCGGCTCTGTTTGCATCCCGCTGTTATTTTTTTTTTAAAGATCTTATTTATTTATTTATTTGACAGAGAGAGCGAGATCACAAGTAGGTAGAGAGACAGGCAGAGAGAGAGGAGGAAGCAGGCTCACTGCTGAGCAGAGAGCCCTATGGGGGGCTCGATTCCAGGACCCTGAGATCATGACCTAAGCCGAAGGCAGAGGCTTTAACTAACCCACTGAGCCACCCAGGCACCCCCCCGCTGTTATGTTAATAGTAGGAACTGAGATGCACACAGCTCTGTCCATCAGGGGGTTCAAGATCAGGGCTAGGGAAGGGGAGAAAAGATCTAAAGGACTTGAGACCTGCCCTTGTCATCAGCTGCACTCCTACAGAGAAACACACTTGGTCTCGCTGCTCAGAAAGACCTCAGTGGAAGTAGGTCTACACTTGCAGAGTGGAAGGTCTGGACCAGATAGTCCAGCTCAAGGTGTCTGATACCTACAACAACTTGGAAAAGGAACAGCTTTTCTGTGCAAAAGGCCTCATGATGAATCAGCTGGAGCCGTGGTGTGTTTCTGGGCTGTAGCTGCCAACGTGGAGTCACGCCACTGACTCAGGCTGTGGGATGTCTCAGTGGGATGGGGTGGGGTGGGCTCTGTTGGAGTTAAAGCAGGCTGAAAGCCACACCCCTGCCCATGGCTTGTGAGCGAGTGCTCCAGAATCCCACTGTAGAGCTCCTTCTCAGAATGACAGAAGTCAGAAGTCTTTCCAGAATCATTTTCTTTATTTTATTTTATTTTATTTTATTTTATTTTATTTTATTTTATTTATTTGACAGAGAGAGCGAGAGAGCACAAGCAGGCAGAGAAGCAGAAGGAGAGGGAGAAGCAGGCTCCCCACTGAGCAGGGAGCCCAATGTGGGGCTAGATCCCAGGACCCTGGGATCATGACCTGAGCTGAAGGCAGTCGATTAACCAACTGAGCCACCCAGGCGCCCCCAGAATCCTCTTTTTAATACTTGTTGCACCATTACACCGGCTTCCCCAGGGTCTGAGGGCATGAAGGAAAAGTGATCTGTGGGCAGAGTCAAGTGAATTGTGTTCAAAGGCATGCCAAGTGAATCGTGTCCTCCCTTTTCCTGGGCCACATGCCAAGTTTGGTTCTTTTGTTATAATAAAGAGAGAACCAGGGGCATGAATTACTACTTGATGTGGTCAAGATTGGGGGCTCCTGGCTAAGTTGGTGGTGTAGCTTTCTATTTGAGAGTCCTTATTTTTCCCCAATATATAGCAATGATAAAAAAACAAAGACAGAACTATGCTCAAAAATACACATCACTTCTAAGGAACAAAAATAAAAAGCAGTGAGCAGAGTTGGGACCTCCTGCATTCTGGGATCAGAAGCAACAGAGGAGGCTGATTCTGAGGGGTAGTGGAATTAAGGTATCTCACGGGATGTGTGGGTCCAGACCCAGGCTTTTTGCTAGAAGCCTCGGACTGGAGCTAGGTGGCACACCCTCCATCCCTCACCACTACCTGCCAGGCAAGGAACCCCAGAATAGCCACCACCCCTGCACGCACCTCTGGGTGCAAACAGAAATGACACCCCCTCACAGTCACGACCTGTGCCAAGCCATCCTCAGGCCCAGCAATGGGCTCTTTAATAACTCCGATATCACTGTGGTACAGAAACCCCGAGCCTCCAGAAAGTAGACCGGAAGGCTAGGGAGACAGGGAGTAGATCCAACGATAAAGCTGTGAGATGGGAAGGAGCCAGGAGAGAGAAGTGAGAGAGGAGAAAACAAACAAGCAAGCAAAACCTCCTACTCAAGATGAGCTCACCCACAAAAATTACAGAACACTTAAAGAAAATTAGTATGAACGACAGCCAGCGAATCTCCCGTGTACAGATGAACCCATTCCAGACAGACCGAAAATAACAGAGAACTCCAAAAATGATTTAAAATAAGAATGTTCAAGCAATTGCCTACATACATTCTTCCCCTTCTGTCTTTTTACAGAAACAATAGCTTACTCTTCCCTTCCTTCTGTACCTGCTTATAACTTGGAAAGCATTTTGTATAAGTATTAAAAAAAAAAAACAAACAAACCTCCCCCTGTGTTTCCCCCTGCCTCCTGAATGCCACTGCACGGAATTTCATTATACGGATGGACCACACTGGATCTAATTGGTGCATCCCACTCCTAAGGTTTTTGTCTTTGCAAATGATGCTGCAGTAGAGAACCTAGAACAAACATCATTTCACACAGATAAAAATATCTGTACGATAATTTCTAGAAGTGCAATGGCTGTGCCAAAGGGAATGCACAGCCCAAATGTTGATAGGTATTGCCAATGTCTCTGGAAAGGCTGTGCCAATTACATTTCCCAGCAGGAGCTTGTAAGAATGCCTGTCCCCCCCACCAACCCCGTCCAATACTTTCTGATATGAATGTATTTTTCATTTGCTCTTTTTTTAGTATGAGACTGAGCATATATTCTAATAGCAAAAAGTATTGTTGAATTTAATCTGTTGCCATTGTGCATTTTTCCATTGGCTTATTAGGTGTTTGGGTTTTTGTTTTGTTTAGGTGGTTTAAAAAACAAAACAAAACACATTCGCTTATTTGGGATCCCTGGGTGGCTCAGTCAGTTAAGCGTCTGCCTTTGGCTCAGGTCACGATCCCGGGGTCCTGGGATCGAGCCCCGCGTCGGGCTCCTTGCTCAGTGGAGAGCCTGCTTTTCCCTCTGCCTGCTGCGCGCCCTGCTCGTATGCTCTCTCCCTGACAAATAAATAAATAAAACCTTTAAAAACATCTACTTATTTAAGTACTTTCTACACCCAAGGTGGGGCTTGAACTCCCAACCCCAGATCACGAGGTAAGAGCTCCACTGACCGAGACAGCCGGGCACACAGGCCTATTAGCTGTTCTTATGGATTCATAGGCACTTTCAAATAAAAGTATACCTTTGACTTTAATGTGTGATGAAGATATTTTTCTCCCAATTTGTTCTTTGTCACTTGCCCTTGTTTTTAGTGGATTTCTGCCCAAAAATCATTTAAAAATTTTATGTATTTTATGTGTGTAGTCTTCTCTTTCTGGTCTTTGGGTTTTGTGTCATATTTAGAAAGGTCTTATACTCTAAGATTCTTTTTTAAACTCCACAGGTTTTTTTTCCTAGCACCTAAAAATATGAGATATTTGATCAGTTTGGTATTTATCTTGGCATGAGCTGTAAGATAGATTCAACTTCTTATCTTTCTTTATCAACACAGTTGTCCCATTTGATTTCTTAAATCATCCATCTCTTCGCCCTTTAATTTGGAAAGCTACCTTTGTCACGGGGTAAAACTCCAATGTATCTGTCTCTGGGTTTCCAATTAGACTCTGTCGATATTATCCAGCCATGGTCCAATACCACTCTGTTTTATGACTATTACTTATTAAGTGTTATAATTGTTTTTCTCCTTTTTTCAGAATAAGCACAACCACATAGTAAGTTAAATACAATTAAGCAGGGGCGCCTGGGTGGCTCAGTGGGTTAAAGCCTCTGCCTTCCGCACAGGTCATGATCTCGGAGTCCTGGGACCGAGGCCTGCATCGGGCTCCCTGCTCGGCAGGGAGCCTGCTTCCTCCTCTCTCTCTGCCTGCCTCTCTGCCTCCTTGTGATCTGATCTCTCTCTCTCTCTGTGTGTCAAATAAATAAATAAAATCTTTAAAAAATACGATCAAGTAATTTGAGAATATTAGAGTTTTTTTCTCATTTGTCAGGAATCATATCAGAGCCGTTATTTTCATCAGTCCTCCTCGGCCTCAAGAGCTGATCCTTTCCGAGTTTCACCAGCTAGCTCGACAAGATCTCACCCTGCAGCCCCCAGGAGCCAGGGCCTTACCTGGTCCAGGGTCATATAACTTGGGGATGACAGGATAACGGATGATCACTGGAAACTTGACCACCGAGGACTGGGACTCCAGACTCACTGGAGGAAGAAATAAAGTCAAGGAGGGCAGCACGGGGTCTAGGTCACTTCCACACTGCCCCCCAGGTAGATGATTTGCAACAGGGGTGAAGGTTCAGTAGAAAATGTCCTGTCTAGGGTAGAGAATATCCCACTGAGTTGACAGTATTCTGGCTCCTGACTCGTGTGTCCCTGGGGTAACTGGTTGAATGCTTTTTTTTTTTTTTAATTAAGCAATCTCCATGCCCAACATGGGGCTTGAACTCACGATCCAGAGACCAAGAGTCTCATGCTGACTCTTGACTGGGGCAGCCGGGTGTCCCCTGCTGAATGCCCCTTAACTCACATTTCTTCCACTGTGAGAGTCTGGTGGGGTGGAGTGGGCTTCGAATCAGAGGGTCTGGATTAAGTTTGACTTAGCCATTTATTATCTGAACTACTCGGGTAAATCAGTGCTCGCTTCGGCAGCACAAATACTCAAATTGGAAAGATACGGAGATCAGCATGGCCCCTGCGCAGGGACTCCACACAAATTCGAAATACCTTGAGTAAATCACTTACTCTCCTTCTCCAGCTATAAAACCCACCTGCCGTTTTATCTCACAGGGTCTTTTGGTGAAAGGAAATGTTTGGGAATCTGTAAGGAGAGAGAGTGCTCTCCTTGGTTTGTGGTCATGCACAATCTGTCCTGTGTTTCATTTTTCTGCTGGTGTCCTGGGAATGCATCCCGGGTAGCTTAGTCAAAAGAGAAAAAAGTGACTTTAATTCCCCCAAGTCCCTCTTTTCCTGTTAGCACCCAGGACAAGATACTGATGTGCAGACTGGGACCGTCCTCTCTCGCAGCTGAAGTCTTCAGCTCTGAGAGCTACGGATAATGGGGGACAGAGCCGGCTGGTTTCCAGGTCCACAGCATGAAGGCTCTGCCCTCACGGAGAGATGCGTGCTCTTTCCTTCAAGTCATGCTACGGGATCAGTGGCAGCATGGGAGTCATGCTGGGGCCAGTAATTGAGAAGTTAGAGGTGTAGAGTTAGAAACAAGAGCAAGGGAAGAATCCTAAATGCTGGCAGGCTTCCTGGAGGAGGAAGACTTTGAGAGGGCCCAGTGGCGTTTTCCCACTCCCTAAGCATTTTGCTTAGGACAGGCTCTCACCCACGTCCACCCTGTGGAGCTGGTACACCGTGCTGGTATAAGTCACGTGCTGGAGGATGAAATTCAGAAGCTTCCGGTCACTGGTCGAAACGGTCAGCCGCTTCTGGCCTCTGCCCTGCACCACACTGTCTGGGATGTCAGCGAGGGTATTCAGTGTCCCCAGAGAAGCTGTCAGGGCGACCTAAGGTGGATGGGGCAGAAAGAGGCTAAAACGCGAGGGAGAGCACATGCCCAGGATGGCCAGCAGGGGGCAGAGCACGTGAGGCTGAGAGGAGGCGCCCCAGAGTGTCCCTGGAAGCTGGGGTCTGGCTCCCAAGCCATTTGCTGCTCTATCCCCAGCAAAGTAGAACCGAGTCCTGAGGGCTCGTGTGTTCAAGGTCCACTGATCTCTTAGGTCTTGGCTTACAGGATCCTATTCTTCTAGATTTCTCCTTACGCCTGCTGGCTGCTCCTTTTGATATCCTACTGCCTCCTCTGCCTCTGTCTGACCTCTCAATGGAGTATTTCTGGGTTTGGTTCCACGCTCTTTTCTCTTCCTATTCAACACCTTCTCACTAGAGGCGGCGGCTTTCAACACCATTCATATGCTAATGGACCAAAAATAGGTGTCTCCAAGTCCCGTCTTAAGACCCAACAGCCTGGCTGGTTGCTCTGCTAGGAAGTGCCACAGGCAACTGAAATCCTTAGAACGGAACTGCTGATCTTTCTCTATAAACCTGTTTGCCACCCTCTCCCTCGTTCCCCCTGCCTCATGAATGGCACCTTCATCCATTCAACTCTTGCAGTCCCTCAAGGAGGTCATTCCTGCTCTGAGGCAGTCCCTTTGGGTCTACCTTCAACATGTGCCTAGAACTGGTCCCCTTCTCTCCATCCCACCGCTACTCCCTAAAGCTCCTGTCCTCTCCTGCCTTCTCGTCCTCTGGGCAGCCGGGTATTTTTATGAAAAGTACACTGGGTTCTGCCACCCGGCTGAAAACACTTCGGTCAGCCAGCAGGTGTTTTCTGAGATCCAAATTATAGGTCCCGGGAAAAGAGTAGTGAATAAAACCAACTCCCCACCTTCAAGAGGCTTATATATTCTAGTTGGAGAATGGCAGTTAAGTATATCATGATGCATATAAAATAATTCAGGTAGAGGAAAGCACCATGAAGAAGATAACACAGACCACGGGGGGAGGGGCA
>LNAC01000091.1:3146485-3177089 GCA_002007465.1 Ailurus styani
GGGGGGCTTTGCTGGGAGTTGGGGGAGGGCGGAGAAGCCCCTGGGGATAGAGTAGTTTTGCAGATTTGCTCACTCCTCACCCACTCCCAACCTCTGGCATACAGAATGGGAAACTAAAACTGCATTTCCCAGACTCCTTTTAGATTAGGGTTCTGGGTGCAGTTTGCCTGCCCCCCACCAGCTCTAAGCACAAGGGCTGGCTTTGGAGCTACATGAAGCGGGAGGGCAGAGCACAGAGCCCCAGTCTTGCTGGCTGGCGCTGACCCTGACCCTGACGGAGGCAACAGGCACCGGAGCTGGGGCTGTGGCGGCAGCTTCCTCTTGCAGCAAAAGCAGCAGCCTCTGTGCTGACCCAGGTTTCTGGAAGTCCTTCTTGGAGCTCCAGCCACTCACATGGCTGGACAAATCATGCCTTCTGGAGACATCCTTACCCCCTCTCCCCACCTTGGACTCATGACAGATATTGAATGGATGAGCACTCTGTCAAAATCCAAGAGCAGCCACCATTGGGGATGGGGCGTGGGCAGTGATGCCAAGTGCAAAAAGGGGCTGGGAAGGGGACTTGCCTCATAGATGGGGGCCTCTGGTCCTTCAAACTGGAGACCTGGGGGACACAGGAAAAAAGGATTTAAAAAAACATCATTTGAAAGGATCCCAAGGGCTCCCTGATGCTCGCTACCTTCCTGACGACTCCTTCCAGAATTCCTTCTGGGGTCACCTCCTATGCACGGTGTTTGCTGGCCACTCCCCTCTCCCTGGGGTCCTGTTAGGTGGTGTCCCATGGTCCTTCTCAAATTCCAGTGGGTCTAAAGCCTCTGATGCCCACCCTCAGCACTGGACGGGTACTGTGAATTCATCCCATCCCTTGCAGGTGTCTCTGTTACCGAAGGGAAGGCAGCAATGGATAAATAATGAATCATCTTTTTTTTTTTTTAAGATTTTATTTATTTATTTGACACACAGAGAGAGAGATCACAAGGAGGCAGAGAGGCAGGCAGAGAGACAGGGAGAGGAGGAAGCAAGCTCCCTGCTGAGCAGAGAGCCCGATGCGGGCCTCGATCCCAGGACGCTGAGATCATGACCTGAGCCGAAAGCAGAGGCTTTAACCCACTGAGCCACCCAGGCACCCATGAATTATCTTTATATGAGGTTCCTAGAATAGTCAAATTCGTAGAGATGAGACAAGACTTTGTATTGAATGGTGGTTGCCACAGGCAGGAGCGGGGAAGGGAGTCAGTGCTAAATGGGTACAGAGTTTCAACTGGGGAAGATAAAAAAGTTCTGGAGATGGATGATGGTTATAGTTGCAGAACAGTGAGAATATACTTAACGCCACAAAACCGTGTGCTTAAAAGTGATTAATACAGTAAATTTTATGTTACGCATATTTTACAATAAAAAAGGACTCATCCAAAATGGCAAATCACTTTTAAAGGACTATTCAAAAATACTAACAATTCATCCAAATGTGTGTGCTTTAGAATCTCTCTCTGTTCTCATAATATGACTAATTCAAGTTCTACTTCGAATAGAGCCTCCCTGTGGGGCCTTAGATAACTTACGTCATTTGTGAAATAAGCCAAATAACATTTACCTCCCAGGGATGTGTGCTGAACTAGAGAAGTGTGTAGAAATCCCTTGTGGAGGGGAGTTTAAATATTCTTTTCAATATGCTCTCCCAGGAGATGGGCTCATCTTTGCCTGACCTCATGATGCTGGAGGACACCAGAAAGCCAGTCATGTCCTAAGGTTCCTTGAGGCACACAGATTTCTGCCCTCTTCTGTCTTATCCCGAATCCCCGGGGATGTCACAGCGGCTGCACACGATCCACAATGGTGGAAACATTGAGACTAACCATTAAGTGAAATCATGTCAAGGTTCCCACATTGTGCTGAGTACACGGCAGGTACTCAGTGAATGACTGCTCCCTTCCACCCCCCCCCCCATTTTGCTTAAGAAGAGTTAAGAAAGTTGCTTGGCTCCTCTCCAGATGGAGAGCCACCTACCTGGGATGGGAACTGTGTGCAGGGGCATCACCTCTACCCCATGGACTGGATACCCAAAGGGAAGGTTGGGCTGAGCCAGCAGCGGCGGTGGACCGGGCAACCCTTCTCTGCAGGAAACAGAACCAGAACTGTTAGCGGCTGCTCTCCCACACCTCCCTGGTTAGTTCTGAAAGTGGTACCTGTGTCCAGAGCTCTGTGCTGCCAATGGGGAGAAATTGAAAGTAGACTGTCCCATTCACCCCTCCATTCCTTCCCTTCTTTATTCACCCTTCCATTCCCCTCCCTCCAGCCTTGAATTCCACAAAGGAGTCGAGGCAGTTTACAGCAAAGCACATACAAAATTAAAAACACAACCAGCAGGAAAGAAGAGACAAAATAACAAGACCGTCTGGGCGAACCCAGCTGCAGCAGCCGAGTGCCAGGGTCACAGGTGAACTTCCTGGTAGTCAGGGTGTAAAGCGATGGACAGTCAGTACTCTGGTCTTATTATCAACAGGACAAAGCAAACAACTTCTGAAGCAAAACTAACCCTTTGCTGGCACTGAACCCAAAAAGAAAATACATCCAAGAAATGTGATTTGTTGCCTCAGCATTTTCAGAGCAAACACGGTGATGATTTTCATATGGTTTTGTTGTTATAACAACCTCAGTCAAGGGCAAGCACGTAACGAGCCATCCTACTAAGGTAAGATGGTTGAAATGCAGCCTTCGGGGATCCAGTGTAGCCAAGGGTATCATTTAGATCACCTGGAAGAAAAATTAGACTACTTTCATGAATATGTATGAGAATACAAAAGAGACGAAATTTTAAAATAGGAAATGATGTAAATAGGCAATTAACAGAAGAGGAAGTACAAATGGCTAATGCATAAATGAAACATGCTCCGCTTTAAAATTAACCAGGGAGGGCGCCTGGGTGGCTCAATGGGTTGGAGCCTCTGCTTTCGGCTCAGGTCATGATCTCAGGGTCCTGGGATCGAGGCCCGCATCGGGCTCCCTGCTCAGCAGGGAGCCTGCTTCCCCCTTTCTCTCTGCCTGTCTCTCTGCCTCCTTGTGATCTCTCTCCCGCTGTGAAATAAATAAATAAAATCTTAAAAAATAAATAAATAAAATAAAATAAAATTAACCAGGGAAATGCAACTTTAAAAACAATGAACTGGAGGTGCCTGGCTGGCTCAGTCGGTAGAGCCTGCAACTCCTGATCTTCCGGTTGTAGGTTCAAGCCCCATGTTGGGGGTAGATCTTATTGACTTATTAAATAAAATAAAATCTTAAAACAAATGGAATACCTTTTTCATTAATATTTCAAAATGTAGCGATAAGGAGTATTGGTTAGGTAAGGGGTATCCAAGGTCCCACTCGTCATGAGAATGTGAATTAATATAGATGCTCTTGAATGCAATTTGCCTGTATTTATTAAAAGTAGAAATAAGCAGCTCTCATGAATGAGTGATTCAGATGCTAGTTAAGGGGAGAAATACCTGCTTGTGTAAACAACAACATGCATAAGGAGGTTCATTTCAGCACTGTTTGAAATGAACATCCTAACACACATCTGAACAAAATCAGGAAAGAATGTAAATATAATGTAAGATTATTATTATAAATTATGTAAATGTAATAATGAAAATTTCCCCCCAATTTGAATATCATTCAATGGGAGAATGGCTTAAAAATTCAGTATATTCATATTCATAACTGTATAGCAATTAAAAGGAAAGAACTAGACATATAGATAGCTCTTAAAAATGTACTTAATAGGGGATTCCTGGGTGGCTCAGTCGGTTAAGCATTTAACTCTTGGTTTTGTCTCAGGTCATGATCTCAGCATCATGAGTTTGAGCCCCACGTCGGGCTCCAAGCTGTTAGTGGAGCTGCTTAAGATTCTCTCTCTTCCTGCCCTTCTGCCCCCTCTCCTTCTGCCTCCTTCCTGTGCTCAAGTGCTCTCTAAAACAAAACAATGGGGCACCTGGGTGGCTCAGTGGGTTAAAGCCGCTGCCTTCGGCTCAGGTCGTGATCTCAGGGTCCTGGGATCGAGGCCCACATCGGGCTCTCTGCTCAGTGGGGAGCCTGCTTCCTCCTCTCACCTCTCTCTCTGCCTGCCTCTCTGCCTACTTGTAATTTCTCTCTCTGTGTCAAATGAATAAATAAAAAAATCTTTAAAAAAAAAAAAAGATTCTGTCTCTTCCTGCCCTTCTGCCCCCTCTCCTCTGCCTCCTTCCTGTGCTCAAGCGCTCTCTAAAACAAAACAACGGGGCCCCTGGGTGGCTCAGTCGTTAGGCATCTGCCTTTGGCTCAGGTCCTGATCCCAGCATCCTGGAATGGAGACCCGCATCAGGCTCCCTGCTCAGCGGGAAGCCCGCTTCTCCCTCTCCCACTCCCCCTGCTTGTGTTCCCTCTCTCGCTGTGTCTCTCTGTCAAATAAATAAATACAAATCTTTTAAGAATTAAAAAAAATAAAAACAAAAAGGGCAGATGGGGTTGGCAAGGGAGCCTATCCTATCAGGTAGGGAAGCGAGGAGAGTTGAGGGGGTTGGTTCAAGTGGACATATTTTAAAAGAGCATTATCCATGTACTACTTTTTTTTAAAGATTTTATTTATTTATTTGAGAAAGACAGAATAAGAGGGAGAGAGCCCGAGAGGGGGGAGGATCAGAGGGAGAAGCAGTGTCCCCGCTGAGCCGGGAGCCCGATGCAGGACTCGATCCTCAGACTCCAGGATCACGACCTGAGCCCCAGGCAGTCCCTTACCCAACTGAGCCACACAGTCGCCTCCATGTACTACTTTTTAAGTGAAGTATCATACTAACTAATCAGAGATCTGACCCAGTATCAAGCTCCACTCATGATTTCAAGGATACAGACAATTACGTGGCAGAGACCGAGCACGCAGAGGTGCTGAGCACCGGGGTGGTTCCACCGCCACGCCTGCCCACATCAGACGTGCTCTCCCTGGCTGAGGGTAACAGGCATGATCTCTAAATGGGGTTTTGCCGGGTTCCCGCACACAGCGGAGAGCATGTAAGTCATGAATCATCTCCATTTTATACCCGCAGAGGGCTGTCCAGCTTAGGTGCCATTCACCAGGGGCTGAAGATTCTGCATTATTTGTTCTATGTGATCCCTTTGGCCCTGTGCTAAAGCGGGCACAAAGAGACCAAGAAAATCCCATTCCTGGGGCGGTGGGGAGAACCCAGACTGAGACTCCCATAACTAGAATACTAGGTCACCCGTTCAGGAACAGGAATGAGGCCAGCTCTGAATGCTACCTTCTGGAACATTCCTTTTGTGATTCTCAGAACTGGAAACTGCTCTCCCTCCGAAGACCTACCACAGCACTCCTCCTGACTCGTGCAGTAACGCCGAGCTTTGGACAGAACTCCTGAGTTCCGCACCGTTTGCTGAACACACGCTGGGGGCCACAGAGCCCACAGTCACCCTGCGCTGAGCTGGGGCTCTCGCTCTACTACGGCGGCGGCAGAGAGCAAGAGGCGGCGGGTGGAAGGGACGTGGGGAGGGCGCGCTGACGGGACCCTCTGGGTTCGCTGGGAGCTCCCTGGGAGCAGGCTCTAGATCAGCTCTTTGTACCTAACTCAGCGCCTTGCTCAGAGCGTTCAGGCTGTTTCTTGGGCTAACGGAGAAAGATCGGAGGCACAGGTGGGAGCTGAGCGTCTTCTTCCCCGGCTATGCCCATGATGACAAGAGGCCCGGTTCACTCCACTGGTTATTACCGGGCTGCTTGTTCTTGTACCTGCGTTGCCAGATATAATCTCAGGAGAGCTGGGCATTTCCCCAGGCAGGTGAGGACATGGCCAGCTCATAGCCGTCCCTGCTTGGAGTCGGCTCCTTCTTATAATCAATTCCACCGCCCAGCTCCCTCTGGACCAGCACCCCCTCCTAAGAGCACCCCCTCCTAAGAGCCCCCTGCTTCACGCTCTCCTACCCCTCTCAGTTCCCCCATCTCGCTCTCTCCAGTGTCTTCCAAGCTCCCTGCCTCTTCTCCCTTCCCCCACCCCGCACCTCCCGCAGTGGGCACACCTGAGGTGCTCCTGGCTGGAAACAGCCCTGACCTCCTCCTCCCAGCAGCCCCACACTGCCCAGACCAGAGACGGAGGCCATCGTCCCATAGGAGTGTGCCCCTGTGTCTCCCTGCACACCATTCATTACATCTCGCAACAACTCTTGGTATGATTACTATCCCTGCTTCACGAAAGAGGGTAGGCAGCCTGCCCAAGGTCATCTGGCTGGGATGTGGAGGATGCAGGACCCGAACGCAGCCCATCAGCCTCCCGTGGGAGCACCGCCAACTACGGAGCCCTATTACTATCACACAGCTAGCTGGGGCCAGGGTTCAAATCCGCGCCAGAATCATCTGTCTATCCCACTGGTTCTTTGACTTCCAATGCTGCCTCCTATTGGTGCCCCCATTTCTCTTCTGTGGAGTCTCCCATTTGTATGTGGTTGGGGGGGCTGGTAGCTGATTCCCCAGATCAACCCTGGAGGGGCCCGACTCACCCTTTCCCTTCCTTGATTCATGACTCAGGCTCAGCCAACTGGGCACCCAGGGACCGTTCATCCGAGAGGCCCAGACACCACTGCTCCAGCAGCAGAAGGAGCACTTGCCTTCCCACTGACTACGCAACAGGTCTCCCTGTCTCCCCGATACCTTCCCTACGATGTATTCTCCACTAAGAAGCCAGGGTGATATTTTACAAAAGTACCTCAGGTAAGAACTTGCCACTTTTAAAAACCAGTCAGTTTTGGGGGCACCTGGCTGGCTCAGTCAGTGAGGCGTCCGACTCTTACTCTTCGCTCAGGTCACGATCTCAGCATTGTGAGATCGGCCCCGGTTGGGCTCTGCATTGGAGTCTGCTTGACATTCTCTCTCTCCCTCTCCCTCTCCCACACTCATGCTCTCTCTAAATAAATAAATAAGATCTTTACAAGAACATTGTTCAATTCTTTGCATTACTCCGAAAGCAAAATGCACGCTCCACCTCCCCGCTTACAGTGGCCATCATGACTGGCCTTCTCTGGGCTCATATCCCACCAGCCCTTCCTGAGTGACTAGGCCTCCAACAGCCATCACCTGCTTGCTTGTCATTCAGCCTTCACGAAAGCCCCCCATGCCTGAGGCTCTGGGCCATGGATTAACTCCTCCTTCTGAGCTGCTCCTTTACAGGAGATGGTGGGGACTCCTGCTTGATATACAAATCAGAGTTCAAGATCACCTTCCTTCATCATCCCATTAAATTTTATGCCATCAAGTAACATTCTACCACACTATTTTAATTTATGTCTCCATGAAGCACGTATAACGATCTACTATTTAGGTGATTTATGTATCTCTTAATGAATTATGTGTCTCCTGGAAGAACTATAAGAGCAATAATTTTAATACCAAACCACAACAATAACAGTAGGTGATATTTTTGTAGTGCTTTTATATTTCAGGCCCTTCATGAGTTACTAGGTCTTTGTATATTAATATAATACACATTACAAAGCCTTCATAAGCTTATGAAAGAAGTATCTTTATTATAATTTTCCATATGAATATACTTAAGTACCAGGAGGTCAAGTCACTTGACATCCAGCCTATTCCAGAGTTCAAGTCCATTATCATGGTGCCCTAATTTTTATTTTTTATTATGGCATACCTTCTGATATAACTCATAAATGATTGCTGGAAGGAAGGAAGGAAGGAAGGAAGGAAGGAAGGAGGGAAGGAAAGAGGGAAGGAAGGAGGGAAGGAAGGAAAGAGGGAAGGAAGGAGGGAAGGAAGGAAGGAAGGAAGGAAGGAAGGAAAGAAGGAAGGAAGGAAGGAAAGAAGGAAGGAAGGAAGAGAGGGAGGAAGGAAGGGAGGGGAGGAAGGAAGGAAGAAAGAAAGAAAGGAAAGAGGGAAGGAAGGAGGGAAGGAAGGGGGGAGGAAGGGAGGGAAGGAAGGAAGGTAGGAAGGAAGGAAGGAAAGAGGGAAGGGGGAGGAAGGGAGAGAAAGAAGGAAGGAAGGTAGGACGGAAGGAAGGAGTGAGTGAAGGAGAGGAAGGGGAGGGGAAGGGAGGGAGCAAGGGTGGGTCTGTCCAGCCCCTCTGTGCTCCCTTGGTTTTTGATTTCTTAGCCTGGTCATCCTCTCACCTATGGTTTTGAGGAGGTTCCAACATCCTTCCCACAAACACCCTTTTGATATAAACCCATCAGAATCAATCACCACTCTTTTCAACCAACAATCCTGGCCTGTACACCCCAGGTGTGTTGTTCCGGGCCCTGCGCATGGCAGGGGGATGTATGTTCTCAACATATAAACGAATTAGAGGTGCACCTTGCTGCAAAGTCACCTGCTGTGAAGGCCTGGGTCCCTGGAGGTTGTGCCACCAACAACACACAGATGTCCCAGACTATTTTCATTCCTTTGCTCTGTTCTTACTGTGAAATGTTCTAGACATGCAAAGTTTGGTAAATATTCATTTATGGGCCATTTTCCTCTGTTCTCTCTCCTTGCTTTATTCCTAACAGTTCCACCCAGGGACTCTTGCAAACGGGGAGTTCCTCCCTGTGTTCTTGGGACCCACACCCTCAGGACACAGTAGAGAGAGCTTTTGCTCTACCCAGGACCAAAGAGCCCTCATTGTCTGCATTACCTTCTCTGAAAGTGTTCAAACTCAGCCTGTCTCCTCGCCTTCACCGCAGGGAGCTCACTCTGGCCATAGGCATCCTGAAAGTTATACCTTTCCTGCCGTGTGGTAGCTTCGCATTTGCACTGGTTTTTCGGGAAGAGCCTAAAACCAGAAAAGGACTGTGAACGTCGAATGAATGGGTGGGCTGGTGGGTGAGAGAGAACTCGGGGTCTCATCAGTGTGTGGTTCACCCTGAGAATCTCCTTTCCATGTACCCACCTGTCCTGCTTGGGAGGAGATCCTGGAATCCCAGCAGCAGCCTCTCCCAGAGATACAGGGGTGGGGTGGGGGAAGGGGAAGAAGGCCCCCTCTCTGGAATTATCCCCTGCACCAACTGTCTTTGAACTTGGGTCATGTGAATGCCAGTGGCATCTGGGCCCTACCAGAAGAGGAGGCCAGCGGGACAGAAAGGCAGCATCTTACAGTATTAGCCAAACAGGCCTACCATAGTTTTAAGGGACTTTGCTGGGTGCTGTAGAGAGCACACTGCTCCCTGCAGACCAAACCTTCTCCAGGTCCCACAGTATGGGTCATTTGAACAACAAGCACAAGTTCAGGAAGGCAGGGAACCGGCAATAAACTGGGCACAGTGAACACTAGAGGAGCAAGGGAGATGTCAGACCAATGTGGAATAAATCGACTCTCACCAGATTCCATCGTAGCTAAAGAGGTTCTTGAGATGTTCCTCAGGCAGAAGCTTTGGCATCCGGTCAGCCAGAGCAAAATGAGGGAGCTCTGTCATGGGGCTACTGAATTCCACAGTTCTGAACATAAATATAAGAATGCCAAGTCCCAAGAAGAAAACTGAGATCTTGAGGAGCCACAGAAACTCAGACCTGTTGGAAGACAAAAGAACAAATTCTGTTCACATCTTTTTTTCTTGATCACATAATAAATGACTCGACTATGTAATGTATGTGGGAATAAGAACTTGATGAAAAATGTAAGTGAAATACCTTACACTACTTACCAAAATTGATTTCTGATTTTAAAAAAGAGTAAAGAATCAAGCCACAACAAAGAGACTCAGAAAAATCACAAAGCAAAGAATGGGCAAAAACATCCCAAGGGGGACAAAAAAGAAAGTAAGGTTTGCAATATTTATGTCAGCATAGTTGAATTCAAGGCCAAAAAATATATTAAACAGGACAAAAAAGATCACTTACAATGACCAAATACATGACCCACAAAACAGATATAGTGGTCATGAACTTTATCCACTAAATAATAGCATTAAAGTACAGAATGCAGGGCACCTAGGTGGCTGAGTCAGTTAAATCTGACTCTTGTTCACAGCGCAGGTCTTGATCTCAGTGAGTTCAAGCCCCGTGTTGGGCTCCATGCTGGGTGTGGAGCCTACTTAAAACAAAACAAAACAAAACAAAAAGCACAGAAAGAAAAGGAAAAAAAGGCAGAAGGATTACAAATACAAAGACAGTCTTAGATTCCAACATTCTTACATCTAACACCTAACACTCTCACAACTCAGTGCTTCACAAATCAAGTCTCAAAAATATATAAAGCAGTACAGCAACTAAACGATATAATTCATATTCTGTTAAAGAGCTCTGAGAACATTTACAAAAATTGGCCATGCAATTTTTTGCATGCAAAAAACCTGTAATCAAGTAGAAATAGTTCAGATCATGTACTCTGACACTGCGATCAAAAATGTAACCTCATGAAAAGCCCCCTTCCCCAACAGCATGAAAATTTTAGAAAAACTTTCCAAAGCAACCCTTGAATCACGGACCTCAGAACAAGAATATAAAGATAATAAAAACACTACCTTCCAGAACCATGTAACACACTCAAACTGTCCTGAGAGGAAAAACTGAAGTCTTAAATGCCAATTTCTAACTATGAGACACAAAATCAATAAATTAAGCAATCTAATAAGAAGCTTGAAAAAAGGACAAAGAAATCTAAGAAAAGCAGAAAGAGGAACTTAAGAACAATACAAGGAGAAAGTGGTGAATTAGAGAAACCTAAAATGGAATAATTGTTAAATCTAAGCCCTGAGCAGACAGCTTTTGTGGTATCTGCCTAGTTTATAACCTCTCTTCTGTAAGACTTTTCTCCTGACCCACACCGGTGACATCTAAGATCCTAGCTTGAATTACATGGTACTCCCCTGGCCATGGTGGATGGGACCCAAGGTGGACACCTTGTTGGAGCTGGGCCAGTCAACCACAATTTCCTCCCCAGGAATTAGAAATAAGATCAGGTTATCCTGGTCCCCTGAACCAAGAAGAGAAGGGGGCATAGAAAGTGAGAGACACAAAACGAAATCTGGATCTTGAACACCCCAATGAAAGAGATAACTTTCTAGAAAAACACAAATGACCTCAACATTTGTGAGGTCTGTGAAAGTCTTTGAGGAAATTGCCAATGGCCTATCTACTTTCCCTTTCAACAAAGTCTCAGATCCATGTTTCACAAGTAAACAATTCCAGCCTGGTTTATAAATAAAAGCTTTACAGTAGTACAGACATGAGAACTTATGAATAGTGATATAAATTTGCTAAATACATATTAGCAACTAGAATACAATGGTATGTTACATGAACGATTCATCATTAACAAATGAAATTCTTTCTAGGAGTTCAAGGATGATTCGATATTGTGCAATTTATGAATAAATTTCACCAGGTGAAAATTCAGAATATGATTATATTGATGGATGATCTTAAAAGCATTTAATAAAATCCAACATCTATTCTTCATTTGTTAAACATTTAAGAAAGGACCCAGAAGAAATGACACCACACTAATTATGACCAGCACATCTAATACCTAACACCTGTATCTTGGTCTCTAAACATTCTTCCCCTCTAAAGGAAACCAGAGTGCCTTGGAGAACTGGCCAATTTTTGGTTTGGGGTAAGGGAAATGTAAAATGAGTCGAGGACATCCCATAGTGCCAGAAAGGACAGGAGCTATCTAAGAGGACCACAGTCATGTCCAAAGAAATAGGAGCCAGTTTAAAGTCTTCTACCAGCCATAATTGGGACAACGGAAGCATCCTTAAGAACAATGGCTACAATGAACTACAACACATTGAACAAAATAAAATATGGGGGGCCTAGGGGGCTCAGTTGATTAAGCAACCAACTCTTGGTTTCAGCTCAGGTCATGATCTCAGGGTCGTGAGTCTGAGCCTGGGTCGGGCTTTGCGATCAGAGTAGAGTCTGCTTGGGATTCTCTCTCCCTCTCCCTCTCCCTCTGCCCCTCCCACTTGTTCTCTCTCTCTTTCTCTGAAATAAATAAATAAATCTTAAAAAATAAAATGAAATCTGTGAGTCTATTGATACTTCAAGGGGAAAAATGGGGCGCCTGGGTGGCTCAGTGGGTTAAAGCCGCTGCCTTCAGCTCAGGTCATGATCCCAGGGTCCTGGGATCGAGGCCCACATCGGGCTCTCTGCTCAGCAGGGAGCCTGCTTCCTCCTCTCTCTCTGCCTGCCTCTCTGCCTACTTGTAATCTCTCTCTCTCTCTGTCAAATAAATAAATAATCTTAAAAAAAAAAAGGGGGAAAAATGCAAGAGGTGCACTTTTTAGAAGATTNAAAAAGGGGAAAAATGCAAGAGGTGCACTTTTTAGAAGATTTTATTTATTTGAGAGAGAGAGAGGGAGAGCACATGGGGGAGGGGCAAAGGGAGAAAATCTCAAGAAGACTCCCTATTAAGCGCAGAGCCTGATGCAGGGCTCAATCTCACGACCCTGAGATCATAATCTGAGCAGAAATGAAGAGTCTTATGCTTAACCAACTGAGCCACCTAGGCGCTCCAAGAGGTGAGCTTTTAATTAACTTTTTTTTGAAGATTTTTATATATTTATTTGACAGAGAGAGAGAGATCACAAGTAGGCAGAGAGGCAGGCAGAGAGAGGAGGAAGCAGGCTCCCTGCTGAGCGGGGAGCCTGATTCGGGGCTCCATCCCAGGACCCTGAGATCATGACCTGGGCCGAAGACAGATGCTTTAACCCACTGAGCCACCCCAGGCGCCCCTAACTTTTTAATTATAGAAAAATTCCAAGCAGATACAGAAAATCAAGAGAAAAGTCAAGTGAAGTTCCAGGTACCCATCACCCACCTTCTGCTCACGGACAAATGGAGCTATCTAGTTCTTCCTATTCCCCTTACTTCCCAAATCATTTTGAAGCAAATCTTGACATCATATGATTGCATCAGTGAGTATTCTTGTAGATAGGTTTGAAGGGTAATGGGATAGCTTTGTACTTCATGCATGACTGACCCGGAACCACATTTCCAGGAACTCCTTTCCCTGTGTGATGCCAGGTGAGGGAAAGCCATGAGAGAAATTTGCATACAATTTGGGAGGCAGAAGTGAAATTGTAGCCATTGTGTTCTGAAGGGTGTCCTGTCCTGTCCTTCCTTAGAGGCAGTGGGGGACACCCGAGCCACTGGCAAGTTCCATCCACTTGGTCTGCTTCCCCCAGCTCTTCATGCAGCCCTCCTTCCCAGTGACTGGTCCTGCTGACCAACAATCCCCAGTTCACTGCCAGAACTTCTTTTGTGAGCTCACGGTAGCAGCAGCCATGAAGAAGGGACGGCCTTCCATAACCATCTCCACCAACTCGTTCTGGGGTTGTCCTCCAGAAGATGGATGCTTCGTGATTAAGTTCCAACTTATTCACTTTGCCAAAGCTGGCTCATGACTTTTTTCTGGTCCTTTTTTTGAGCCTATACTTCCCTAGCTTGTCCCACAAGTGTACCAATTCCTATAATGAATTTTTTTAAAGATTTTATTTATTTGAAAGAGAGAGAGAGAGAGCCACGCAGAAGGAGAAGCAGGCTCCCTGCTGAGCAAGGAGCCCGATCCCAGGACTCTGGGATCATGACTCTATAATTAATTTCTTATTCTGTAATATCCATAGTAGTTGTTTCCTTGACTGAGGCTTGCCTGATACAAAGTTTCTTACACACATTGCCCCTGCCACACACCCACACAATACTATATCACGGCTAAACAATTAACAATCATTCTTTAGTACCATCAAATGTCCACAGGGTTTAAATCCCCCCATTGTCTCTCTCTCTCTCTCTTTTTAAGATTTTATTTATTTATTTGATAGAGAGAGACACAGTGAGAGAGGGAACACAAGCAGGGGGAGCAGCAGAGGGAAAAGCAGGCTCCCTGCTGATCAGGGAGCCCAATGCGGGGCTCAGTCCCAGGACCCTGGGATCATGACCTGAGCCAAAGGCACACGCTTAACGACTGAGCCATCCAGGTGCCCCTCTCTCTCTCTCTTTTTTTTTTAAGATTTTATTTATTTATTTGACACAGAGAGAGAGAGTACAAGTAGGCAGAGAGGCAGGCAGAGAGACAGAGAGAGGAGGAAGCGGGCTCCCTGCTGAGCAGAGAGCCCGATGCAGGCCTCCATCCCAGGACGCTAAGATCATGACCTGAGCCGAAAGCAGCGGCTTTAACCCACTGAGCCACCCAGGCACCCTCTCTCTTTTTTTTTTTTAAGGATCAAATCAGGATCCAAAGAACGTCCATACATTGATATGTCTCCTAAGTTCCTTTTCATACTTAGGTTCCCCTGCCCCTTTTATTTTTCTTGCAACTTACTTGTTGAAGAAACCGTGTTGTTTATCCTACACAGTTTGGGTTTTCTGGATCTGAATTACACTGGTTTCAGCCGCTTGGAGTCATGTTCCTTTGTCCCTTGTATTTTCTATAAATTTGTAGTTAGATCAAGAGGCTTGATCAGATTCAGGCTTGACTTTCTGAGAAAACTACTTCCTAGGTGATGGTCTGTGCCCCTCCACTGAAGAGGCCGGGCACAGAATAGCCCGATATCTCCTTTTGGGAGATTAACAGCCATTAATGATGATTGCCTGACTCAGCGGTTCTCAATCTTCTTGGTCTCAAGGCCACTTTACGATTTTATTTATTTTAAAAGGTTTTATTTATTTTATTGAGAGAGAGAGCACAAGCTGGGGGAGAGGGAGAAAGGACAATCCCAAGCAGATGCTACGCTAAGTGCAGAGTCTGAAGTGGGGCTCCATCTCCCGACCCTGAGATCGTAACCTGAGCCAAAATCAAGAGTCACTCAGTCAACTGAGCCACCGAGGTGCCCCCACTTTGCAATTTTAAAACTGACTGAGGACCCCAAAGAGTCTTTGTTTTTGTGGATTTCATCTATCAATGCTTACCACCTTGGAAATTAAATTGGAGGAATTTTTAAAGTATTTATTCATTTAACAGAATAATAAGCTCCACACATGTTAAGATGAGTAAACGTATTTTTGTGAAAAATAACTTCATTTTTCAAAACAAAAAGTAGTGGTAAGAATAGCATCACTGTAACATGCTTGCATATCTCTTTAAAATCTAGTTTAATAGAAGACAAAGGAATTCTCATATTTGTTCCTGCATTCAATGTTATAGGCTGTTGGTTGAAATATACGAAGGAAATATGGCCTCACACAGATATGTTGTTGGAAAAAAGAGAAATATTTTACTTTTTCAGATAATTGTGTCTATTCATCTAGATACTACACAAAGAAGACCAAAAATCCAGACCAAAAATCCAAGGTTTGTAGTGATGATGTGGAACGCAAACCATATCAATGATTTTTTTGGTGCTCTGTTACGTTAAAATCCAGTGGTGTATCCTACACTTTGAGTGGCTCTCTTACCCATGTGTGACTTTACAGCATTATGCATTGGTCATATGGAAAATCCTGGTGCCCTGAGCTGTGCTCTCTTTCAAATGTTAATGCATCTCATTATGCTATGTCAAAAGTCCGCATTCATTGATATCAACACCACCCTCATCAGAGAAGTCTCTACAAACTAAGAAACTGTCAAGCTCATTGCAGGGGACAGAAATTGTACAAAGCTCTAATTTTCTGAAAGCTTGAATTTTATTATTGGCAACAAATACTAAGGGAGTTGTTTTCCTGGGGGAGGTAACAGGATCACTTGGTCCATTTTTTGAGACGACATCTACCAAACACCATGGTTGAGTAGTCTTATTTTTAAGTTAAAAAGCTCTCCATTAAAAACAAACAAAAAGGGACTCCTGGGTGACTCAGTCAGTTAAGCGTCTGCCTTCTGCTTGGGTCATGATCCCAGGGTCCTGGGATCGAGCCCCGAATCAGGATCCCTGCTCAGCGGGAGGCCTGCTTCTTCTTCTCCCTCTTCAACTCCCCCTGCTTGTGTTCCCTCTCTAGCTGTCTCTGTCAATTAAATAAATAAAATCTTAAAAAAACAAAAACAAAAACAAAAAAACAGCTAGCTCATCTTGCAGCTCAAACAGCATAAATGTTCTCTCTTGAGACAATGACCACGGTACTTCAGTATATAGCGGGAGTGTTTCATGGGTACATTTCATCAGAAAGATATATTTAGGGCTACCTGGCTGGCTCAGTCAGTAGAGCATACCACTCCTGAACTTTGGGTCGTGAGTTTAAGCCTCACATTGAGGGTAGACATTACTTAAAAATAAAATCTTTTGGGGGTGCCTGATGGCTCAGATTGTTAAGCATCTGCCTTTGGCTCAGGTCATGGTCCCAGGGTCCTGGAATCGAGTTCCACATCTGGCTCCCTGCTCATCAGGGAGCCTGCTTCTTCCTCTCCCTCTGCAAATCCCCCTGCTTGTGTTCATTCTCTCTTTCTCTCAAATAAATTAAAAAATCTTAAAAGAAAGAAAGAAAGGAAAAAAGAAAACCTCCATTTGGAAGGAAGCACAATCATAAAGTCTTCATACAAAAGTCATATAGTTTATTGAATGTTTGCATAAGGTATGCAATTTAACAGGGAAAGTCTGAAAAAGAATGAGAGGGCTATTCATATTTTTAATAAAAGGTTGTGCAGGACATGTAGAATATATCCTTTCATGTAGTAACTATTTTTTAGAAGGCGGTGGTGCTTTGTTACTGAAACTAAAAGGAATTTTAATCATAAAATTTCTGAACTATCTCATAATTTTTATATACCTATCAGTTGTTTATCGCTTTTATTTTTGTTTGAAGTGGGATTTTTTTTCCTTATCTTCCCAAACTCTCCTTTAAAAAAAAAAGGAAGTGAATTTCTAGCAAGGAAGTGAGCAAAAGTCTAATATATGACAGGTTTCCCCCATTCTTTGAAACTAGAGTGATCGTATTGGATCTTTCCTAAGGCGAAACGGTGCGAAGAAGTAATTACCATGAAATTTTATAGAAAAATTTTTTGTGTTCCCAGACTTCCAAACTAACCACACTCAGGCTTTTCTGATACCATAGGAACCTCTTGCTAACGGATGCACACAAAAAAATTGAGATAATGCAGTTGGTCACAGACACCGTGCATTGATATTGAGATGCTGAGTGTAGTTCCCGGGAAAGGTGCTTGGTGGCGCCACTGAGGCTGCTCAGGGCGCACGCCGTCTCCATGCAGACGGCTTGCAAAATAGACCAGGAGCACTATTTTTGCTTTTCACCTTTTTTCGCTTTTCATCTTTTTTCACAAAGGCAAAAATCCTCTTTGGGTTTCTTTTGGCTAGCAAAAGCAAATACTAATGTAGGTGTTTCGTATTAGTGAAGTGGTGTTATATGAACTTACAAAAAGCAGGGGATACTTGCATATGCCTTTTGAGCTGTGTCACCTCATTTTTGGATCCTTGAGAATTTATTTTATTATGAGCTTTTTTGTTTTATTACTTGATAATCCATTTATAAAAAATTATATACATTGATATTAGTTCAATTCTACATTTCTGTTGTCTGGGAATGTATGTTACAGTTCTTGGGGAGAAACAACTTGTCAAATGTTCACCAGCTTGTAAAACCTTGGTGTGAGAGTCAAATACCTAAATAAATATTGAAATGCAATTTTTTAAAAGATTTTATTTATTTATTTCACAGAGGGAGAGAGATCACAAGGAGGCAGAGAGGCAGGCAGAGAGAGAGGGGTGGGGGAAGCAGGCTCCCCGCTGAGCAGGGAGCCTGATGCGGGCCTCGATCCCAGGACCCTGAGATCATGACCTGAGCCAAAGGCAGAGGCTTTAACCCACTGAGCCACCCAGGCGCCCTATAGTGCCAAATTTTACTTTTTATTTCATTTTCTATTCTTCCAAAGAACAGGAAGAGAGGGAACACTCCCTAACTTATTTTGTGAAACAGCATAAACAGTTTATCAAAAGCCAGGGAGGATGTGATGGGAAAGGAAAATCAGAGGCGGGGGCGCCTGGCTGTCTCGGTGGATGGAGCATTGGGCTCTTGATCTCAGCGTTGTGAGTTTGAGCCCTGCACTGGATGTAGAGACTACTTAAAAATCAAAATAAAATCTTTAAAAAAATAAGGGAAATCACATTCAATCTCATTCATAAAAATAGATGCAAAAGTCCTGTGTTAGCCAATCTCCAGGGTGAGCCCTAATGATCTCTGCCTCTTAAATGATCACACCTTAATGTAGCCCCTTCCCACACTGGACTATGGGACCAGTAGCATGGAGTAGAAGAAGCCCCTTCCCACACTGGCCAGCGTGACCAGTATGCAAACAGCATAGGTCACCTCTGAGGTAGGTAATAAAAGACATTGTGCCTTTCACCTTGATGACACACCCCCTCTCAGGTAATCATCTCAGGGGAAGCTGGCTGCCCTGTTGTGAGCTGCCCACAGAGTCCCATATAGAGACAAAGCAAAGTCTCCAGCTAGTAAGAGCTAGGAACCACATCAATCAGTCCCAGTCAAGCCTTCAACTAATTAATTTTTCATTAAAATGCATGATGTTAACATCTGGTAGGTTGAGGATTGTTATTTGTAACGACTTAACAAATACATTTTTTTTAAACTTTCTCAGCTTTGGATCACCTGGGAGGCTCAGCTGGTTAAGCATCTGCCTTCAGTTCAAGTCATGATCCCAGGGTCCTGGGATAGAGCCCCGCATCGGGCTCCCTGCTCAGCAGGAAGCCTGCTTCTGCCTCTCCCACTCCCCCTGCTTGTGCTCGCTCTCTCTCTCTCTCTCTGTCAAATAAATACATAAAATCTTCTTTAAAAATCAAAATAAACTTTCTCAGCTTTAATGTCCCATGTGGTAATGGGAATAGACACAACTCACATCAACACAAGCTCTTGGGGTACCTGGGGGGCTCAGTCTGTTAAGCATCTGACTCTGGTTTTGGCTCAGGTCATTTTTCTCAGGGATGGGAGATCGAGCCCCATGTTGGGATTCTCTCTCTTCCTCTCCCTCTGCCCCTCCCCCACCTCTCATGAAATTTAAAAAAATATATTTTTTAAGCTCCTGGGGGTCCTCCATCATTTCTAAGAATGTAAAAGTTCCTGAGACCAAAAAGACTGAGAACTGCTGTTCTTCGTTCCAAGAGAGCATTGCACATACTATGACAGTTTAATAATATACAGGAACTTCAAAACAGCACCATTTATTGCTTATCCTTTAGAAAAATCATATTTTTTATGGAATTTAATCTAAACAACTCAGTTCCATAACTGGCTCCCAACACACACCCAGCTCAGCTCCATAGGTTCCTTTCAAAGGTAAGCTTGCAGCCGGGGTAAATGGATAGCATTGGGAATTATTCAAGCTGGCTTAGGGTGTAGCTTGGTTCTAGCCCATGTGGTATTACCTATTCCTCCATTTAAGCAGTAGATGTGAAACACACACGAATAACACTTTAAGCCCCCGAGGGAGTGGACCATTCCTGGAGGTACTGCAATACCAGGCGGATGCCTGCATGGAGTGGATGAAGCAAACTCCTACTCCATCTCCCTGCCATCTATTTTAAAGATGAATAAACCAAACTTTGGTCACCTCAATTCTGTCATTAGTGTGCCCACTGATTTTTCATTAGTGTTTAAGATTTAAAACAGCAAAACGGCACAAACTGCCAAGCGTAATATTTTGTTTGGTAAATGCCAATTTTAATTCATACCTAAAATAGTTTATCCAGTGTTGGTATCTTTAGAAATTACAGTTTACTTTGTCTTTAAATGGAAGAAGCAAGAGAATATTATTAATTTTTACATGATTATTACTGAAAATAATTCTGTCTGTAGAGGAAGGGGGTGTTAAAAATAAGTAGCTAAGAGGAGCAGATGGGTGGCTCAGTCCATTATGCATCTGACTCTTTTTTTTTAAAGATTTTATTTATTCATTTGATGCAGAGAGAAAGATCACAAGTAGGCAGAGAGGCAGGCAGAGAGAGAGGAGAGAGGAGGAAGCAGGCTCCCTGCTGAGCAGAGAGCCTGATGTGGGCCTCGATCCCAGGACCCTGGGATCATGACCTGAGCTGAAGGCAGCAGCTTTAACCCACTGAGCCACCCAGGCGCCCTATGCATCTGACTCTTAAGCATTGGACGCTTGATCTCAGGGTCGTGAGTTCAAGCCCCACTTTGGGCTCCAAACTGGAGGTGAAGCCTACTTTAAAAAAAAAAAAAGTAGCTGGGCATGACAAATATGCTAGAGTCACCACTTCTCAAAGTGGTGCAGACAGTTGTGTTCCTAGTACCCAGCAAGATGCCTAGCAAATAGTAGATTCTCAAATATTTGCTGAGTGAAATATTACAAATAAAAGGTCCCATGCAATCAAAAAGCATCAGCTTTAGCTTCAAATGGAGCTGAATTCAATCTGCTCCTTCCAATGTATTCCTTAGGCAACTTCTTTCCTCAATCTCCACAACTGTAGAGTGGACATAATTGTTGGGCCGACGGGTCTGGGGAACTGAGGAAGCCACAAGATGGCGGCTGACCCGCCATCTTACCACACCACCCTAGGAGCTTCCTGGGGAACCTCCCGCCCTCATCAGCTTCCGCATCTGAAAAGACCGCCAAAACCAGAACTTAGGCAGGGAACCGAGGGCTAAACTCCATCCAATCTCCTACCAACGATGGTCATGTTCCCCCGTTCCGCCCAAACCCCGTAAAAACCCACGCGCATCCTCTCCGGGCGCGACTTCCCCAACTCCCTTCTCTTGGAGTAGTGGAACCTCACCCGAGGGCGCCTCTATTAAATCTCCCCTCGTGCCTGTTCGTCTGGTGTCTCATTTAATCCGCTGTTACTGGGAGGGCTACCGGGAAAACCTTACTTTTGGTGCCGAAACCCGGGGGGAGATTGAGACCTCACTCTGGTGAAGGAACTCTCTCCTCTCCCTGCCTGGACCCGGACCCTCCGTGCAGTGCAGAACACTGCCTCCGAAATCGTGGTGAGTTCCCCTCGATTCCGTGCCCTTCCGGGTAGTCCTGCCCAAATCGCGGCCGCGTCAGGCTACTCTCTCCAGTCACCCGGTGACTTCCGTGATTCCGGGAAATTGGGACACATCCCAATCTCGACGGCAGTCTCCGTTCTGTTCCGCAACCTAGTGTTGGGCTCAGGGACACCTGCCTCCGACTCTTGGTTTGCCCGGCGGGAATCGTGGGAACCACCCAATCCAAGTGTGACCCAAAAACGCCCTTGGGTTGCCTCCTGGCCAACCTTAGGACCCTGGGACTAGACCAGGACCTACGAAGGCGGTGCCTCATACATTACTGCACTGTCGCCTGGCCGCAATACCGATTGATTGGACAATCGATCTCAATGGCCGCCTGAAGGCACTTGCGATTATCAGGTCCTAATGGATTTAGACAACCTCTGCAGATGCCAAGGCAAATAGGCCCAAGTTCAAGGTTCCTTATGTGTGGTCCTTCTGGACTTTACACCCTCGCCCTTCCCTCTGCTCTCACTGTTCTACCTCGCAGGTTCTCCTGGCCTGCAGGCCTCCCCCCACTCTACCTCCTACAGCTCCCCGGGATCTGGACACCTTTTCCCCCTCCCCACTCTCCGAACCTCCAGAAAGTTTTGCTTGTCCACCGGTGAGGGGGCCTCCAGCACCCCCTCCTCCTCCCTATCCCGAATCTTCTGCCCCTCCCCGCCCGCTTCAGTTTCCACCACTCCTACCCCCTCGCCCCCTATTTCCGGCCCGTCCCCCGTGCCTCCAGGCCCTGACGCCGAGCCTACCCCTCCCGCTTCCCCTCCCATCTCTGCTCACAGGAGATCCCGGAATCTCTCCCCAGACCTGGTCTGCCCACTGAGAGAGGTCGCTGGAGCCGAGGGGGTCGTTCGAGTCCACGCACCTTTCTCCCTGCAGGACCTCTCCCAGATAGAAAAGCGTCTGGGATCCTTTTCAGCCAACCCAGACAACTTCATCAAGGAGTTCCAGTACTTAGCCCAGGCCTATGACCTCACCTGGCATGACTTACATGTCGTTCAGACCACCACCCTCACTACAGAGGAGAGGGAGTGCATTCAGGCTGCAGCCTGAGAGCACACGGATCAGGTCCACCTTAACCCTCGCCATCATGCCGGTGGGTGCCTAAGCGGTCCCAACTACAGAACCCGGATGGGACTACCAAGATGGCCAAGATGGCCGCCAACACCGCGACTGCATGGTCCAGTGCCTTACTGCCGGCATGCGAGCGGCCTCTAACAAAGCAGTCAATTATGATAGATCAGGCAAATCATCCAGACCCCTGATGAAAACCCCGCCATGTTCCTTAATAGGCTAACCGAGGCCTTAACTCAGTACACCTGTTTAGACCCAGCCTCCCCAGCGGAGGCAACTGCCCTGCCTACCCACTTCATTTCCCAGTCAGCGCCGGACATTTGAAAGAAATTAAAAAGGCAGAGGAGAACCCTCAGACTCCCATCTCTGATCTGGTGAAAATGGCATTTAAAGTCTTTAACACCCGGGAGGAGGCAGCCAAACTTAAGCGGCGGGCCAGACTCCAGCAGAAAGTCCAACTACAGACCCAGGCCTTGGTAGCAGCCCTGAGGCTGGCTGGCTCCGGGAGCCAACAAAGAGGGCGACCAACCGCACCCCTCCGGGGCCTGTTTCAAATGCGGAGCCGAAGGACACTGGGCCCGCCAATGTCCCAACCCTAAGGAGCCAACCCGGCCATGCCCCCAGTGCCGATGATGGGCCACGGGAAGTCGGACTGCCCCAACCTCGGAGGATCCTCGGCGCCTCGATGCGGGGGTGACCCCGAGTCGGTGAGTCCTGCCTTCCAACTACTCGGGTTGGAGGACGACTGACAAGGCCCAGACTCAGACACCCCTCTCACCCATGCCGAGCTCAGGGTTACGCTCCAGGTAGCGGGTAAGTCCATATCCTTTCTGGTGGACACGGGAGCTGCCTCTCACTGTTTTTTCTCCCCATCGACTGGCGGATCTAATCAGCCACAAATCCTGGGCTCAACTGACCCCCTCCCGCCTCCAACTCTACCATTTACTGTTTACCAAAAACCCCAGGTTTCCCTTTCTGCCTCAACCCGCTTAAACCCTGCCACTCTCCTGCCTGCACCCTTGTCCACCTCTGATCCCTCCCGCTCCTGTTCCCAACTCCTGGAAGACCTAATCCCTTCACATCCGGGGCTCTCCGACCAGCCACTGCCTGACCCTGACTGCATACTGTTTGCGGATGGTAGTTCCCTCATCGCCTCAGATGGCCAACGGCATGCAGCCTATGCTGTGGTCACTCTGGACGCTGTCCTGGAGGCGGCCCCTCTCTCCATCGGGACAACCTCCCAGAAGGCAGAACTCATAGCCCTCACCAGGGCGCTCCACCTATCCAAAGGGCAGCAAGTCACGATATACACAGATTCTAGATACGCCTATCTTATTACTCACACCCATTCTGTCCTCTGGCAAAAATGGGGATTTCTAACTACCAAGGGAACTCCCATAGTCCAAAGGCCCCTCATTGCCAAGTTACTCGAGGCCCTCAGTCTCCCTACCAAGGTGGCAATAGTTCATTGCCGTGGGCACCAAGCTTCCAAGGACCCTGTCTCCCAAGGCAACAGTAAGGCTGACTCCATTGCCAGACAAACAGCCTTAGGCTCCTCCCCAGCCCCACTCCTTTTTCTCAACATTCCTCATAATCCCTCATACTCTGATGAGGAGATTCACACCCTCAAAGGGCTGAGAGGTAGACCTGGAGACAAAGGATGGATTTACATTCAGGATAAGATTGCTTTCCCGAACAACTTGATTCACACCCTGATCACGGAAATTCACCAGTCTCTCCACATTGGTCCTAAGGCCTTACATCAATTCCTACAACCCCTCTTTCACCACCCCCTTCTCCATAGGACTACTGAAAATGTGCACCTTTACAGGTTGGATCGAAACTTATCCCACTACCAGGGAAACAGTGGACATGGTGACTACTTCACTCATTAAACACACCATCCCGAGATTCGGCCTCCCTCAGACCTTGCAGTCGGACAACGGGCTGGCCTTCATCTCCAGCATCACACAACAGGTCTCCAAAAACCTCAATATAACCTGGAAACTCCACATCCCTTACCACCCCCAATCCTCGGGTAAGGTTGAAAGGGCCAACGACCTTCTCAAAGAACAGCTTACCAAGCTCACCCTCGAAACCCGCCTGTCTTGGCCAACCCTCCTTCCCTTGGCACTCGCCAGATTAAGAGCTTCCCCTAGAGGACTGTCGGGACTAAGCCCCTTCGAACTCCTGTATGGGAGGCCCTTCCTACTTAACCCCAGCCTCCCAGCTTCTCCTCTGCCTCTCTTATCCTACCTGCCTTACTTAACTCTCCTATGGGCTCTCTTACGGGCACACACTGATGCAGCAATCCCTGCCCCCAGGAACCCCAACGGAGACATCCTTCAGGCCCTAAGTCCAGGGGACCAGGTCCTCCTATGGGAATTACATCCAAAGACCTTGCGGCCCAGGTGGACTGGCCCCCATACAGTTGTCCTCACAACCCCCACAGCCGCCAAGCTCCTGGGACACCACCCGTGGGTACACATCTCCAAACTAAAGCGAGCCCCACCACAGGATGTCTGGACCTCACAGGCTGTTGAGCCCACTAAACTGTGGATATCCCACACTGTCTCTCCTCCTCCTCCTCCTCTCAACTCCTCCCCCTAGCTGTTCCTCCAGTGATCCAGGGTTTCAATGGCTGTTCTACCTTACTGAGACCTGAACCAGCAGGGCTGTCACTCAGTCCAGCCTCCTCACAACCACAGATTGTCAGCCAGGAGGATGCCAGGCCCCCATTAACTTCACCATACCTGCCTTTCTTTCCGTCCAGCTAGGCTCCTCCACCCCCGCCATACCTGTCCCAGCAGCTCCGGACAGGCATTGGCAGAGTCTTTGGCATCCTTACAGTGATAGGTCACCTCGGTGGCCCAGGTGGTCCTGCAGAATCAACGCACCCTGGACCTCCTCACCACGGACAAAGGCAGGACCTGTATCTGTATGTTCCTCAACGAGGAATACTGCTACTACATCAACAAAACAGGTGTAGTCAAAACCAACATCCACACCCAAAAGTCCATGAGTGTCTCCACAACGGATACCACCCCAAGCCACCTGCCTCATCCCAATGGTGGAATTCCTCTCTAACAGCCTGGTTACTCCCCGTCCTAACCCCGCTAATCTTCCTCTGCATATTACTAATGGTGGCCCCTTGTATCCTCCGATTCATCCAACAGAGAATCCACAAAATATCACTAGTGCCTGCCTACCAGCTTCTCCACACCCCTACTCCTGCCTGCCCACACCCGAGGACCCCTACGATGCCCCCCTGTCAGCAGGAAGTAGCCAGATCTGAGTCGTCACCCTATTACAACAAAAGGATCGGAATGTTGGGCCAAGGGGTCCGGGGAACTGAGGAAGCCACAAGATGGCGGCCAACCCGCCATCTTACTGCCCCACCCCGGGAGCTTCTCGGGGACCTCCCACCCTCATCAGCTTCTGCATCTGGAAAGACTGCCAAAACCAGAACTTAGGTGGGAAACCGAAGGCTAAATTCCACTCAATCTCCCACCAGTTATTGTCATGTTCCTCTGTTCCACCCAAACCCCATAAAAACCCATGCACATCCTCTCCGGGCGTGACTTCCCCGACTCCCTTCTCTTGGAGTCGTGGAACCTCACCAGAGGGCGCCTCTATTAAATCTCCCCACCTGCCTGTTAGTCTGGTGTCTCGCTTAATCTGCCGTTACTGGGAGGGCTACAGGGAAACCTTACAATAATAAGAGAATGTTCTCCACAGGGTGCTGCTAGGAGCAGTACTGGGTCAATCTAGAACAGGGTCTACACCTAATAAACAAGTGATCCATAGTGTATGAAATGAAATGAATTCAACAATGTACTGATTTAGCCCCTGGTACTGTAACAAACGTTTTTAGGGTGTGTCGAGTGAACAAGCCTGTTCTAGAGGGACAAAAACAGAAATGCCCATTTCAAAATCAGACTTTTTTTTTTAAGTAGACTCCACACCCAACAAGGCACTCACCTCGCTCTGAATCACCTGAGCTGAAATCAAGTGTGGGACGCTTAACAGACTAAGCCACCCAGGCACCCCAAGATCACACATTTTTTTAAAGAAAGAAAGAGAGGAAGGAAGGAAGGGAAGAAAAGAAAGAAAAAGAAAACTAGGGGTGCCTAGCTGGCTCAGTCCGTGGAGCACTGGGATTCTTGCTCTCTGCATCGTGAGTTCGAGCCCCACGTTGGGTGTAGAGAGTACTTTTTTTAAAAAAAAAAATCTTAAAAAAGAAAGAAGGAAAGAAAGAAAGAAGAAAAGAAAACTAAAACGGCAGAGAAAGGTTTAAAAGAATTCATTTCTTCTAAGGAAGAAACGTTAGGTCCCCACATGGTCACGCAGGCCAGCAGCCTTAAGATAACAGAGCTATAACCATAGCAAACAACATCAATTAGAACCAAGACCTTTTGTGCCTTCCAGCTGCCCATGTGTGAAGGAAAAGTCAACTCTGCCAAGCCCTTGCCAGTTTTAAATTCGTTGGCACCGAGCCTGAGGCCGGGACTGCTGGTCACACATTAAGGAATGAGGGGTGGGGGGTGCTGAGGAAGGACAGGGAACATGGAACAAAAGCCGGAACACTCCGGCACGCACGGCTACCTCCCTTCCCCTCGCCACATCCTCCGTAGAACCCGGGCTTCGTGTTAAGGCTCATAAAGCATCCATCATCGCACGAACACTTTTTGCAAGATCTCGCAAGATAACTTCCTTGTCAGTGTTCAATAAGGGTTCTGATATTGAAAAATACAAAGAAAATACACTTTGGGGGTAAAAAAAAACACAGAATGTATTTTGATCCTTTTTTGTGGATGAAAATTAAAAAGTCCACGTCTACTTTTCCCTCCGGTGACTCTTCCGCTCGTCCTGCGGCTCCTGGCGCCCCGGCGACGGAACGGACGCTCTCTCTCCTGGAGGCTGCGCGCCGCGGCGTCTGAAACCCGACTTTCTAACCCCCGACTGCGGGGGCTGTTTTCCGAGCGGCCTCGGCTTCCCGTCCACCGGCAGCCCGCGGTCCCCTGATCGGAGCGCCCGGGTCCCACGCCGCGCCTCGCGGGCCGATTCCCACGCCCGGGACACCCGAGCGACACCGTCCCCGCGACCACAGGCAACCTCCGCGTCCAATTTTCCGACTGGAAAACCAGGATTCCCTGGGGGCGCGGCGTTCGAGAAAGAGCCGGGGCTCGCAACGGCGTCGCGTCCCCTTCCCGCCGCCCGCCCCCACGTGGGGGGACAGGTCCGGCTCGGCCCGGAGACCGCGGCGTCCCCGCGCCGCGCCCGCCCGCCAGGGCCCGCCGCGCGCTTTTCTCGGCTCCCGGGACACTCACCTGCACCAAGTCATCCCGGATTCCGCCGCCCCGCGCGGGCCCTGCCACCCCGCCGAGTGCCCCAGGCAAATTCCTGCCAGCTGGGCAGGTGCAGGAAGCCGGGAGAGTTCGGGTGGGTCCCCGCCCACGTCGCCACCAACCCCCGCCCACCCCCGGCTCCCGCCGTGCGCCCAGCCGGGTGCCGGCCCGTCCGAGCGTCGGGGTCGTTGTTTGGGAACCGCCGAACCCTGCACGAGCAGACGTGCCGCGGGCCCACGCCCCGGGGACCTGGAGAAGGTGGGGAGAAGGCCCACAGCCCCCGCTGGTGACACTTGGGAGGGACCTGCTCGGCGCCACACGCTTTATTTGCCTTGTGCCACTTGTCACGACGGCCCTAAGAGGAGAGAGTAGTTATTGGCCCCACTTTTAGGACGGGGAAACTGACGCAAAGTGGGGTGATCAGCCAGCAGGTGGAGGGGCTGGGATGGGCACCTCGTTGGGGGGACTGGGCAGCCCCCCGGCGAGTGGAGCGTTTTCTGTCCCGAGCCGGCCGGTCTCCGCCGCGTCAGTGGTCCGAGCTGACAGCGGGGCCCTCCCCGCCGGGGATCGAGTGGATGGAGCGCGTGACCTGAACTTCCCAGTGGCCAAGGGCCGGAGGCGGCGGGACGCGAGCGCGGTCGCGGCGCCGCGCGCTCTTCCCTCCTTCCGGGACTCCCGGGCCGGTCCTCGCTGCGCGCCCGGAGCCCCGAGTGCTCCCCGCTCCCCTCTCCTCCTCAGCTGGTAAAGGGACTGCTGTCTCCCCCTCACAGAGCGACACAACCCGTGCGGTTGTCTCGTCTAGCCTCGCGACCACCGCAGCTCCTTCCTTTTCCTTGGGTGGAAGCCGGGTGCCGGCGAACCCCAGGGGGCGCGGCCCCGCCGACAGCTCGCGCATCCGTTCGCCAGGTTTTGCCTTTGCCCTGCCTCCACCCACCCCACAGGGGCTGCTGTGGCACGAGACGCAGGGTGGGAAGAGACCGGCGCATTTCAGATGAAAATATGGCAGGACCCTTTTCACAAGCCAGGCGCAGTGCTGGGTAGCTTCCTGTGTGGTTCGGCTCCCGTGGGCCTGTGTTGTGTTTTCACCGTGACCTAGCTTACATTGCAAAACCTACATTTTTTTAAGTAAACTAAACAATAGCAGGCAAAATGCTTGCCAAATGACCGGTGTTTCTATTCTGATATCGTATGTACTTAGTGATACCCTGTTGTGTCCCAAAAAGAATTTAAGACAGGTGCATACAGTACAAGACTGTGTTAAAAAAAAAAAAAGTCCAAGCAATCAAACCAGATAAGTCCAGAAAGAGTAGAAGGAAATGCCAAAGGGAGCTACAGTCTCAGTGCAGGTGAGTCCCAAGTTCAACTCCCAGATTCTCTGCAGCCAGCAGGAAAGACAAAACCTTGCCGGAGGGGAGTTCTGAGGTAGCAATTGCAGATGACTGCTTTCTAGAAACAGCTGGAAAAGGGATGTTCTGCTTTCCTGGACAAGACTCATCAGTAAAGCATTGTGCTTACCCTGTGCGGGTAGTACAGAGACCTCATTGCCTACGAAAGGCTGTCACATACATTATCCTCCTTAACTCAACCCTTGTGATAATGCCATGCGCTGCCTTTCGGATGTGCAAACCTAGCCCAAGAAAGATTTCATGATTTGTTCAAACTTTTGTGGCCCGTGACAAGAGCTAGAACCTGCTTCCAGGAGCTGGGTCTGTAAAGGGGGGTCTGGGCTGGCTCAGCTGTACCCCCTGCCTCACCAGGACTTTTTTCTTTTTTAAGGTTTTATTTGTTTGACAGAGAGGTAGAGAGAGAGCACAAGTAGGGGGAGCAGCAGGCAGAGGGAGAAGGAGAAGCAGGCTCCCTGCTGAGCAAGGAGCCCCATGCGGGGCTCTATCCCAGGACCCAGGATCATGACCCGAGCCAAAGGCAGAGGTATAACTGACTGAGCCACCCAGGCGCCCCTAAACAGGAGGACTTTTCTCGGGACTCAGAAGTGGGCACTGGATTCATTCAACCGTAACTTCGGCCTCACGGAAGCATTGTGACCTGTGATTTCATGTCCGGGATGAATCCTCTGTGGCTGGGAGTCTTGGCCCGCTCTGAGGGTGACTAGCAGGAAGGGAAAGTCAGCTAAATGAGGTGGTGTTTACTGGGTTTCAGCCTGACCAGCCAGGAGCTCTGACACCAAACTCTCCATGGCAGAGGGGGGCTTGTCCCCAGAGCCAAGCAGGGGTGTTCGCTGCTGCCCTGAGGGGTAGAGAAGAGATGGCCCCTGGAGACTACTTGGAGCACAGACGGTAGCCGGGCCAGCGCTCATCTCACTCCAGATGCTGCCTGGGGTTGATCCGGGAGTAGCCTCTCCCTACGGGTGACCTCAGGCTCCGTCACCATGGCTGGTTACCATTTACCACCAGGAAGTGACCTCCACGTCTCCCTGGCTGTGGGCCCGGAGCGGGCTACCACTTTGACAAACTGGCAGGTTATTAAGTAATTTAGTGTCCTCTGTACTTGATCATTCCAGCCACTCCCAGTACCCAAGACAAACACCCCTGGGACTGGTGTCATTTGGCCAATGGCCAAACTCTTTATCTTTCATAATCAGGCTCTTTTCTACTTGTCCCTTGGAGGAGAAGCTTGGAGTGGCCCGCAAGGACCTCACCTGTGTCCTGCAGATGCTGGTGTCCTACGTGAGCCTGCTCAAAGGTGTTCTTTGAAAGACTTATTCAGACAGCTTTGCATCCTGGTCCAATTAAAACAGTGCTCTTGGCCAAGAGGAGGGGTCTCAGCAAACAAGGAAGTCAGATGATTTCTGACACCTTCCCAAAGCGCTGGTGCCTGAGAGCCACTTCTTAGCTCCAGAGGAAGACGACCGTGTCCTATTCATTTTAGGACTCCCAGAGCTCCGCACCGAGCAGCTCAGGGTGGGTCCTGTTCGTGGACTGGCTGAACGAATGATTGCCTCAAGCACTGGGACTGTTTTCTCACCCACGGGCACTACCCGGCCCTCCCCACGTCCAGCCCTTGCTCTTGCTCAATAAATGGATGCTGGAAGAAAAAGAAGTTCAGGTGTTCAGGGGACAGAAGGGGTAGGGACAAACACTCTGATGTTCGTTTCCGAACTGGCCCCCAACATGGGAGACAAGGAGAGACGGGAGAAAAAGCGGACTGTTCCAGTTGAGTGGGTGGCAGTTCTAGTAAGAGGGAACTCGCGGAAGACTGGCCACTGCAGACTTTCCACATCTCCTCACCAGGCTCTTCAAGTTGGGCGGTGGGGGGGGGGGCGGGGGGG
>LNAC01000091.1:3177337-3191762 GCA_002007465.1 Ailurus styani
AGCCCCGAGTCAGAGTCCCGCTCCTTGCTCAGCAGGAAGCCTGCTTCTCCCTCCCCCTCTGCCCCTCCCCCTGCCCGTGTTCCCTTTCTCACCATCTGTCTGTCAAATAAATAAATAAAATCTTAAAAAAAAAAATGTTTATACCACAGGGGCCTTAACTGGGTTTGGTCACCTGCACTGTCCCAGATGGTCTTCGGAACAGCTCTCGCTGTGGGGGAAGTGGGCAGGGCATACATTCCAGGGCCAGGAGAGGGGAGAAGGAACCTGTAATTGCTCAGGTTCAGCCTGAAGGTCAACCAAAGGTCACATCCTCTTGGTCACCTACCTTCTTCAACACATACTTGCCATGATCCCACAGGAAAAGGAAGTGGGTGTCATTTGCTTGAGAATAAGAATTAAGCTCTGGGTGCACGAAGTTAGACCCTCCAAGGGGGAAGGTCCTCAACAGACTGAGCCAGAATTGCAAGGAGCTGTGAAGGCTGTTGCAGGGCTCACATGCGTTTCCCTCTCCCCCAGAGACTCCACACCCCCATGCTTCTGTTGTCTGGCTTTTACCTTCAGCTTCTGGTTAAATGTCACTTCCTCAAAGAGGCCTGTTCCAGACTAGGTCAGGTTCCTCTTTTGGTGTTTCTGTACACCCAGGATTTTCTCATGCTCCTGTATTCATGGGTGCGTGCAAGCACACATGTGTGTGTCTGCTGCCTGGTTCCCACGTTCTCTGAGAAGCAGCACCCCCTCTGTTTTGCTCACCATTGTATCCACTCGCACAAGGGCTGGCTCATAGTTGATATTCAAAAAACTGTCTGCTGGAGAAAGGAAGGAAGGAATTTTACCAGACCTTGTGATGCTCAGGACAATGGTGGGCCTTTGGTGTTGGTCTGTCTCACTCTCCCATCAGGAAGGTGAACCTCAGAGCCGGAGGACCCAGAGGGACTGGTGCCCCCTCTGCTGGCTGGGAAGCCCTCCACCTGCCCCACTGCCTGGTGTGTCCGGGAGAGTCCTGGTAAGAGACAGAAAGTCAGGAAGGAGTAGAGCCATGTCTGGAATAGTGAAACCAGGACAGAAGTCGAGGATGCTGCTTTACTGGCTTCAGCTTGACCTTGACCTTGACTCATGTGGACCAGGGCAAAAGGGAACACAGACTCGAGAGGCTGAAGATTGCTTCTCACTTGTCTTCTGAATCGTCTGGATGCCTTCAAGAGGCAGTACGGCATACTGGTTAGAAGACAAATTCTAGAAAATAAAACAATTTTTTAAAAATTTAAAAAGATGAACTCTAGAGCCTGGCTCTGCTCCTGCCCCCTACCTGCTGTGTGACCTTGAACAAGTTACTGAACATCTCTGTGCCTCAGTACCTTCAGCTATAAAAATGTAGATGATAATAACATCTATCTTGTGAGGTTGCTTTAAGAATCAACTGAGTTGATGGGGCACCTGGGTGGCTCAGTCGGTTGAGCATCTGACTCAATTTTGGCTCAGGTCGTGACGTCAGGATTGTGGAATCAAGTCCCTCGTTGGGCTCGGTGCTCAGGAGGGAGTCTGTTTCTCTCTTCTCTCTCTCCCTCTGCCTCCATCCACCCCCTCACCTCCACCCACCCACCCCCATTCACCTCCCCCTCTCTTTCTCTAAAGTAAATAAACAAATCGTTTTTTTAAAAAAGATTAAGTGAGTTGATACATGTAAAGTACTTCAAACAGTGCCTGGGAAGTAATATTTCCATAGTAAGGCTTAGCATTTGTTATTTGAAGGGAAACTTTTGTGCTTTGAGAAGTCTCTTTGTGATTAGTAGGGTTTAGATACTTTTTTTTTTTTTGGACAGAGAGAAAGATTACAAGTAGGCAGAGAGGCAGGCAGAGAGAGAGGAGAGAGGAGGAAGCAGGCTCCCTGCTGAGCAGAGAGCCAGATGTGGGCCTCGATCCCAGGACCCTGGAATCATGACCTGAGCCGAAGGCAGTGGCTTTAACCCACTGAGCCACCCAGGCGCCTGATTAGTAGGGTTTAAATTAATATTGAATTTAGTGAAGTCTCAAGTACAAGTTCTATATTCGATGAACAGATCTTATTATTTGCTGTGGAATGACTGACGGCTTCTGATGCTTTGTTCCCCTATAATAGAGTTACACATCACACACTTGCCCCTGCCTCACGGTGGGCCCACCCTACCACCTGAGCCTTGGCCATAACATCTGCTTTGGCCAAATGGATGTTAGCAAAGGCTTCACTACATTTGTGTGAATCCGCTTTACCTCCTGAGTTCCAGTGATCTGCCGTTAGAAGAACTGCCCCAGACAGTTGTTGTCCCTTCAGCCATCACTCCAGAAGAAAACCCAGGAAGCAGAGCCAAATGGAACCCATGACCAGCAGCCGAAAGCAGAGTCCCCCAGCTGAGCCCAGCCTAGATATGCTGAACCACAGTTGGTCTTTCAACCAAAGAGCCTGAGACTAAATGCTTGCTGTAAATTTTATTGGAATGGTTTGTTATTTGGCACTATTGGGACAAAAGTCAACGAAGACATATTTCTATCAAAAATCCAGTAAATTTTACCCCTGAGTTTCAAGGGAAACTTTAAAATTTAAACTTCCTTAAACAACACTATGTGTTGGTCATTGTCAACTTCATAAGCTAAGATACGACTCACTCAAGTGGCCAAAGGGAGTTTGAGTAAGAAATGACTTACAGTGCTGTGGGTAGGACGAAGCCCTCAGAAATAAGCACCAGCAGGGAGCTGATACCACGTTGGGCTGAGGGGCAAAGGGTGGGGAGAGAGAAATCTGAAGCTGGGCAGACCTGTGGCCTTAGGTGGGGGAACCACAGCCTTTGCCAAATACAGGGAGGGAGCTGGAGGAATAAATACCCCCACACTCTACCCGCTTGCTAGTTTCTCTCTTTGGCTGAACCCAACTGGAAGCAGGACGACAAGGAAGCATGAGTGGTATAGACCATAGATGTCTTCTTGGAGCACTGGACAAGGCAGTGAAGGGTGGCAGATAGATCTGGAAGAACAGAATACCTAGCACACACTCTCATTTACAACTGGATCAATCAGTGTACCGTCATAGTTGTTAAGAAACCACCCCCAAATCATGGGGCTCCTGGGTGGCTCAGTCGGCTAAACGTCTGACTTCAGCTCAGGCCCTGATCTCAGGGTCCTGGGATCGAGCCCTGTGTCTGGCTCCATGCTCAGCAGGGAATCTGCTTGTCCCTTTCCCTCCACTCATGCTCTCTCTGTCTCTCTCTCTCTCTCAAATAAATAAGTAAACGAGATCTTAAAAAAAAAAAAAGGAAGGAAGGAAGAGGGAAAGAAAGAACCCCCAAATCTCAGTGGCTTAACGCAGTGGAAGTTTATTCCTCGCTCATGTAAAGACCACTGTGGATGTCCCTGGTTGGCTCGTTCTGTTGAGTGACAGAGTGATTCAGGGACTTGGGTTCCTTCCAGCTTCAAAAGCATTCATCCTCAACATGTGGGTTCTAAAGTCACTACTCCATAGGAAGAAACTCATGGAAAAGACAAGCCAGATGTGTGGCCTCTTTGTCCCGAAGGGGACACATAACTTCTACTCCCTTCCACTGGTTACAGCTGGCTCCTGGACCCACCTACTCAGAAGGGGCCTGGGGAATGCAGACCCAGCCCGAGCAGCCAGTTCCTGGCAACAACCCTAGCAACAAGCTAGAGGGGACTTCCCGCCGAACGGGGGAAGCCGAGCTCTTTGGATGGTCGGATAGTCTTCTTGTCCACAACAATCTTTTTTTTTTTAAGATGTTATTAATTTACTTGACAGAAAGGGTCACAGCAAGAGAGGGAACACAAGCAGGGAGAGTGGGAGAGGGAGAAACAGGTTTCCCACCAAGCAGGGAGCCCAGTGCGGGCTCTGGGATCATGACCTGAGCCGAAGGCAGATGCTTAATGACTGAGCCACCCAGGCGCCCCTTCCACAACAATCTTATTTAATTAAATTCCCTAAAACATTTCTACAGATTTTCCTCAACGTACAGAGGGGGTTCTGTCCAGTAAGCCCATCATAAATTGAAAATATCCTAAGTCAAAAATGCATGTAATATACCTTGCCTACTGAACATCCTAGCTCAGCCTAGGTGACCGTAAACATGCTCAGAACACTTCCATTAGCCTGCAGCTGGGCAAAATCATCTAACACAAAGCCTCTTTTATAATAAAGTGTGCAATGTCTCCTGGAGTTTATTGAATACCGTACTGAAAATGCAACCCAGAATGGCTGTGTAGGTACAGAATGATGACAGGCTCCCGATTGCTTACCTTGACAATCAGGTGGCTGACAGGGAGCTGCCACCGCCCAACATCACAAGAGAGCCTCACAGTGCACATTGCTGGCCAGGGCAAAGACCAAAATTCAAAATGTGGATTACAATGTCTACTGAAAGCATACTGCCTTCATACCACCATAAAGGCAGAAAAATTGGAAGTCAAACCACCGTAAGTCAGGAAGCGCCTGTACTTGCGTTCTTAAGGGTAACATATTTCTATTCATTTTCTTCTCTCTTTCAAGTGCTTCTGATCGGACAAGCAAAACATCTCTAAGTACTTTAATACCCAGGAAACCCTAATCAATTAAGCAGGATAAAATGTAGTAAATCTCAAGTTCTTTTAGAACATCCCATTACTTTATAAACTTAATTCAGTGTCATATATTTCTCTTAAATCTCACAAGTCTTACGGGCGCCTGGGTGGCTCGGTCTGGTAAGCCTCTGCCTTCAGCTCAGGTCACCCGGTTCCTGGGATCGAGCCCCACATTGGGCTCCCTGCTCAACAGAGAGCCTGCTTCTCTCCCCTCTCCCTCTACCCCTCCTCCTGCTCGTGCTCAATAAATAAATAAACAAACAAACAAACCACAAGTCTAGAATCAATGACCCCATTGCTTACTAACACATAAATTATTCCTGAGTATGGCCCCCAAAATATAACATGAATGCAATGGGTTTGATTTATATTATTATTTCAGCTCTGTATTTAACTCTGAACTATCCAGGAACTAAAATAAACTTCGTTACTAAGAAAATTAGTTCACTCTACCCAGAAATAACTAGGGTTACCATCTCAGCAGGCTGAGTTGTTTACCAGCTAGAAATTTTTCACTGGGATCCGAGACTTCACCACTCCCTGATTTAAATAAACACTCAGCCAGCTGGGACTCACAAATCCGTATCCTATAATTAAGGAACCCTCATAGGACCTATCCCCTTAAGTCCACACTACACCATTATCTAATCTTTTGATTCAATTTGAGTATCCTGAAAAAAAATTAAAAATTTAAAAATGTAAAAAACAAAAAAAAGATAGAAACTGGAAAAAATTGCATATACTGAAGTCTTCACGCTCACCAAGATTGCATCTAATTTTTTTTCTTTTCTTTTTCTTGAGGTGTAGTTGGCACACGACGTTGCGTTAGTCTCTGGTGTATAACACAGTGATTCCACAAGTCTCTACCTCATGCCGTGCTCACCACGAGTGCACGAGTATAGCCAACACCTATCACCATGCAATGCTATTACAGTACCAAGGACTATATTCCCTGTGCTGTGCCTTTCATCCTCAAAGATTTCATCTAATTTCCTCACTGCTTGGGAGGAATTTGCATTTCTTTCATTTTATTAAGGAGCAAGAAATTAAGATAGTCGGGGGATAAAAGCATAGACTCTGGAGCCAAATTCCTGGTCTACCTTGTAGCTTTGTGACCTTGGGCAAGTCCTTTAACTTCTCTGTGCTTCAGTGGTTTCAGCTGTAAAGTGATCATGATAATGGGGCCTTGTTCACAAAGCTGTTGAGAATATTAAAAGTTCATACAAGGAAAGCACTTAGAATAATGCTTGACACATGAGTAAATACTATCCACTTATCTATACTTATTCACTAACATCTGTAAGACTCTGAAGTCTCTTTAATGCCATTTCATCCACTCCTTCACATCCTTCTGTGATTCCATCAAAGCATCTTTATGAGCTGTCTTCTGTGCACTTTCTCGCTCTCTCTCCAGGCATAATTGCACCCGAATACGCCTCCCAGGCTGTGTGTGGCATTACATGACACACAGAAAAAGCCTGGCCTTGTGCTGAGCAGCAGAGCACGGGAGCTCAGGGGCCCTGATCTCCAGAACATCATTCTAGACTTCCCACTGATACTCATTTCTCGAATAAACAAGGAATGAGATCTTCCTCAGAAACAAAGAAAGACATGTGTGGGGAGACCAACTCCAGAGTTCCCACAAAACCAATTCCCCTCAAAAGCAAGCACCGCCAGTTTAACCTTGGCTCAGAATGCCCGGGATTGTTTGGAATCTTCGTTGACTTACTTTTCTGTGTCGACTCGACTAGGGCACTGGGTGTTCAAATATTTGTGTCCGGTGGGCTATTTCCGTAAGAGATTTGCAGCTGGATCTGTGGACTGAGGGAAGCAGAGGTGGGTGGGCCTCAGTCTGCTGAAGGCCTGAAGAGAACAAAAAGGCTGAGTGAGAGGGAATTTCCCCTCTCTGACTGGCTTCAGGCTGGGACATCAGCCCTGTCCCTCCTTCAGACTCAGACCAGAACTTGCACCATCGGTTCACCAGGCCTTCAGACCTGGACGGGGGCTCCCCCACCCGCTCCCCTGGTCTCCAGCTTGCCAACTGCCCATCCGGAGACTTCTCAGCATCAGTCATGACAGGAGACAGCTCCTGGTAGTGTCTTCTAGCTACAGAGAGATAAAGATATGTAGATATCCTGTGGTTTTCTGGTTCGCCCTGTTTGATACGGGGTCCCAGCTTGGAACATCCACTCTTCGGAAGGGGATTTGAAATATCAGGTCCTTCTCTCTCTCCACCACATACTTCTACAGCTTGGCCTGGGCCTGGGGCTGGGGCTGGGGCTGGGAAGGAGGCTTGGAGGACGTGCGTTCCGGGTGGTGAGTGAGACAGTAAGAGGAAGACGGTCTGCTCCGCTCTCCCCGTTAGAGGAGCTGCTGCCCACGTCTTTCCACAGGAGCGAGGACGGAGGAGGAGGAAAACAGCCTGAGCTTGGATCGTCTGCGACACCTGTGAGCCGGACTCCCCTCCCCGGCTTCTGGTAAAGCTTCTCCCTCTCTCCTGGACCCTTCCAGGCCATATTTAGACACGTTTGTGCCTCATGAAGAAAATTAAAAGTCTCTCCAGTTTTTTCTTCAGCCACTCTTCTCCTCCCTCCGTCTGCAGCCGGATCTCTCTGAAGAGTTGTCTGCCCTCATTGGCCCCATCCCTCCCCCCGCCACACCCGCCTCCGTGTCCCTGTCAAGGATTCCCCTCCACGGTGTCACTAACACGGCTTCTGCTAAGACCCCCGTGAGCTTCGCGTGACTGAATCAAACGTACGCTTTCAGTCTTCAACGTTTGCAGGCTCTCAGCAGTGTCCTAAGTCGAGAGAGTGGGGTCATATGTACCACCTCAAGTCCAACCGCCGATGCACAGACCACGTGCAGTAGGCAGACTGCATGATCGTTCTCGGCGAGTCGCCCTTCCCTGTGTGGGTGCCCTCGGCCACAGGGCCCTGCGGTTCCTCGCACTGGGGGTGGAGGATCCTTCCCCACGCTGCTGGCGTCGGGACCGGCCCGGGGAGGAGGGGCAGAAGCCAGGGGGTGCCAGAAGGAGCCCGGGACTTCTGACTCACTGCACGGGTCTCCTCACACTGCTGGGCTGCTCTATCGTCATGAGGAAAAATGCTCTGGTTCCAGAAGTAGGAGAGACACGCGAGCAGAGCTGCTCCAGGTGCCCCACTGACCTGTGAACATGAGTGTCGTCATTAGTGCTTACCGGTTTTTTTAAAAGATGTATTTATTTATTTATTTGAGAGAGAGAGAGAGAGAGCATGAGTGCGGGGGGAGGGGCAGAGGAAGAAGGAGAAGCAAATTCCCCGCGAGCCTGATGCGGGACTTGATCCCAGGACCCTGAGATCATGACCTGAGCCGAAGGCAGATGCTTAGCCGACTGAGCCTCCCAGGCGCCCCAATGCTTACTGTTTTATGCCACTGAGTTTGGGGCTGTTTGTTATGCAGCATTTTTTGTAGCAATACAAATACCCTGATCCACTGCGTCCTCCCCACAAAACAGTCATAAGGCTCAAAAATTGGTCAGTGTAGAAACCAAAGCTATTCAGCAATGGCTGTCTTCGGATGCTTCTTGCATTTCTCCTCGTCCAATAGCTTAGCATTGGAAGAAGAATGGAAGGTTCTAGGAATAAGACATGTCAGCTCTTGAAGTTTTGTGAGGATCCGACATTTCCACATCAGAATTTGGAATCTGAGAATCTGTGGGTTTGGACCTCAGGGGAGGTGGCCAAATATCAGTATCACAGAATTCTGACCCAGGAACCACTACCTGAAAATTAACCAAATTTCATTTCAGTTTTCTACCAATGGGTAGAAAATTTTTTTCTTGGTTAGTAGCTATGATCATAAATTCCCAGGAGTCAATATTTTTTTTACCATAAATATGAACAGAGTTTCCTCACTTCTGAAAACAATAAATTAATAATAAATTCTGAAACCCTTTCCACAATTTCTATTGTTTTCTGAGTTATGTATTTGCCTCTGGCCCTAGAGCTTCATCAACAGCAGTAGTTTTCGCCAGATTTCCTAGCAAAGTGACCTCTAAAAATTTCATTTGTAAATTATCCCATCTCTATATTGCCAAGCTAATGCAGTTTCTTAGCGATCTTTGTCTAGTCAGTGTGGTCCATCCATGAACAAGTGTGAGGGAGAACTGAACTGTTTCCATAATTAAGTGCGCTTTGTAAATATGAACTTGAACTGTCTGGCTTCTATAAAGGGGACTGCCTTGCAACAATACAAGAAACAACAGGTGTTGGTGAGGATGTGGAGAAAAAGGAACTCCCTTGCACTGTTGGTGGGAATGTGAACTGGTATTCCAAAGCTCCAAAGAGTTGCGAGGGTCTTCAAAAAGTTAAAAATAGAACTACCCTACGATTGAATAATTGCACTACTAGGTGTTTACCCAAAGAAGACAAAAATACCAATTCAAAGGGATACATGGATCCGTATGTCTACAGCAGCCTTAGCTGCAATAGATAGGGAAGCAGCCCATGTCCATCGACTGAGGAATGGATAAAGATGATATGGTATAGATCTACAATGGAATATTACTCAGCCATGAAAAAGAATGACATCTTGCCCTTTGCAATGACATGGGTGGACCAGCGGGTATAGGCCAAGCAAAATAAGTCAGTCAGAGAAAGACAAATACCATATGATTTCACTCATCATATGAGTGAAACTTATGAGTGAAACATCATATGAGTGAAACATCATATGAGTGGAACTTAAGAAATAAAACAACTGAGCAAAGGGAACACAGGGGAAGGGACACAAGTCAAGAAACAGACTCTCGGGGTACCTAGAGCTGCACACATTTTTAAATGGGATTATCCTTGTGCCCTCTAACGTGGGGCTCTGCACATCACCCAGGGAACCGAATCTCACTCCCCAACCAGTGCAGTTCTCACCCACCTCCAGTTCTGTGGAACCACAAAGTCTTTATACCATTGTGCCCAGGAATTTCAGGTCCATTGCCTGGATTGGGGATAATTATGAAGCACCCAGTCAATTCATAAATCCTGAGCTGTCTGTATACCACTGCTTCCCACTTCTACTCCTATCCCTCAGACAAGTTAAGAAAATCTCCTGGTTTCTCAGAGCCCAGACTCACTTTAGCTCTTTTCTGTCCTGCGCCACCAGCCCAGAGAGAAACCAAGGTCAAGGATGGTTTAGATGTAGTGTTTTGTTTTGTTTTTTATCCCCTGGACCTTCCAGAGCAAATACAGGGAAAGTGGTATGAAGTGAACTAGTACAATTATCAGCAACGCTGCATAGGAGGCTTCTATCTGTGCTTAGAGACATTCATCCATTACCCTGGGCATTACCCCCACCGGCTCCCAACTTCTCTAGAGCTGCTGTGCCAAGGAACAGAATGACCTCTAGTTCCAAAGGACACCCTAATGGCATTGTCAGCCTGTAATCTGACTCCCTTGAGAATACTACCAGTTGTGTTGACCCAGTAGCTAATTCAGAAGCTCTGTAAAGACCCAGGTAGCTGGGCGACCAGTGTGTAGAGTTTGTTTGCAGTTCACTGTGATTGTACTTTCGACCTTTACATTTTATGAAGGTGTTTCATTCAGCCAGTTGGCATTGTGCAAACCTCAGGTTACCTGATACCACAGGGTTTAGTTGGCTATTTGGTGGCACTGTTGTAAGGCCCCAGGCCTGGGAGCAGCAAAAGAACCAAAGAGAGGAGGTAAGCCCAAGTGGGGCTCTGCCTTGGTCTTTAGATTTAAGTACAGGTAAAACTCTGGGAGCCTCTGACCACACTCCTTTATCTATGGTAGGTTAAGCGAAAGAGGGCTAAGCTGCTCCATTATTCAGCATTGTATATACCTAGTCTTGGCTTAGATACATGATCTTAGGAGCCTAAACTCCTTCCAGCCCTTGGGTACTTACAAGAAAGCTGCTGGAGCCCCAGCCAAGCTGTTCATATACTGGATAACAGGATGGAGATACACTGAGTAGCTGTTAGGAATTGAAATCTCCAAGAAACAGAGATTCTCAAAAGTGGCATGAATAACTTAGAATTCTTATTTAGCTTGTATAACAAAAAATCTAGAGGAGGGTAATTCAGAGCTTGACTGGCAGCTTTACAACACCAGCAACCCAGGCTCCTCCAGCTCCCTGCTCTCTAGTATTCCTAGGATGAGCCTTCATCCTCATGCTTACAGAATGGCTGCTGAAGCTGGAGCCATCAACTCCACATTCCTAGGGGGGTGATGGGAAAGGACCAAGCATAAAAAGCAGAGATGGCTGGTTGCATCTACCCCTCCTTAATAAATGACTTCCATTGACATCTCCTTGGCCAGAATTATGTCACATGACCACTCCCTAAGATAGGCTGGGAAATGTTGTCTTTTGGCTGAATTTATTGACACCCTGAATATGTTGAGAGTCTATTATGAAAAAAAGAAAAGGAGGGGCATCTGGCTGCCTCAGTCAGTAGAGCATGTGACTCTTGATTTTGGGGTAGTGAGATTGAGCCCCACGTTGGGTATAGAGATTACTAAAAATAAATAAATAAACTTAAAAGATTAAAATTTTTTAAAAATTGAAAGTCACCATAATACGACATATTCATAAGCCAGGATAATAATGGGGCTCCCCTGAGAAGAAATGCCCAAAGAGATACTCTTCTAAAAATAAATACTATAGATAAATTCTATAAAGTGTATAAGGAAACCCAGCACAGTGAGAGATAGCTAGCAGAGGCAACAAATTGTGAACTAGAAATGGTAAGACAATTTGGAACAGACTCCAAAACGAGTATGGAGCAGATCCACCTACAAAAGTCAGTATCATTTCAGTAACATAACTTTCGGGGTGCCTGGCTGGCTCAGTTGGTAGCATGTATGACTCTTGACCTCTGTCAGTTCGAGTCCCATGTTGGGCATAGAGATTACTTTTTAAAAATCAAACTAGGGGAGCCTGGGTGGCTCAGTGGATCAAGCGTCTGCCTTTAGCTCAGGTCATGAATCTCAGAGTCCTGAGACTGAGCCTCAGGTCGGGCTCCCGGCTCGGTGGAGAGCCTGCTTCTCCCTCTCCTCCCAGCTTGTGCTCTCTCTCTCTTGCTATCTCTGTCTCTGTCTCTGTCTCTCTCCCTCAAATAAATAAATAAATAAAATCTTTAAAAATAAACAATAAAATAAAATAAATAATTAAATGAGTATGTTTGCATCTTTCAAAGATAATAAAGACACATTCAATCCTTAAAACAAAGCCAGAACATTACAGAAAAAACAACAGGCAGATGTGACAAAGATTCCAACGGAAAGCCTGTAAGTGGAAAAAAGCATTAAAATGACAGCCAGTGGAGAGATTAAAACAATTTGGATTTTGCTGAAAAGAGATCCCATGAACACAGAAGACAGATCTGAAGAAATTCCCCCAAAATGCTGCATAGAGTAACTGAAAGGACTAGGGGAGAAAATGACAAGTAGGTTAAGGGGCATGAAGGTTAAGCGAGAAAGTCCAGAAGGCATCAAATGGGAATTCTATCAGAAAAGAACAGCAAAAGTGGGGAGCTGCAATATTCAAAAAGTTAATGGCTAAGAATTTTCCAGGATTTGAAATTTTCCCATTTGAAAAGCACACATCAGGGGCACCCGAGTGGCTCAGTCACTCAAGCATCTGACTCTTGATTTGGGCTCAGGTCATGATCTCAGAGTCTTGAGATCAAGCCCCAAGGTTGGGCTCCGTGCTCAGTGGGGAGTCTGCTTGAAAGTCTCTCCCTCTCCTTCTGCCCTTCCTCAACCCCAAATAAATAAATAAAAACTTTTTTTTTTTTTAAAGGAGGACACACCAAGTTCTGAGCAGGAAAAATAAAAACAAATCAACCTATTGTGGTGAAGCTGGAAAAGATCAAGAGTTCAAATGGAAAACATAAAACTACCAGAAAAGGAGACAAATATCACGAGACTTCTAACAAGGGAATGTTGTCCAGACTGGAAGCAGCCAGTTTATTACCAATAGGAGGTCAGAAGAGCAAGTGTGTCTTGGAAACCCCTGGAGACCCAAGGAGCACCAAGGGAAAATGACTGTCAATTTAGAATCCTACCTGTAACTTCATTTATTTATTTATTTATTGACAGAGAGAGAGGAGCACAAGGAGGCAGAGAGGCAGGCAGAGAGAGAGGGGGAAGCAGGCCCTCCGCTGAGCAGAGAGCCCAATTCGGGGCTCTATCCCAGGACCCTGAGATCATGACCTGAGCTGAAGGCAGAGGCTTTAACCCACTGAGCCACCCAGGTGCCCAGGAATCCAACCTGTAACTTTAAAAGTGAGGTGTAATAGGCATTTTCTTTTTTTTTTTTTAAGATTTTTTTTATTTATTCATTTGACACACAGAGAGAGAGATTACAAGTAGACAGAGAGGCAGGCAGAGAGAGAGGAGGAAGCAGGCTCCCTGCTGAGCAGAGAGCCTGATGTGGGCCTCAATCCCAGGACCCTGGGATCATGACCTGAGCCGAAGGCAGCGGCTTTAACCCACTGAGCCACCCAGGCGCCCTGTAATAGGCATTTTCAAACTTACAAAATATAAAGGGACTTTTCAGCCCCCAGATCCACTCTGAAACATCCACCAAAAGATGGACTTGATTGAAGGAAAATATGCCCAAAGGAAGTTAGTGGAATGCAATGAGGTACAATAAGAGTAGAAATCAATAAAACAGGGGCACGTGACTGGCTCAGTCAATAGAGCATGGGACTCTAGATCTCAGGGTTGTGAGTTCAAGCCCCATGTTGGGTAAGGAGTCTACTTAAACAACAACAACAAATCAATAAAACTGGGATTCCTGGGTGGCTCAGTGGATTAACCATCTGCCTTCAGCTTAGGTCATGATCCCAGGGCCCTCGGAGCCCCAGGTGTGGTTCCTTGCTCAGCAGGGAGCCTGCTTCTCTCTCTGCCTGCCACTCCCCCTGCTTGTGGTCTCTCTCTTTCAGTCTCTCTCTGACAAATAAATAAATAAAATCCTTTAAAAAATCAAGAAAATAATCTGGTGTGTCTAAGTATTTGTTGTTACAAACACTGAATGATATGTAAATATTTATAAATTTAAATATCAGAAAACAAGAGCATAAGATATGGAGAGGGAAAGTTTAGAATATGGCAAAAAAAAAAAAAAAGGCCAAGAATCTTGTCTCACTCAGAAAAGGAGAAGTGTTTTGACGAGTCACCATCAGATTTTGATGGGAAAAATACAGGGATAAGTATGCGTGTTAAGAATGTAAGAGTATGGATGGAACTAGAGGGTATTGTGCTAAGCTAATAAGTCACTCAGAGAAAGACAAATACCATATGAATTCACTCATATGTGGAATTTAAGAAACAAAACAGATGACCATAGGGGAAGGGAAGGAAAAATCAAATAAGACAAAAACAGAGAGGGAGACAAACCATAAGAGACTCTTAACTCCAGGGAACAAACAGGGTTGCTGGAGGGGAGGGGGTGGGGGGATGGGGTGACAGGGCGATGGGCAGTAAGGAGGGCACGTGATGGAATGAGCACTGGGTGTCGTATGCAACTGATGAGTCACTAAATTCTACCTCTGAAACTAATTTAAAAAAAAGAATGTAAGGGTAATAATTAAAAACATAGACAAAGGTGCATATCTTCCACATAAATAGAGAAGCAGGGCGAAGGAAAACGATTTTTTCTTAATCCAACAAAAGCAGAAAAGCAGTAGAGAGTGGGGAGGTTTAAAAAAAAAAAGCATGTGCGGGACGCCTGGGTGGCTCAGTCAGTTAAGCATCTGTCTTGGGCTCAGGTCATGATCCCAGGGTCCTGGGATCAAGTCCTCATCAGGTCAGAATCCCTGCTCAGTGGGTAGCCT
>LNAC01000091.1:3191877-3254270 GCA_002007465.1 Ailurus styani
CTGCCCCCTCCCCGCCCTGCCCCACTCATGCTCTCTCTCTCAAATTAATAAATAAAATCTTTTTTTAAAAAAGCATGGGTATCAGAAAGGCCCAAAACAGATGTTAGAAATATACCCAACTGCTTTAGAAATCATGATAAATATGAGGACTAAATTCATATATAAAAACAGCCTATATATTTGGATTTTTAAAATGAGCTATATGATCTTTGTCAGGTACACTGAAAAGCAAATATAATGAAACAGGACACAATAAGGTTAAACATGAAGAGATGAAAACATACTAGGCGAACAGCTAACTACAACAAAGCTGATAAAGCAATACCAAACCAGACAAAATAAAATTTTAGACAATGAATTTTAACAGGGATAAAGAGGAAGCCTTTATAATGATAAAAGGAACACTCTTACAAGAATAGACAGGGGCATCTGGGTGGCTCAGTCATTAAGCATTTGCCTTCGGCTCAGGTCATGATCCTGGGGTCCTGGGATGGAGCCCCGCATCGGGCTCCCTGCTCAGCAGGAAGCCTGCTTCTTCCTCTCCCACTCCCCCTGCTTGCGTTCCCTCTCTCGCTGTGTCTCTCTCTGTCAAAAAAAAAAATGGATAAAATCTTTAAATTAAAAAAAAAAAGAATAGACAGCAATCATCAGATGACAGGAAATCATCTCTCCCCTTATAAGAGAATCTCAACAGACTCATAAGGAGAAATTGGCAAGTGTCCAAGTATACTTGGAGATTTTAACATAATAATAATTTCTGGGAGACAATATTCTATAATTTAATAGAATTGAACAACCCAGTTACCAACTTTGGTCAAATGTCTGTCTACATACACAGACATATATAAACATATACATATATATACCCCAAAGATTGAGAACTGGCATCATTTTTAGCCATACAAATGAACTTTTACAAAATGGCTCATTTACTGTACCAAAAAGAAATCTCAAAAAAAAAAACAAAACAAAACTGTAGCTTGCAGACCACATTCTCCAGCCACACAATGCAATGCAGTTAGAATCACATGCCCATACACCAAACACACGTGTGCATGCTGGAAACCTTTATCGATTTAGAAATTGAGAAATATACTTCCACATAATGCACAACTTAAAGAGGAAATCTCAATGGAAATTGTTAAATATTTAGAAATGAATTATGGTCTTCTTAAAAAAAAAGGGGGGGTGGTGCCTGGGTGGCTCAGTCAGTTGAGCGTCTACCTTCTGCTCAGGTCATGATCCTGGGGTCTTGGGATCCAGTCCCACATAGGGATCCCTGCTCAGCGGGGAGTCTGCCTCTCCCTCTACCCTTCCCTCTCCTTGTGCTCATGTACTCCCTCTCTCTCCCAAAAATAAATAAATAAAATCTTTAAAAAAAAGAAATGAATCATTGTGAGGTCCTGGTTTTTACCAGTATGTCGAACTAACGCTAAAGGAGAAACACCATGAAAGGGGAAAATTGTGAAACACTCCAGAGGGGGAGGGGTCAGTGCAAGGTATAGGGTAGAAGGTTTGTCTTGAAGCGGGCAAACTGTGGGTGCATAACCATGGAGAGAAGCTAGTAGAGTTATGCCATTGCTTTGGGACAAACAGTGCCTGCCCCACACTGAGGGTGACTCAGAGCTGGTCCAGGTGCCCTCAGGAGTAAAATCGGGGCAGCACAGGTACAAGTGCATGGCTAAGGAAAACGAGGAGGCCAACCAGCTTGGATATATGCTCGTCTACCACTCCCCCCTTCTCTCTTTCTAAACCTCCAGGAGGCAGTTTCAGTTCCCAGTTCAGCGAAGCCATGACCATGCATTTTGATGAGAACATTCCTCTGTGCATACTTGGACCTTCTCATCCCCAAACTCAAGGTCAAGAAAAAAGTATTCAAGCAGTTTCTTATTTGTAATAGTGAGGGGGCTACTTCATTCTTTACCTTGTGGTTCTGTGCATCCACGCTAAGAAGACACCATATCGTAGATTGGCCACTGGTTTGAGGTGTATTTTTTAAACTCTTTTTACATTTTTAATTGAATTATAATTGGCATACAATATTGTATGCTTCAGGTATGCAAGATAGTGAGTTGATATTTTTATACAATGTGAATGATCACCAAGATAGGTCTAGTTAGTGTCTATCACTGTACAGGCATTATGATATTATTGACTATATTCTCTATGCTGTAACATTCTATCCCTGTGACTTGTTTTATAACTGGAAGTTCATAGCTCTTAATCCCCTTCACCTATTTTTCCTGTCCCCACCCTTCTCCCCTCTGGCATGCACCAGATTGTTCTCTGTATCTATGAGTCTGTTTCTGCTTTGTTTTGTTTCTGTGTTTTGGTTTTTAGATTCCTCATATCAGTGAAATCATATGGCATTTGTCTTTCTCTATGTGATTTATTTCACTTAGTAGAATGCCCTCAAGATCCACCCATGTTGTCACAAATGAAAAGATTTCCTTCTTTTCTGCGGCTGAGTAGTATTCTGTGATAGATACTGTATCTTCCTTATCCACTCATCTATCAATGACCACCTGGTTTGCTTCCATGGGCTATTGTAAATATGCTGCCATGAACACAGGGACACCGATCTCCCTCTGAATTAGTGTTTTCATTTTCTTTGGATAAATACCCAGAAGTGGAATTGCTGGATCATAGGGTAGTTCTATTTTTAATTTTTTAAGGAACGCGCATACTGTTTTCCAGAGTGACTGCACCAATAATTTACATTCCTACCCACAGAACACGAGGGTTCCCATTCCTCCACATCCTCGCCAACACTTCTTATTTCTCATCTTTTTGACAAAAGCCATTCTGACAGGTATGAGGTAAGGCATATACTTTTTTAGACCCAAGCAAAAAGGCCCCTGAGTTGGGCCCTGCACTTCCCAGGCCCTGCTTTGTTTCTCCTGTGGGGAACACCCTCATGGGTAGAGGAGTCTGGGCCAAGGCGGTGTACCAACCTGGAGCCCACACACCCCCAGGCCCGTCTCTGGGCGCCCAGGACCCTGGAATTCCCAGTCCACTTCCAGAGTCTACACAGGCCTCTTAGCTAGGCCCCTGACACCGCCATCAGCACACACACCTCAGGCTCACGGAATGGCTGTGGGTCGGGGCTTTGCAGGGCATGTGGACAGAGTTCAGGACATGGACGTTTGGGTTTCTGTACCAACTTATGAAAAGACAGTGGTTGGAAAGGGGAGGGGCTGGCCCATAGGCTGTAGCTAGGAGCCAGCTTGCTTAGCACGACAGAGATCCAAAAGCTCTAAATTCAGATTTGTTTCTAATTCATTATGGAGATGGGAAGGCAGAACATATTATATTTGACTGTTAGCCTGATTTATAACTTTTTCTTTTAAGATTTTACTTATGTATTTTACAGAGAGAGACATAGAGAGCACACACATGAGCATGGGGAGGAGCAGAGGGAGAGGGAGATAATCTCCAGCAGACTCCACACTGAGTGCAAAGCTCAATGCAGGGCTCGATCCCACAACCCTGAGATCACGACCTGAACCGAAGCCAAGAGTTGGAGGCTTAACCCACTGAGCCACCCGAGCGCTCCTAACCTGATTCATAACTTTAAAATATTTAGACATATGGTATGTCTGCCTCTGCTTATCTTCTTGGCTTAGACTTGCAACTGTTGGGGGTGGGCCTGCATACTCTATGCTGTAGGGATAGAGCCCCAATGGCACAGGTGTTGTCCCCCAGCTAGTGAGCAATTGAGTCTTCAGCAGATTCTCTGGTGCTCTGTTAAGTGACTGTGTCTGTGAAGCCACTTGTTAAGACCAGGAATTATGGGGAGCCTGGGTGGCTCAGTGGGTTAAAGCCTCTGCCTTCAGCTCAGGTCATGATCTCAGGGTCCGAGAATTGAGGCCCACGTTGGGCTCTCTGCTCCGCAGGCAGCCTGCTTTCTCCTCTCTCTCTCTGCCTGCCTCTCTGTCTACTTGTAATCTCTCTCTGTCAAATAAATAAATAAAAATCTTTTAAAGAAAAGACCAGGAATTATGTATAAGCCCACCGTCATATTCACCATAAAATATGTCTCCTTGTTGACATTCCACATTTTATGGAGGACACCATGGTGATTGGTGAACCATCCTATAAGCCCATGACAGGTGTTCCTGGCAGAAGCGCTGAAGGCAGACAAATCCAAACCCAGAATATGCGTCTATCCCCCCGCGGACAAAGCATTGCCCCTCCACAACAGGAAAGCATCCAATGAGGTCCACGTGCCTCCAGGTAGCCAGCTGGTTCCCAGGGAGTTTATTTTAGGAGCTTAGTATTGGTGTCCAACTGTTGACAGGTTGGGCAATCAGCAGAGGCAGTAGTGAAATCAACCCTGGAAAGGGAAGAACACATCTCCACTATGGCTGCTTTGTACCTGGGGCCATTGAGCAAGCACTGCGGTGTCTGGGTAGGAAAAGCAAACCCATGTCTGGAATATATATCAATCCCAGTTAAGATAAATCAAGTTCCCCTCCAGGGTAGAAAGTGTCTGATATTATCGACCTCTCTCTGAGTGGTAGATGGGTCTCCTCAAGAGATGGGACCTTATTGAGAGTTTAGCCATGGTTTCTGCTTCTTACAGGTTGGACATTTCAGAGATAGTAGCAGAAGGTCAATCAGACTCGGTGATGGGAGTCCATGCACCAACTACATCCTTGCCACTATGGCTATTCTGCTCATGGGTCCACTGGGCAAGCAGTGCAGGGGGTGGGGGAGTGGGTGGCAGGAAGGGAAGGACAGAGGCTGCCTGACATCCACTGAATGAATTCGTGTATCCCCCTTGTGGAGAGCCGCCGAGGTGGACGTCCCCTGATGGTTATTGGTGGAAAACACAAATATACACATGTTAATGCCTGCTCCCATAGATCCACCCACAGGCCACTTCTCCAGTCCTCCTTCCTCCAGTCTTTGAGTCCTACTCCTTCTGGGCCCAAGACCATCCAGCCCAGAGAGCTAGTCTTCACTATTCAGAAGTTCATGCATATCTTAACCTTGGACCACTTCTCCAGCTGCACAAATCTAATGACAATGTGAGGACTCAGAAAAAATCATGATGTTGCCGTTAAGAACCAGCCTGTATCAGTCAGCTATTGCTGTGTAATGAACCCCTCCCAAACATAACAGCTTCAAACAATAAGCAGTTTTATTTCTCATAATTCTGTGGGTTAACTGGGCAGCTCCTCTAGTCTGGATGATCCAAGAGAGCTTCACTGGCATGACAAGTGGAGTGGTCCAGGGAAGCCTCGGCCAGAATTGCAGCTCTCTGCTCCATCTGGTCTCTCAGTTGCCAGCAGACCTCTTTACATATGGCCACGGGTTCCTGAGTGCGGCAAGAGAGGGCTAACCCACCTCAAGTCTCATCTTCCATCATTTTTGCTAAATTACCACGGCACAGAGAAAGGCACCTGGCTAAACCCAAAGGGAAAGGGTAAAAAATAGACTCCATCTCTTGATGGGAGGATTGGCAGTGGCAACCCAAAGAGGTGTGCACAGCAACAGAAGGGATTTGCGGTCAGTATTACAAATCTACCGGGAAGCTTTAGGACAAAGACTAAATCAAGGGTATGGCGGTCACACCCTCACACCCGTTTTTTAGACCTCTGGAAGGATTAAGGTGGAGCCTGGAGATCCATTCAGCTAGACAAAGGCTTCCTGGAATGATTAACTATAAACCCACAGAAGCCGGATAATGCCTGTTCTTTTTTTTTTTTTAAGATTTTTATTTATTTATTTATTTGACAGAGAGAGACAGGCAAGGAGGGAACAAAAGCAGTGGGAGTGCAAGAGGGAGAAGCAGGCTTCCTGCTGAGCAGGGAGCCTGATTTGGGGCTCAGGATCTGAGCGGAAGGCAGACACTTAACAGAGGGAGCTACCCAGGTGCCCCATGGATAATGCCTGTTCTTAAGTATCTGATATTAAGTCTAGAAAGAAATGCCTGAGAGAATTGTGGGTATTGCTTTTGACCCATAAAGTTGTTTAAAATCAAATACAGGGGTGCCTGGGTGGCTCAGTCGGTTAAGAGTCTGCCTTCATTTCAGATCATGATCCCAGGGTCCTGGAACCGAGTCCCGTGTAGGGCTCCCTGCTCAGCGGGGAGTCTGCTTCTCCCTCTCCCTCTCCAGTTCCTCGGGCTTATGCACGCTTCGCTTGCTCTCTCTCTCTCTCTCTGTCAAATAAGTAAATAAACTTTTAAAAAAATAAAATACAAAAAAAATACATAGGAAATATTCAGTTTTGAGAGAGCTATGTTGGCAAACTGCCCCCTACCTAGACTGAAAGCGTCTAGAGATATAAAATGTCCTCTCTGCCCCCAAATTTCTGTAGGTATGAAGGAGGCTAAGAAAGCTTCTCTGTCTACACAGAAGGCATAATTTCAATGCCCTCTTCCACTGTGACCAAGGATGAAGGTGAGAAAGGAAGGACCTTGTGAATATTGAAGGAGATCTAACAGGAAGGATGCTCAGGGGTACATAACTCCACTGAGGAGGTCATGTTGCCAAATACGGTTGGTCTCTTCCTGCACTCCTTCTCTTTACCTTCTCACTTTTAACACAGTTGACGGTTCCATCTGTCCAGGAATCCATTCCTCTTTTGGCTTCTGCCCCACCACGTCCTTCAAGTTTCCCACCTATCCCTGCCAGGCACTTTCTAGTCTCCTTTACTGGCTCTTTTTCTGCTCAAACTCAAAATGTTGGCACGCCCCAAGGTCATTCCTGAGACTCCTCTCTAACTATACACTACCCTTAGGAAATCTCACTCAGACCATGGCATTAAAGACCATCTCCATGCCAGGGACTACCAAATCTCTATCTCTCCCAGGTCTCTGAACTCCTGACTCACTGAAAGACGGTGATCCAATTCTAACACTCACAGGCCTGTGTTAGCACAGACTCCAGAGATTTAACGGCATGGTTCTCAAAACTACCTTCACTGCACACACCAAGTTCGAGTGCATCCAGACTACCCACACTTCTCACCAATGAGTTACAAATTCAAGGTTTACGACGCCCACCCTGCCCAGAGTTGATAATTTGCTAGAATGACTCACAAAATTCAGGAAACTCTACCCTTATTACAGTTTTGTTAGAATATACAAATCAGGATCAGCCAAATGGAAAGAGCCCTAAGGCCAGGCCTGGACGGATTTAAATGCAGAGCTTCTGCATCCTCTCCCCCACAGGATCAGAACACGACCCTCTCAGCACATTAATCTGTTCACCAACCAGGAAGCCAACTCAATAAGTCTTGGGTTTGCAGAATTTTCACTGAGGTCTCATTATACAGGCATGATTGATTGACTCATTGATCGTGTAGCTGAATTCATGATTCGGCCTCCCCTGCCTGGAGGTCAGGCTGACATCACCTGGCCCAAAGCTCCAACCCTCTGATTACATGGTTGGTCTTTCTAGCCAGTCCCCATCTGAGTCATCTCTCACTTAACTCAGGACTAGTTCCTGTCACTTGAGAAATTCCAAGGATTTAGGGATGACCTCCCAGGAACCACGGCCAAAGACCAGCCAAATGCTTTATTATATAACACTTTCCTATCCAGCTGTCTACTTGATACAGCTAGTTGTCTACCTGACATCTGAGAGTCTAACAGGCATCGTGAGCTTCACGTATGGAAAGCTCCTGAATTTTCCCCAAATGGAATCATCCCCCAGTCTTCCTGGATTCAGTAAAGGACACACTCTCCCCACGAGGTTCTCTTTTTTTTTTTTTTTTTAAGATTTATTTTATTTTATTTATTTCACAGAGAGAGAGAGATCACAAGGAGGCAGAGAGGCAGGCAGAGAGAGAGAGGGGGAAGCAGGCTCCCCCCCTGGGAGCCCGATGCGGGCCTCGATCCCAGGACCCCGGGATCATGACCTGAGCCGAAAGCAGAGGCTTTAACCCACTGAGCCACCCAGGCGCCCGTCCCCACGAGGTTCTCAAGACAAAATTTCTCAAGACAAAAATCTGGGGATCATCCTTTTTTCTTCCTCTCCCTACTTCCTGGTGTCCGACCAACAGTAAGTCCCAATCCACAGGACACATCTGTTCCTGTCTCTTCATTGTCATAGGTGCCGCTCTTGCCACAATCACCAGCATTTGCTTACTGTCTTGTTTACAAAAGTTCCCTAGCTGGTCTCTTTGCTTCTGCTCTTACCCTACAAGCCATTCTTCAAATCAAGTGGTGAATCAGATGAGACTACCTGCTTAAAAACCATCCAGTGCCTCTCACTCACTGACTCGGAATAAAGTTAAAAAATCTTACCATGGCCTAGGAGATCTGGTCTCTGGCTGTTTCTCAGACTTCAACTTCGTTTTTTATTTTATTTTATTTTATTTTTTTAAAGATTTTATTTATTCATTTGACACAGAGAGAGAGATTACAAGTAGGCAGAGAGGCAGGCAGAGAGAGAGGAGAGAGGAGGAAGCAGGCTCCCTGCTGAGCAGAGAGCCCGATGTGGGCCTCGATCCCAGGACCCTGGGATCATGACCTGAGCCGAAGGCAGCGGCTTTAACCCACTGAGCCACCCAGGCGCCCTCGTTTTTTATTTTAAATCACTTTTGGGCGCCTGGGTGACTCAGTGGGTTAAAGCCTCTGCCTTCAGCTCATGTCATGATCTCAGGGTCCTGGGATCGAGGCCCGCATCAGGCTCCCTGTTCGGCAGGGAGCCTGCTTCCTCCTCTCTCTCTGCCTGCCTCTCAGCCTACTTGTGATCTCTCTCTCTCTCTCTCTCTCTGTCAAATAAATAAATAAAAATCTTTAAAAAATTTTTTAAAAATCACTTTTTAAAAATATTTATTTATTTATTTTGGAGAGAAAGAGTACGCCTTTGTGAGCAGGGGGAGGGGCAGAGGAAAAGGGAGAGAAGCAGACTCCCCACTGAGCATGGACCCTGGTGTGGGGCTCCATCTCAGGACCCTGAGACCATGACCTGAGCTGAAATCAAGAGTCCGACGCCTAAGTGACTGAGCCACTAGGAGCCCCCCAGACTTCACTTCTATTTTCCCTCCACCCTCACTCCACCAGCCCCACAGGCCTTACCTAATTTTTTTCAAGCACACTGAGTTCCTTTCCCTAAGAAGCCTTTATACCAGCTCTTTCCTGACCTGGAATATCCTTCTTCCAGGTCACTTGGCCGTCCCTTTCCTGTCATTCAGGCTTCAATTTAATGTTACCTCCCAGAATGGGGGGGTTTCCAGACAAATGTGTTCCCCTAATCATACCCTATTTGTTTCTGGACAGCACTTACCACTACCTGATTTTTACCTGTTAATCATTTTCTTGGTTTATCGCTTCCTCACCTCCTGAACGTAAGCATCAGGAAAGTGGAGATTGGATTTATTTTATTCAATGCTATATCCTCAATACTGATGTGGGAAACAGAGGCAAAAGAAAAATTAGGGGGACGAGGGTGGCTCAATCAGTTAAGCATCTGCCTTCTGCTTACGTCATGGTCCCAGGGTCCTGGAATCAAGCCCCATGTGGGGATCCCTGCTAAGCAGGGAGCCTACTTCTCCCTCTCCCTCTGCCTGCTGCTCCCGCTGCTTGTACCCCCTTTCTCTCTCTTTTTCTGTCAAATAAATAAATAAAATCTTTAAAAGAAAAATTAAACTTCCCAGGGCGCCTGGGTGGCTCAGTCTGTTAAGTGTCGACTCTTGGTTTCAACTCAGGTCATGATCTCAGGGTCCTGGGATAGAGCCCCGAGTCAGGCTTCCATGTTCAGCAGGGAGTCTGCCTGAGGATTTCTCTCCCTCTCCCTCTGCCCCTCCCCACCTCCACTCTCTCTAACATAAAATATAAAGTAAATAAACTGAATTTCCTTACTATTTACAGCCCCTTGGCAAGTCCTTGAAACAGGCAGTGGCCTTCCTCTGGAGCTCAGTGGCCTCGATGTTGACACTTTGCTAAAAGCAAAAGGCAATCTTAGCCCAACCCCCAAGATCTTGTGAGTCTACTTTAACAAATAAAAATTCCTTTGGAAACTTGCTTTATCTCTACCTCCCAAGATACATGTTAGCAATCATCCCCCAAGCATAAGACCCACAGATATACATCTGAAAGGTCTCATGACTCAGGGTTTACTAAACAGTAATAAATGACTCTTTCACAGGGTACCCAGGTAGTTCAGTTGGCTAAACAGCTGCCTTTGGCTCAGGTCATGATCCCAGAATCCCAGGATCGAGCCCTGCATCGGGCTCCCTGCTCAGCAGGGAGTCTGTTTCTCCCTCCCCCTCTGCCCCTCTTGTGCTCTCTCACTCTTCTCTCAAATAAATAAAATCTTTTAAAAAGTTTTTTTAAATAAATAAATAACCCTTTCCAAACAATAGCTAGCCTCCTCAATGTCCTATAAACCTTGCTTCCAAAATTCCTTAGAGACGCTATCCTTAACCCCCTCCCAACTTGAAAGTATAAAATTGGTCACTCCTCATGATGCCAGTGCAGCTCATTCTGTCCACTGGTCCCGTCCCATGCTTTAAGAAAACCACATTTTGGCACTGAAGACATCCCAAGAATTCTTTCTTGGCCTTCAGCTCTGAACCTCAACATTGTTTACATCAGTACCAACACAAAGCCTGGAACGTAGTAGGCATTTGGTGAGTGAATGAAAGTAGATGAATTATTCTCATCCAACTTAAGACTGGACTAGTTTGCCCTGTAGAAGGGTCTTTTTGTTCTGGAACAACATGGTTACATATATTAATCAGCTAAGGCCGTTACAATAAAAATCTACCATAAACTGGGTAGCTTTTAAAAAAAATTTTTTTTTAATCAGAGAGAGAGAGAGCACAAGCAGAGGGAGAAGCAGACTCCCTGCTGAGCAAGGAGCCCGATGCAGAATTCAATCCCAGGACCTTAGGATCATGACTTGAGCCAAAGGCAGATGCTTACGTGGTTGAGCTATCCAGGCGTCCCTAAACTGAGTGTCTTAGAAAAAGTTCTTTTCTGGGGCGCCTGGGTGGCTCAGTAGGTTAAGTGTCCAACTCTTGGTTTCAGCTCAGGTCATGATCTCAGGGTCGTGGGATCCAGCCCCACATCCAGCTCTGTGCTCAGCGTGGAGTCTGCTTAAGATTCTCTTCTCCCTCTGCCCTTCCCCTATCATGTTTTCATACTCTCTCCCTGCCTCTAAAATAAATAAATAAAATCTTAGAAAAAAAGAAAGAAAGAAAGAAAGAAAGAAAGAAAGAAAGAAAGAAAGAAAGAAAGAAAGAAAGTTAGCTCTTTTCTCATAGTTCTGGAGCCTGGGAGTCTAAGATCAGGGGGTCAGCAAAAAGCTACTTTTCTTCTGTGTGCTAACATGGTGGAGAGAGAGCTTGCTCTCTGGCGTCTCATCTTTTTTTTTTTTTTTTTTTTTTTTTTTTTTTTGGATATAGAGAGAGAGCACAAGCAGAGGGAGAAGCAGGCTGAGCAAGGGGGCTTGATCCCAGGACCCTGGAACCATGACCTGAGCTGAAGGCAGACACCTAAGCGACTGAGCCACCCAGGTGCCCCACCCTGTGTCCAGTTCTGCACTCCGTTCAAAGTCTGCTTGAGATTCTCTCAAGATTCAGCCCATAGCTTTGCATTTTTCTGTCATCTTGTTTTTCTGTAAGACCTGTGTATCTCGCAGATATCTTGGTGGTTTGTGATCCCCCCAAAAAGTATATTCTAGGTAACTGAGGAAGGACCTGGGTGTCTTGAGCTTCTTTGATATTTACTTGGGTTTTCTTTCCTCTGCTGCATTGTATCCTTGGTCATTCTTACAATAGCTCATGTAAGTATTTTGGACCTTGTGTAATTGCTGCAGCCCCTTCCTGCTGAGCCACCTGTTTGGCTTCCACCGCTTCTGTGAACTCCTTCCTGAAGGTCAGATGCATCTGAGGGGAGAGAGGGCGCGAGAGATGAGGCTGTGTAATCGCTCCGGCAGCGCCGCTGTGAGCCCCCACACCCCCACCCCCTGGGCGCGGGAAGGAAGAGGCCAGGAATGGCTCTAGCAGCTGGAGGCCTCTGGAGGCCAGAACACCCTTCCACCTCCACATCTGTGTCCAGACTGAGCTCACACCCCAGAAGCCTGGGCTGCCTCCACAGTGCCCGCACGTCATTCTGTCGCCCACAGCGTGGACATCTCAGGCAGAAAATGGCTCGGCGGCCCCAGAAGGTACCTGCTCAACTGACCACCTCCCCGGGGAGAAGACTGTGGGTTCTCGGACCCCCACCTCCGACCAGTGCTCATCCAAGGTCCTTTGATGGCCTGTTTGGAGCCCCTGGAGAGGCCAGATGGAAAACCGAGCCCAAGAGGGAAGGATGTTGCCAGTTCTTAGGGATTCGAGGGCGTGATGCTCTCTGCTTATGGCTTAACCACTCCACTCCTTTCTCAGGGCAGCCCCACCTCGAAACAGGAAGAAAATGCGAGAGATTTCCAAGTCATGACTGTGCAAACTTTGCAAATCATGGTGTTCCTTATGTGTGAGTGGTTCTGGTGAAGAATTTAAAAGAAAAAGAAATTAGGTAGAGCTATTGTGTAGGGTGAGGATTTCAATTTCTGATTATCCCCAGGCCTCCCCTAATAACATGCATAACTGAGGCTTGGCTGGAATAAACATTCCTGATGGTGGTGCAAACAGTAGGAATAGATTTGACAACTCCTGTCGCCTAGCTTACAACAACTTACTGACCAATCCAATTTTGTATTAAAAAGGAAGTAGTAAAGGGGAAAATAGCATTTGTTTTTCTATCAAATTCTATTTAATTTTTTCTTCCACTCTCCTAACTTCTCCTTTTTTAAACATAAGCTTCCATTGAAGACTCAATCTTGGGGGCGCCTGGGTGGCTTAGTTGTTAAGCATCTGCCTTTGGCTCAGGTCATGATCCTAGGGTCCTGGGATCGAGCCCTGGGTCGGGCTCCCTCCTAGGTGGGAAGCCTGCTTCTCCCTCTCCCACTCCCCCTGCTGGTGTTCCCTCTCTCACTGTGTCTCTCTCTGTCAAATAAATAAAATCTTAAAAAAAAAAAAAAAGACTAAATCTTGGCCCCTCTTCTAGAATCTTTGACACCTTTGAACCCCAAACTATGCCTGTTCTGTTCTGTCTGCTGTTTGTTGTTCAAAGTCTGAGGGAGAGAGGTGCCTGGCTGACTCAGTCAGTTAAGCCTTCAACTCATGAACTCAGCTCGGTCTTGATCTCAGGGTCCTGAGTTCAAGCCCCACATTGGTCTCCATGTTGAGCATGGAAACTACTTTAAAAAAAGTCTGAGGGGGGTGCCTGGGTGCCTCAGTGGGTTAAAGCCTCTGTCTTCAGCTCAGGTCATGATCTCAGGGTCCTGGGATCAAGCCCCTCATCAGGCTCTCTGCTCAGCGGAGAGCCTGCTTCACCCTCTCTCTCTGCCTGCCTCTCCCTACTTGTGATCTCTCTCTCTCTGTCAAATAAATAAATAAAAATCTTAAAAAAAAAGTCCGAGGAAGAAAATCTAATCCTGAGAAGTGAAAAGTGAGATACATAATTAAACAATAAAAATTCTCTCTAGAAGAGTCAGCTGAGGGCAGCAAGTTTCCCATAAAATCTAATTTTATTTTCATGCTTCTTAGATAGGGTTTTTTTGTGGTCAGCCCAGATTTCCCTGTACAGAATGAAGAGAGCAGGCACCTGGGTGGCTCAGTCGGTTAAGCCACTGCTTTTGACTCAGGTCGTGATCCCAGGGTCCTGGGATCGAGTCCCACATAGCGCTCCCTGCTCGGCAGAGAGCCTGCTTCTCCCTCTCCCTCTGCCTGCTGCTCTGCCTACTTGTGATCTCTCTCTCTGTGTATCAAATAAATAAATAAAATCTTAAAAAAAAAAAAGAATGAAGAGAGCTTGGCAAACAATCTGAACTCTTCTAGGAGTAAAGCTACACACACTCTAGGGATAAAAGCAAAACTGAAGTAGACCCATTGTAACAAAGCCTAAAAGCAAGCCTCAACAAGACAGGATTATCTATTAGTAATTTAACTGCCTGCCAGAATAAAACATAATATTTTTTATGGAAAGATAAAATAATCCAGAATCTCTACAACATTTTATCACAATGTCCAACACACAACAAAAAATTACTGGGCATGAGAAGAAGGAAAAATGTAACCAATAATCTGTGAATAAAACAATCAATAAAGCAACTTCTTTTTTTTATTTGTAGCTACTTCACACAATTTCTAATTCCATGATACTCTACAGCCTCTTTTTATACTCTGAGTTACCTCCTTAAAAACTTTATACCTGGTTAACAGGGTTTAATATTATTATTGAAGTATATTTGATATATAACATTATATTAGTTTCAAGCGTACAATATAATGATTAGATTTTATATATATTGTGAAATGATCACCACAGTAAGTCTAATTAACATCTGTCAACATACATAGCTACAAAATTTTTTTTTATCTGTTCATCTATTGATGGACACTTAGGTTATTTCCACATTTGGCTATTGTAAATAACGCTGCAATCACACCACACACACACACACACACACACACACACACACACACACACACACCCCACATTATTCAGCCATGAAAAAGAAGGAAATCTTGCCATTTGCAACAACATGAATGGACCTTGAGGGTATTACACTAAGTGAAATAAATCAGACAGAGACAAACACCATACAACCTTTCTTATATGTGAAATCTAAAAAAATCCCAAACACACACACACACACAAACTCATAAGTAAAGAGATAGATTCATGGTTGCCAGAAGCAGGTCATGGTGAAATGGGTGAAGGGGATGAAAAGGTACAAAATTCCAGTAAAAAAAATTAACAAGTCGGGGGATGTCATGTATAGCATGTGACTATAGTTAATAGTACTGTTTTGCATATTTGAAAGTTGCTAAGAGAGTATATCTTAAAGTTCTTACTATAAGAAAAAAGGAAATTTCTAGGTGACAGGATGCTTAACATCATTAGCCACCTAGGAAACACAAATCAAATCACAGTGAGATACCACATCACACCCACTAGGATAGCTATTAGCAACAAGAGAGCCAATAATTACAAGTATTGGTGAGGATGTGGGGGAAAAAGGGGGGAAACCCTCATACATTGCCGGTGGGAAAGCAAAATGTGCTGCCGCTTTGGAAAACAATTCCATTCATAGGTGTATACCCAGAGAAACAAGAATATATGTCCGTCCAAAAACTCACATGGGAATGTTTCTAGCAGCATTGTTTATAATAGCCAGAAAGCCAAAGAGTCAAAAAGTGGAATCAACCCCAAATCATTCAACTTATGAATATATAGACAAATGGTATATCTATACAGCAGAATATTATTTGGTAACAAAAAGAAATGAAGTACTCAAAAGATATACAAATATCGAATCATTATGTTGTACACCTGAAACTAACATGTTATATGTTAATTACGTCTGAAGGAAGAAGAAGGAGGAGGAGAAGAAGAAACAGTAGTTGTAGTAGTAGTAGTAGTAGTAGTAGTAGTAGTAGTAGTAGTAGTAGTAGCAGCAGCAGCAGTAGTAAGCATACCACAGAGATATTGGGGATTTGGCTCCAGACCACCATGATAAAGTGAATAATGAGATAAAATGAGTCAAATGAATTTTGGGGTCTCCTAGTGCGTATAAAAATATGCTTACAGTTTGCTGTGGTCTAGTAAGTGTGTAATAGCATTATGTCTAAAAAGAGGTACACACCTTAATTTTAAAATACTTCAATGTTAAAAAATGCTAACCATCATCTGAGCTTTCAGCGAGTTGTAATCTTTTGCAGGTGGAGGGTCTTGCTTTGATGTTGACAGCGGCTGGTTGATGAAGATTGGGGTGGCTGTGGCAATTTCTTAAAAGAAGACAACAGTGAAGTTTCTGCTGCATCAATTGACTCTTCCTGTCACCAATGATTCCTCTGTAGCGTGTGATGCTGTTTGAGAGCACGACCCACGACAGAACTTCTTTCAAAATTGGAGTTCATCTTTTCAAACCCTGCTTTGTCAACTAAGTTTTTGCAATATTCCAAATCCTTTGTGGTCATTTTGATAACCTTCACAGCATCTTCACCGGGAGTAGATCCCATCTCAAGAAACCACTTTCTTTGCTAGTCCTTAAGAAGCAGCTCCTCATCCATTCAAGTATCATGAGATCACAGCAATTCAGTCCCATCTTTGGGCTCCACTTCTAACTCTCGTTCTCTTGCTATTCCCACCACATCTGCAGTGACTTCCTCCACTGAAGCCTTGAGCCCCTGAGTCATTCATGAGGGCTGGAATCAACTTCCTCCAATATCATGTTGATATTTTGACCTCTTCCCATGAATCACAAATGTTCTTAGTGGCATCTAAAATGGTGAATCCCTTCCAGAAGGTTTGCGATTTACTTTGCCCAGATCCATCAGAGGATTCACATCTATGACAGCGAAAGCTTTACAAAATGTATTTCTTGGGCGCCTGGGTGGCTCAGTGGGTTAAAGCCTCTGCCTTCGGCTCAGGTCATGATCTCAGGGTCCTGTGCTCTGCTCAGCAGGGAGCCTGCTTCCTCCTCTCTCTCTCTCTGCCTGCCTCTCAGCCTACTTGTGATCTGATCTCTCTGTGTCAAATAAATAAATGAAACCTTTAAAAAAATGTATTTCTTAGATAATAAGGCTTGAGAGTCAAAATGACTCCTTCATCCTTGGGCTGCAGAATGGATGTTGTGTTAACAGACATGAAAACCACATGAATCTCATTGGACATCTCTACCAGAGCTCTTGGGTGACCAGAAGCCTTGTCAATGAGCAGTAATATCTTGAAAGGAAATCTTTTTTTTCTGAGCAGTAGGTCTCAACAGCAGGCTTAAACTATTCAGTAAACCATGTTGTAAACAGATATGCTGTCATTCCAGCTTCATCCCATTTACACAGCACAGGCTGAGTAGACTTAACACATTTCTTAAGGGCCCTAGGATTTTCAGAATGATAAATGAGCATTGGCTTCAACTCAAGTCACCAGCTGCATTAGCCCCTAAAAAGAAAGCGAACCTGTCCTTTGAAACTTTGAAGCCAGGCACAGACTTCTCTCTAGCTCTGAAAGTCCTAGATGGCATCTTGTCCCCAAATAAGACTGTTCAAAAAATAATAACAATAAGGCTGTTTGCCTACATTGAAAATCTGTGGTAGAGTGTAGCCACCTTCAGGAATTATCCTAGCTAGACCTTCTGGAGAAGTCATTGCAGCTTCTGTATCAGCACTCGCTGCCACCTTGCACTTTTATATGATGGGGATGCCTTCTTTCCCGTGAGCCAGACTCGGCTAGCCTCGTGTTTGTCTTCTGCAGCTTCCTCACCTCTCTCAGCCTTCACGGAACTGGAGACATTTAGGGCCTCGCTCTGGATTTGGCTTAGGCTTTAAGGGACTGTCATGGCTGGTTTGATCTTCTGTCCAGACTGCTAACACTTTCTCCATATCAGCAATAAGTTTGTTTCACTCTTTATTCCTGTGTTCACTGGAGTAGCACTTTTAATTTCCTTCAAGAGCTTTTCCTTTGCGTTCACAGCTTGGCTGACTGGCACGAGACGCCTGGCTTTCAGCCGGTTTCAGCTTTCAACATGCCTTCCTCGCTAAGCTTCGTCATTTCTAGCGTTTTGATTTCAAGTGAGAGACATGCGACTCTGCCTTTCACTTAAACACTTAGAGGCCATGTAGGGTTTTTTAATTGGCCTGATTTCAATATTGCTGTGTCTGAGGGACTAGGAAGGCCCGACGAGAAGGAGAGAGATGGGGAACAGCTGGTTGGCAGAGCAGCCAGAAGACACAGCATTTATGGCTGTTTGCTGTCTTGTGTGGGTGCAGTTCATGATGCCGCAAACCACGTACAGAGCAATATCAATGATCACTGATCACACATCACCATAACAAATATAATAACCGAAAAGTTGGAAACATCACAAGAATTATAGAAAAGTGACACAGAAACACAAAGTGAGCAAATGCTGTTGGGAAAATGATACTGTTGACTTGCTCAATACAGGGTTGCCACAAGCCTTCAGTGTGAAAATATGACATCTACAGGGGCGCCTGGGTGGGTCAGTCAGTTGAGTGTGTGGCTCTTGATTTCAGCTCAGTCTTGAGCGGTCCTGGGATCAAGCCCCGAGAGGGGCTCTGCGCTCAGCAAGCAGGGAGTCTGCTTGAGGATTCTCTCTCCCTCTACCCCTACTCCCCCGCTCATGTTTTATCTCTCTCTCTCAAATAAACAAATAAATAAATAAATATATTTAAAAATGTGATGTCTACAAAGTGCAATAAAACGAGGTTTGCCTGTGCTGGTTTATTTACATGAGCAAACCTTGAAAACACGATGCTAAGTGAGAGAAGCCAGTTACCAAAGGCCATATAGGGTATGATTCCATTTATATGGAATGTTCAGAATAGGCAAATCTATGGAGACAGGAAGAAAATTAATGGTTACCAGGGGCTGGAGGAAGGGGGCAATGGGGAGTGACCACTAATGGGGTTTCTTTTCTTTTCTTTTCTTTTAAGATCTTATTTATTTATTTGACAGAGAGACTGTGAGAGAAGGAACACAAGCAGGAGGAGTGGGAGAGGGAGAAGCAGGCTTCCTGCCGAGCAGGGAGCCTGATGCAGGACTCTATCCCAGGACACTGGGATCATGACCTGAGCTGAAGGCAGATGCTTAATGACTGAGCCACCCAGGTGCCCACTAATGGGGTTTCTTTAGGGGGAGGGGTGAAAATGTTCTAAAATTAGGTTGTTGTGATAGACACTCAACTCTGAATATACAAAAACCATGAGATTACACATTTCAAATGGGTGAAATGATAAGGCTAAGGGTATGAAAAGGTATGAAATGATAACACTATATTTCAAGTGTTACCCCCCAAAAATCCAAAAAACAGCGATGATGGCTTTTGCCTTTCATGATAATATATGAAATAATGATGCATCTAACAAATGATGTCATCTTAGCATGGATTAAACATGGTGTTTGGTTTCTTAATTATCAAAGCAATTCTGGGATTTAGGTATTAATATCCCTAGCTTGTAGATGAGTGAACAGTCATTTTCCTGGATTTGAGGTCAGGTCTGTATGTTTGGCTCCCACACTCTGCCTGTGATTACAAACCCAGGATCATCACCTGGCAGGAAGAGGGTTGTGGTCAGAGGGGCCGAGGTCAAGGCTGAGCTGACAGGGAAAGTAGAGCGGATCTTGACCCCAGGAGTCCAGGTGGAGGAAAATTAGGCAGGTGCTGATTTTTCCTAAGCTGGACACAAGCACAGTTCCTGGCTATGGGATGCGGGGAAAATGGGGCTGGCAGCAAAGCATAATTATCCTAAACTCAGTCATTTGCTCAGGAGCCTGCCTGGTGCTAACTTCTCCACCAAGTCAACAGCGTGGGATCTGCCCCCCACCCTTAGCTCTTCCTGGGGGCAAAACCACCAGCTCTGACTGTCCCTGGGAAGGTTTCACTCTTCTGTTGGAACACTGCAGCTGGACCTTAGAATGTGACCTTACTTGAAATCAGGGTCTTTGCAGATGGTCTGAGAGGATCTCAACATGAGATCATCCTGGATGAGGAAGGTCCAGGAATGACGATCTTCACTGGAGGCAGAGAAATGGAGAAAGGGCCACAGAGAAGACCATGTGAAGATAGAGGCAGAGATTGGAGTGACTTGTCTACAGGCTAAGGAAGGCCAAGGACTGCTGTCGGCCACCAGAAGCTAGAAGAGAGGCTAGGGTCTAAGGGCCTCTAGAAGGAACTCAACTGCTGACACCTTGATTTCAGACTTCTGGCCTTCAGAACTGTTGCTTTAAGCTCCCAGCTTTGGGACGATTGTTACAGCAGCCAGAGGAAACTAATACAGCCTCTTTCAAGGCAAGATGCATAGGCCAGCTCTGAACAACTTTTGTCAAGAGTCACAAGTTTTGGGGCGCCTGGGTGGCTCAGTTGGTTAAGTGTCAGCCTTTGGCTCAGGTCATGATCCCAGGGTTCTGGGATCAAGTCCCATATCAGGTTCTCTGCTCAGCGGGGAGCCTGCTTCTCCCTCTCCCTTTCCCTCTGCCACTTCCCCTGCTCATGCTCTCTTTCTCTCTCCCCCTCTGTTAAACAAACAAACAAACAAACAAACAAATAAATAAATAAAATCTAAAAAAAAAGAGTTACAAGTCTTGAATTAGGAACACAGAATTTTTTACTTTGTAAAAACACAGCAGTTTTTCCTTGGCTGTCAGAGAAATTCATTGTTTCAAGACACTCTACTTGGCAAGCGGGCCCTGAGTCTTGTTGGGGCTTATTGGTTGTGGTTTCTCCCGCTGGCAGGCAGCCAAGGCCACTAAGAATGAGATCTTTAACTTGCCAAACAACAAGACATCATTATAAAGACAAGAAATAACAAGTGCTGGGGAGGATGTGGAGAAAAGGGAACCCTCACATACTGCTGGTGGAAATGTAAAATGGTGCTGTCACTACGGAAAACAAAAGTTCCTCAAAAAATTAAAAATAGATCTATCATATGATCCAGCAATTCCAATTCCACTTCTGGGGGTTTACCCGAAGAAAATGAAAATGCTAACTCGAAAAGATCCATGCACTCTTATGTTCGTTGCAATATTATTTACACTAGCCAAGCTATGGAAGCAACCGACATGTCCACTGATGGAGGAATGGATAAAGATGTGGTCTACATATACAATGGAATATTATACCACCATAAAAAAGGAATAAGATCTTGCCTTTTGTGACAACATGGACGGACCATGACAATGTTACATTAAGTGAATTAAGTCAGATAGAGAAAGATGAATACTGTATGATTTCACTTGTATGTGGAATCTAAAAGGCAAAGCAAATGATCCAACAAAACTCACAGACACAGAGAATAGATTGGTGTTTATCAGAGAGGAAGGAGGTTGGGGGTAGGCGAAAAGGGGTCTCAGGTCAATTGTATGGTGAGGAAGGGTAACTAGACTTACTGTGGTGATGACTTTGCCGTGTGTGCACAAGTATCAAACTGCTGTACGGTACACCTGAAATTAACATAATGCTCGATGAAAAATCAAGATTGCATAATCATGCATGGTGTTATAGAAAAGTGGAACATATATACTGTATAATGAAAAAAATAAAAACCTTCTTATGCAGAGATTTTTAAAAAAGATCATCAGACTGAAAATTGTGGACCCTAGAGGAATTTTCTAGTACTTTGTACACATTCACAGTTCAAGCACGTGAAACATTTCAATGACAATTGCAACAGTTCAGACAATAAATGGGCTGGACCCTTCACTTGAAAAGTTACTTCATCTTTATCTCCTGCACCAGCACCCCACCCCCAAACACACACCCCCATCCTGCCCACAGCTTCCCTGCAAGATTTTTGCCCAAACTCTACTAGGTGCTTTTTTGTTTTTACAGAAACCCAAACCAAGGAGTTTTAACACAGGCACTGCAGGAGGTCTGTGCAATAGCTGGACTGAGGGGGAGCAACTTACATCAGTAAGCACAGCTTTGAACTGCCTTTTGGTTTTAAGTTGCCATCAACGCAGCCTCAAACTCACTTTTCAAAAAAAGATTTTATTTATTCAAAGAGAGAGTGTGAGTGCAGCAGGAGGGGCAGGAGGAGAGGGAGAATATCAAGCAGACTCCACAGTGAGCATGGATCCCAACTCAAGGCTCGATCCCATGACCCTGAGATCCCATGACCGCAGCCAAAATCAAGAGTCAGATGCCCAATCAACTGGGCCACCCAGGTGCCCCTCAAACTCACTTTAACACCTGAAGTCACCAATCCTACCTCTAGCCACTTGACCTCCAAACATTTATCAACAGGTGGCATCAACTATCAGGTCCCAGAAAATTCTATATGCTAACCTGACGCATAACCCTTACAGTTTCCAAATAGGTAGAATGCCTGCCCTCCGGCCCACTATTTAGGTGAGGGCTGCACTACCAGATCCTGGGGCACGTATACTATTAAGGGCACTGTACCTTTACGGTCCCCACACTGGGCACCAAATTTGTCAAGCTCATGCACACATGAGAAGCCAAGGCCAAAGCCAGTTCTGATCTGACCAGTAAAGATACAAAGAGCCGTTAGTGAATTTACCGTCGATTACTTACATGGATGGTCAAAAGCAGAATTAGGGTCTTCTGGCCAACCGTCAGCTGAAACAGCTTGTATCTTGTTTCATAGGCACCAGTGAAGGTTTCTCTTGCAGAGACGGTAACTGGTCAGCAGTATTGTTAAAAGCACGGGTTCTAGGATCAAACGCTTTGTGGCTTTAGTAACAAACTCTCTGATCTTTGGAGATCATCTTCATCTATAAAATGGGAGTCACATTCATTTTAGGGCTGTTTTGAGGATTAAACATTTCATCACGTAAGGCCCTTTATGCCTTCCGTGTGTGTAAGAAACGCATTTATCTCAACAAACACTGACCATTTATAAGCAAAGTATCCACAGGGCTTCATTCCCACGTATAAGCCACCTTCATGATTTCTGAGACAAGGGAGGGAGCAAATAAATACTCATCTCCTATATAAAGCTTCCACCAAGACTGGAAATTCATGCCCCAACATGTGTCCAGTTATTTGGGAAGACGAAAGTAATGGCAACACTGAACCTAGCCTAATGGCTTTAACCCACCCAGATCCACGTTAAAGCTCATTTGAACAAGATTGGGTTAAGTAGGGGCACCTGGGTGGCTCAGTTGGTTAAGTGGCTGCCTTTGGCTCAGGTCATGATCCGAGGATCCTGGGATGGAGCCCCGTGTTGGGCTGCCTGCTAACCAGAGAGCCTGCTTCTCCCTCTCCCTGCCACTCTGCCTACTTGTGCTCTCTCTCCGTCAAGTAAATAAACAAAATCTTAAAAAAAAAAAAAGATTGGGGGGCGCCTGGGTGGCTCAGTGGTTTAAGCCTCTGCCTTCGACTCAGGTCATGATCTCAGGGTCCTGGGATTGAGCCCCGCCATCGGAGGGGGCGGGGGGGAGGGGGGTGTCCCTGCTCAGCAGGGAGCCTGCTTCCTCCTCTCTCTCTGCCTGCCTCTCTACCTACTTGTGATCTCTGTCAAATAAATAAATAAAATCTTAAAAAAAAAAAAGATTGGGTTAAGTAGGGAAAAAAGAGAAAGGATGTGGCAGGAGAGGAGGGAAAAGAGTGGAAGGAGGAAAGACAGAGACTGGCGTAACTCTTCTCAGCAAATACTCCCCACTGCCTCGGGTGGAAGGGAAGGCTTCACTGATGTGCTCAAGACCCAGGGCAGACCCACTACCTAAGTGGGAGGGACGGGCCACTCTTCGCGTGTCCTTTCACACAAGACACAAGGCCATAACCATAACTGGGCCCATCTACCTACTCAGCACATAAGCTAGAACGTTTCTTTAAGCAGGGCGTTGCCCAGGACCGCTATGTCGTCTTTGAAAGACATGTCAGAGGAAAAGGGCTGGACCAAGAATCAGGAGAGCCAAGTTGGGAGAGTAGGTTGTGTCCCACCAGGTTATCCCTTCACCGACCTGACATTCAAGAAAGGAGAACAGGGGCGCCTGGGTGGCTCAGTGGGTTAAAGCCTCTGCTTTCGGCTCAGGTCATGATCTCAGGGTCCTGGGATCGAGGCCCGCATCAGTTCCCTGCTCAGCGAGGAGCCTGCTTCCTCCTCTCTCTCTGCCTGCCTCTCTGCCTCCTTGTGATCTCTATCCCTCTGTGAAATAAATAAATAAAATCTTAAAAAAAAAAAAAAAAAGGAAGGAGAACAGGCTCACAGTGGTGACCAAATCCCGGAAGAACGACAAAGCCATTTGCATAGCTTTTTTCTCTGGGCAGGTGTCAGGAAGGGCAACGCCTCTTCCCCACTTCCCCAACTATGGCTGCTCTGCACCGGGATTTTGCAACATTTTTTCACAGTGGAAGCCTCATTCCAGCCTGCAAAGGAGGTGAACAGCAAGGCACCATCTCAAAGCCACTCCTGCTGGGTGTCGGCTAATTGAAGGAAAACGCCTAGTTTGTATTTAAGCGACTCTGGTCCCGGGGAACCAGGACTCACACTGCAGTCCGCCGCCAAAGATCGGAGCATCGCAGCGACCAGACCCCGAAAGCCCCTGGAGACACACAGACACACGCGTGCATGCGCACACAGCTTTCAATAAAAGTTTCCTTTTATTTTGAAATTGAAACAGCAGAACGAAGTGGTATGTAGCTGAAACAACCTTCACGGGGAAAAGCTGGAGTGCTCGTCCAGCAAAAGAACAAATTCGCAAAGTCTGAGCCGCTGCCCCACCACCCTGGACAGAGCAAAGAACAGACGAGGGGGTGGGGGGGAAGGGTACAACCAGAACCCGGTGGTGATGGCTGGCAGGTGTCCAGCCAAGTACAATTTTCAAAGTGGCCGCGACCACAGACCAGGAGAGCTGTCACATGCGGAAGCCCCCTCCAGCCCCGACCGGGATTCGCAGCCGTAAAAACACATCTTCCACTCTCCGGAGTGAGTGAGGTCTCAGGACTGGATACCGATTCACTTTGCCTCAGGGGAGGGGGCTCCTCTGACCTACAGTCTGGTTTCCGGGACCAGGACGAAGATGCTGGAGAAAGGGGAGAATCCAAGTGGTGGTAGAGGGTGTTTATTCATTACGCTAACTCGTCATCTGCTGAAATTCATTTTCAACAGCTTTACATTGCAGTGGGTTACATGAAATTTACACAGAAGCGTTACAAATGTTACAAGCGGCCCCCCAACCCCCACAGGGGGAAATGGTGAGTCGAGAAGCACCCAACACAGTCTTTATTCTTGGCGGGGGAGGGCTGAGGTCACCTGGGTGGGAGGGTCTTGGGGTGAGCACAGGTAGGACTCACCGGCAGCGGTGGCGGGAACGGGGTGGGGGGGACAAGGGGGACCGCAAGCCAGGGGGCTCTGTGAAAGCTGCACCTGTTAGAATAGCACGTTATCTTAAACAAGTGGAGAAACTCGCCAAAGAGTGAAACTTATTTACGGGGGGAAAAGAGAAAAGTTTGGGGAATTAAAACAATCCAGTGGTCACTGGAAATGTCTCCCTTTTTTTTTTTTAATTTTTAATTTTTTTTTTTTTGGTTTTTTAAAAATTTTTTGGAAAGTATTTTTAAGGTAATAGTTTTTTTTTCCTTTGGAAAAAGAAATCTTTTTCCCCCCCTAACCTAAGCAAGTGGAGTTGCCACTACCTAATTTCTCTCTATTGTCTTGCTAAGAGGTAGATAAAACAAAAGTGAAATGGGGCTTCTATGAGGAGGTCCATTAGAGGGTGGGGAGGGGCTGGGACCGCCCAGTGGACTCCCCAACTACAAAGACGCCTGAGCGACCAGAGGACAGGGCCTTGGACTGTCTCAGGACAAAGGATCCTGCACCGCCTCTTCCAGAGCCGACCGTCCCCGTGACGACGGTGAAGGGGGTACAGTGGAGGCAGAGCAACTCAGAGCAGCTCTGAGCTCTGGCTTCCCCAGGCCTCCTGACGCGAGGGCTGAGTGACGGGTTCCAGGCCTGAGCCCCGACTTCGCCTGCAGCCGGCCTCTCTGGCCCAACAAGAGCGAGCCAGTGGGAGCGGGGCAGGCTGAAGGGAAAGGGGTGACACAGTGGACCCCAAGGCAAGGAAGGCAGAAAGGGGGGGCACCTAATTGCCAGACCTCCCAGCCCCATCGACAGGAGTGGGGGGGATCCTGGCGGGCCTGCCTGTTCCTCAAGAACAAACCTTTTGTGGCACGAGCCTCTCAACCCCCTTCTCCTGGCTGGGATTCACACCCTCACGCACGAGTCCTCACCCTTGGTTCCAATCTTATTGTAAGGATTGAGGTAGTTAATCCATTTCTACTCGTAGCATCCATCACCTGTGGTTACTCAAAACTCGTGCTCCGGAGGAGCTTCCTGCTAGTTCATTTCAGAAACAAAAACCCCAAAAAAAACCAAAAAAACAATTCTTTCATGTCTCGTCAGTCCGGATTCAACCATACGGAGGCACCCGACTAATGGGGCCATCATCAGGCTGTGCTCCAAGGAGGCGCACGGGCCCGAGGGTCAAGGTCAGGATCTGGCCCTCACCCTCTACCTCCACCTTCGGTCAAGGAGGCCTCCTCCCTGCCCTGTACCCGGATAGAGAAGCCTTATGTATCCAAAGGAAAGAAACCGAAGCTTTCAGCTGGTGTTAACTCTTACGTCTGAGTACAAGAGAAACGTCCTGCATCTAAGTCCTCGAGCATTCGGAAGGGAAATGGCTTTTTGTCCCCTGGCACTGAGGATTGGTCTTCCATCTTCCTGCAATTCTGTTCTGTTAGGGTGTGCTGTCTTCCTTCTACCAGTTCTCAACAGGCCAAACAGCTGCATGGTTTGACTGTCAAAGCCACTAGGATGTCCCCGACCCCTGGCTGGGAGGTGGGAGGAAAGGGCTGACTAGAGGTGCCAGCTTCTTCGCGAACCGGAAGCTCGGGCAGTCCCTCCGGGGCTCTGTGAGGTAGTTAACAGCGCACTGCTGGTTCCCAGTTTGGCAGAGGGTATGTCTGGGATGGGAGGAGGGGAAGGCACCCTTGAGAGCTAACTGAGGCCCCTCCTCGCTGCCAGTCTGCCAGGCCTGAAGGGAACTCGCCGTGCCATCTCTGCAGCGGGGGCAGGGGACGGAGAGCAGACCCACGTGGAGGAGCCCCAAGCTTCCCCTCCTTCCCAAAGTGCAACCAGGAGCCAACGGACCCCTTTCTCAGCTCCCTACCCCTTGGCAAGTCCCACCCCCACGTCCCCCAGGAGCCTGGGCAGGGAAGGGACGGTCTTTAGCTCACACTGTCTCCGGGAGCCCCTCTCGGACAGCCCGAGTCTATGTCCAACGATGGCTACTGCTTGGACTCAAAAGCGGCCTCTCTCAGCCTCTGTCTGTCTGTCTTTGGCACAGAGGAAAACGGACCCAGAACCACCTGGAGTGTTCCCCCCCAGTGTTCTCTGGGTTTTGCACGGGGTCTTTGCTGCCAATAGGGAGGCATACCTAAGAACAGCTCCCAACCGCCCCCCGCCCAGAAGAGGAGAGCTCAAGGGGAAAGGAATAAAGACTGACAAGGACCTGCGGGGGAGGGGCAGGAGAGGGCAGGCAGCAGGGGAGAAAATTCCCTGCCCCTCCACTTGGCTCTCTCCTACCCAGGCCCCTCCGAGGAGCCGAGTCCACAACCCAAACTGCAAAAGGCAACCAGACCCCTAGAGGGGATTAAAGCCATCGGGGTGTAACTGTCTGATGCAGCTTCGAAGTTAGTGAAACAAACCATTTTGGTTTTTTTGTGGGTGTTCCACAGAATTAAAAAATATATCCTAAAGAGATGGTCCTTTCTTAAAAATATATATGTAGCGCACACACACACACATATATATATATATATATATAATCTCCGAGTATAAGAAGTGGTTTCTTAAAAGTCGCTTTTCTCAGATCATCCAAATCTCCCAAGTGCTTTTCGCGTTGACTTATCTCGCCAAGGTTGGGAAATGGAGGTGATGCGTGGGAGCACAAGGAACTGCCCCAAGACCTAGCCTAGGGGTCAAAGGCAGGGCCACCAAGACAGGTCCTTTATCGCCCCTAAACTTTAACCACCAAATCATGTTATTCCTTCTGCTTCTGGTAGGGTAACTTTCACAACCTTTCTGCTGGGCAAACGTCAGCGATGAGTGGAGCCGTGCCTAATTCAACTCCTGTTGGACAGTCCCTCCCCACACTCCCTGACCTCTTCTGGGAGCTGAACCAGCCAAAGGAAAAGGACGTGGGCTTAAGGTGTGAAGGGAGCAGGATCCCAAGGAAACTGAACACTGCAACAATCACATTTCAGGTACTGTGGGTGGTTTTTGCTTTTCCTGCTGGTAGTTTGAACCAGATACTAAAGCATGCTTGCTGCTGGAAATTCACCTTAAATCACCAAATGGCCGATGTCTGAATGTTATCTGCTTCATTTTTGGATAAAGCATAGAGAGCCAGAGATGGAAGCTGGGAGACCCTTTTTTTTTTTTTTTTTCTTTTTGTGGTTAGGACAGGTGGGAAGCTCAATTACATTGGCCGGATGTTACTCCTAAATGCTCTCCTGCATCCTCCTCTCTTTGGAGTAGACCATTCTGGAGGTTAGAAAGGAATGTCACAGGGACAAAGGGATAAGACACACGAGCGAGGCAGGAACCTGTCCCTGCCACACACACATTTCCATACCTCCTACCCCTCCTGGTGACCCACCACCCTAAATTAAGAATTCCTTTAGTTTGGGTCCACTATTAAAATCCACCAGATCCATGTAAAGAAGACAGAGGAGACAGAGGGGCAGGTCATCCCACCGTCCGTCTGCTCTTTGGTCTGTTGACATAGACCCAAAAGAATAACAAGATAGGACTGAAATGAAAATAATGAAAAAATAAAAATAAAAAACAGAAAATGAAAGAAGGGAAAAAAGACTGCAATGACAAACCAGGTGGACCTCTCCGAGGGTGAGAGAGCAGCTCTGTCTCTTCCACCAATGGCATCTTGGCTCCCATATTTCTAGACAGAGAAATAGAGTTTGTCTGTTTGTTTTTTTAAAATGGGTATATTTTTTAGTTATTATTTCACTCCTCGATAAAACGGAGGCAATATTTTAAAATATCTCAACAGCACCACTGGTGGGGAAAACTGGCTGGGATGCCCTTTAACCAAAAAGGGAGAGAGGGCGCGGGTGCCAGGGGCCGGCGGCTGGGGGCTGGGGCCCACAGCTCTCTGCCAGGTCTCTGGATCCCAGCGGGCAAGAGTTCCCAGGAGAGAGGCCAGTGGCATCGGAATCTGGGAGTACCAACATCAGGGCTTCCCCCTGGGCTTGCTTGGTCTCGGGCCGGCCCGCTCAGCCCCAGCCTCCTCCCCAAGAGCCAGCCCCTACCGCCTTTCCCACGGGGCCTGTTTTCCATAGAGAGATCCTAAAGGCTAACACTGGCTCATGCTGTAAGAAATTATGAAACATAACTTTCTCATTTTTTTTCTTTTCATTAAAAAAATAAAATATTCAAGACTATCAGCTTCTCTTTTGCTTTGCTTTTCTTTTCTTTTATATAAAATATCAGCAAGCCGCAAAGAAAAAAAAAAGGTTAAAAAAAAAAGGTGGGGGGAACAAAAAGGAAAGTAATTGCTGAGGTAACTTCATACCTTGAGGTAGTTTACTTCGCGCACAGCATTACCTGACTGACTCCGCCCACGTGTCATGGTTGTCTCGTGATTACTGTCGTTGTTGCAGTGTTGGAAGGAGGGGACTCCACGCATGGGCTTTTTTCCACATGCAGAGAGGCCTTCCTCCCTTCCCAGCACACTTGATAGCATTGTCCAAGGTAGCTAAAGTGCACCACCTGGCTAATATGCATTGACAATCAGTATATTCGGAGGGGAGGCCTAACCTCACTTAACTGATGGCTGCCGTCTCCCACAAGGGCTGAACTTGCAACGGGATCTTATGGAGCCTGGTAAATTAATAAATTAAGCTTATTTACCCCTTTGTGCAGAACGCTGCTGGTATTTTGAATTTTGTTTTCAGGCACAACTTTCATCATGCCAATGATTCACGGAGGCAGAAGCCACCGGTTAAATAAGCCTCTAGGATAAAAACAGAGGCAGTCTCCGATTTACTGAATATTCGTAATACACGCCAGATGATGGGCTTTAGCTTTACCGGGAACTCAGGGTTGGGTTCCACATCCCACCACCACCAAGGGAACAGTGCCGTGGAGGGGGAGTGCCCCGCAACCCCTACCTCTGGGAACCAGCCCTTATAGGAGCACATGGGCTGGAGTGAGGGCACAGTGGCAGCCTTTGGGGCCACTCAAGTCCTCCATGGAACTGAGACTTTATCAAGGGGAGTCATGTCCCCTTCCCAGTGCTCATATCCAATCATTAAAATAGACTTTAAAAAAATATAAAATCTGCCTGAGAATGATGGGAATCAGGGATAGCACAGTGGTCAGCCCCTATCCCGCTGAGCATTCAGTACCACCCATGTGCACCTAGATGGGAAGAAGGACATGAATGGGGCAGGGGATCTTGGCGGGGACGTCCCGACAGAGTGGAAGAAATTTTAATTGCGCCAATTTTCAACCTGGTGATCTGGACTAGACCAGCCGTAAGGGCACTCCTTTTAAACGTGGATTACTATATATTTTAATCATATTTCTCCCCCATTCTTTATTCCTTGCTGTTCCTATTGGTTGGTTAGGAAAGAAGTAGAATTAAACTACAGATGCTGGTGTGTCTTCTCCTTTGAATCAATAACGTAAGCAAAGCAATGCACTGGTTCCCACTTTTTCTGGTAGCAGTACAGATAAAACAATCCGTGTGACTACAGGAAGAGGCTATATAGGAAGAGGCTATGTCAGGGCACAAGAATAGAGGTATTTTAATCAACGGACCAAGTAGGAGAAGGTTGGAAGGATTTTAGGGTCAAGAAGCAAACCATCCTTTGAGGCTAATTGAAACACCCCTCTGCATGATTGAAAAACCTGAAGGAAATTTTATTTCTCTTCCCACTGGGGTCTGACCCACCCTCTCGGTGGGACCTGGAGAACTTACTTCAACAATCCACGTTTAAAAGCACCCTGAGCTAGAATTGCCATGGTGACACCCTGAGGGGTGGGCAGTGTCGGGCCAATTGGTTGGGCGTGCGGGGCCGAGGGATCAGGGTTCCTCACTGGAACGTCTTTTCTCAAGCAAGTGGGCAAACCTGATCTACATCCCGGCCCAAGTGTCCCTGATTCCCACTCATTCTCAGGCCTGCTGGGGAGAATGCGCTCTCGATTTCAGCCCGTTGTCCTTGAGTCGACGTGATAGGAAGGGGCTGGTCACTTCCTCCGTGCCTGGGCCTGGTTACTCTGTCCCTTTTGGTGCAGCTGTTTAACTTGGGCCAGGATGTCTCGTATCTTCCGCTGTGCCATCTGTACGAAAACCAGAGAAGAGGCCAGAGTGAAGACCCCCAAAGGCGAGGAGAGAGCCTGACCCGGGGGGAGAGAGGCCATCAGGACCTAGACACCACCAACAAGCACAACAGGAAGAGCGAGGAAGAGCGAGGGTGAGCGGGATCCAAAGTTTCTCTGCCTCCCCTTGGGCCCTGAGCATCACACCCCCCTCCGGGGGGGGGGGGGGGGGNGAGTACAAACTCATTCACCAGAACTGAAAAACTGACAAAGCTGCCACACACGCCACTGAACCCCAAATAGAAGTCCTGGAGGTAGGAGACCTCCTCACAGATCAGACTCCTCTACGTACGTAAACATTGCCAGCAAAGGGGATGAAGTCATGTCCAGACACAGATTTACAAACAAGTGGTGAAACCTAAGCAATGGACAAAAAAAACCCCCAAGAACCCGTCTGTTTATTCTTTCCTTCTTAAAGGTTCTTCACTAAGAACAGAACTTTGCAAGGGAAACCAGGGAAACCAACTGCAACAGGGGGCACCCCTAATGGTTTACCAGAATCGCTTCCTTCCATAAACGAAGTGCTTGGTTTCTCGGTTCAAGAGAAAGGTGGTGTAGATGGGGGAAAGGCTGTGGACTCAAGATTTATAGTACTTCCCGGGCAGTCAGACGCACCAGATGGTTTACAAAGGTTTCCCTCTGATTCTCAAACTCATGAAAGATACATGCACGCAGGCACACATGCGTCCGCGTGCACACGCACATCCCCCCCGCCCACTTCGGTGCTGAGAACATCCTGGCCCTGTGTGTCCTTGGATCCATCTTTCACGCCAGCATACCTTTCATTTGTACAATGAGGCTGTCATGGGGATTAAATGAGCTAACATATGTGAGCCACACAGAGGCACGCATAAACCCAAGATACTATCGTGGCTCTTGTTCACACGTCTCCAAGGACTGTCACAGAAAGCTTCTTAGCCCAGGCCATACAGCAGAAAGGCCACGTGCGGTCTGAGCTCAAAGCCCTTGCCTCCCAAACCCCTGCCCCTGGGGCTGCACGGCCACACCACCCTGGGAACCGAGAGCCGGAAACTGGGGTGCTGGGTTCCCATCCTGCCCTTGACCGCTCAAGGCAGCGTCTAGCTTAGGAAGTGCCTCTCCTCTCAACAGAAGGGCTTGTGTCCAGGAGTCCCCATATCCCTTCCAGTTCCAACACCAGAGGATTTTAGGGAAACTCCACTACCTCTCAATCAACCTTTCTCTGACTTTTTGAGATTCAGAGCATTTGAACCCAATATCCACCGTCTTTCCAGACTAGACTCTGGGGTCGGTCCCAATGCCAGGCATTGCCGACTGGCCCACTGGAGGTGGTGTGGGGTTGGTGAGTCCTAGAATGGGACGGTAGAACTGGAACCAGGGATGGAGCAGTCATTGTAAGAAAGGCAAAGGGACTGCACTGAAAAAAGGCAATCTAGACTGTTGTTACTACTGCTATTATTCCACGGGCAAGACTCGGTGGTGGTTCCTTTCTTATCCGGCACAAAAGGGGTGAGCAAAGGACTAAAGTCAGACAAGAAAAACTGAATATATGGCAAGTAACATAAAACATACTACTTGCTATATAATAAATACTATATCTAGAAGTTCTCAAATAATTTTTCCTACAGTTCTGAGAGAGAATAAAACATCTACACGTCACCTCCTATACTTGGAAAAGAAAGGCCCGTCCAGACGCAGGCAGAGGGCTGGGACTGGTCAAGGCCATAGTCAAAGTCAATGCCTGGTGTGTTGCTTCTCTGATCCCTGGGCTCCTGCTGCCCTCCCACAAGGGGGGAGTGCCATATGTACCTGGCTGGCATAAAAATGCCCGATGATCTTGACGATGACCTGGTCATTCTCATCTGGGGTCTGGTCTCTTGGCACCACCACCTCGGCTGCTGTCAAATTCTGCAACTCATTCACCTGGATGGGGTGAGGGGCAGAGAGCAGCTCAGGGTGCTATCAGGAAAGCACGGAAGGGGCTGGAGGGAGGGGCAAGAGGCAAGTCCCTAGCAGGTTAGCTGGAGGACCCGGGAGCTGGGCTAGGGAGCAGAATTAGGTAAAGGAGCAAGTGGGGAGTCCTAAGGTCATATGGGATAGTAGGTGGACGTAGGAGGCTGGGGCAGAGCTGTGGGGTTTGAGGACTAAGATCCAGAACGTTCATCCCTGGTCCTCAGGCTCACCGTTTTGCCGCCTTTGCCAATGACTCTGCCAGCAGCTGACGCTGGCACCCGGATGTGGGTCTCCAGCTTTACTTCCTCCTTGGGACCAAAGAAGTTCTCCTCCTTGAGTTTTCCGTAAATTCTTCCCTGAGCCTGAGAGGAGGGGGTCCTTGTTAATCAGCAGGCCACACACAGGACAAAGGAAGCAAGGGAAACGTGGAAACAGAGCCCCCAAGTTCCACCCCATCCTCTTCGGCCCCACAGGCCCAGCCCAGGGATGCAACAACCATCTACACCAGGTGATAGGAAAAGGGCCAAGAGCAGTGACCTGTTCCTTCTGCTTCCTTGTAATACTGGAGAGCCCGGGTAGAATAACCGAGTACATACTTCCCAGAGGCACAATTCAGAAGCTACAAACGCCTGCAGGGTGTGGGATGATCCTGTTGATGTGAACAAGGCAGCTGATCAAGTCAGCCAGAGGACAGGCTGTTGGCCAGTCCACGCAGCCTCTAGAGCCGCCCCATTCTCTATCCCTGCCTAGCTCAGGAGGAGTCAACTGGTGGCTCTCTGGGTCTGTGACCACAAGTTCAGGGACCTAGCAGCAGGACATAAAGACAAAGGAGAGAAGGGAACGGGGCATCAAAGATCTTCCTTTGTAACTAAGGCAGGGCACAAGAAAGAAGCCCTCAGCCTTCCTTCTGTTCCGTATTTCTGTTCACCCTCAGAAGTAAAGAGGGAACAAGTCAACAGAAATGGAGTCTGATGCCAAATTGATAGGCAGCACTCCAATCCTGCCCGTGGGCACCCAGCTGGCTCACAGTAGAGAATGAGACTCTCCATCAGGGTCGTGGGTGCAAGCCCCACACTGGGTATAGAGACCACTTAAATAAATAAATAAGAACTTTTTAAAGAAAGTGTTATGCAGGGGTGCCCAGGTGGCTCGGTCGTTAAGCGTCTGCCTTCGGCTCAGGTCATGGTCCCAGAGTCCTGGGATGGGGCCCCGCATGGGCTCCCTGCTCAGTGGGGAGCCTGCTTCTCCCTCTCCCACTCTCCCTGCTTGTGTTCCCTCTCTCGCTGTGTCTCTCTCTGTCAAATAAATAAATAAAATCTTTTTTTTTTTAAAAGATTTTATCTATTTATTTGACAGAGAAACAGAGATCACAAGTAGACAGAGAGGCAGGCAGAAAGAGAGGAGGAAGCAGGCTCCCTGCCGAGCAGAGAGCCCGATATGGGCCTCGATCCCAGGACCCCGAGATCATGACCTGAGCCGAAGGCAGGGGCTTTAACCCACTGAGCCACCCAGGCGCCCATAAATAAATAAAATCTTAAAAAAAAAAAAAAAACTAAAAGAATAAAGAAAAAAAAAAGGTGTCATGCAGATTTCCACTCCCACCCAACCTCAATTCCTTTTTGGAAAAACAGAGATGAGAACCTTAAATTGGGCCTCTGGGGGTCCAGTGATGATGACCATACGAACTTTGGAGTCAGGAGTTTCAGGAGGAGCAATCTAGAAAGCAAAGAGCTGGTCAAAGAGATGCCCCCTACCTCCACCTCCTCCAAGGCCCCTGCCGCCACCCCAACTCCACCCACCTACTTCCGAGGGCGAGAAGAGGCCGAACAAAGACCCCGAGCCCCAAGGGCACTGCCCCTGCACCAAAACGGGGTGAGGACGTGGGTGCGTGTGTTCCAGGGTCATTCCCGAAGCAGGGCCTCCCCACTGCCCACCGTCCCAGCCTCCTGGGGAGGCTTCTGCGGGGTCCGGCTCAGAGTGGGGCACACGCCGCGCGCCCACGGGGAGGAGGGCAGGGCCCACACCAGCAGGAAAGAATCCCTGCATCTGACCAGCTCCTTGAGGACCACCGACTTAACTGGACTTAGGTTTGTGAAGCTTGACTTGGTTTAGTTAGCCTCCCTACTCTCTGCACCGGGCCCCGGCCGAGGGAGGCAAAGACAGCCGGCATCTACCGCAACCACCGGGCACCGGGCACGGAGCGAGGGGGGCGCCGGCTGCCTCATTTCCCGGCGCGAGGACGACGGCTACAGGGACGAGGGAACAGCGGCTGAGGCCGCCGGCCTTCGTTTAGGGGCTGGGGTCAGTCCGCGCCAGAAGCTAAGCTCTCCTCCTCTGCGGCACCTCCGCCCTCCTCCTCAGCCCGAAGCCCAGGAGCCCGAAGGCCCCGGGCAAGGTCGAGCGCACAGGCGACGACCGGCAGAGAAAGAGGCCGCACAACAGCAGCCGCTGGGGGCGTCGGGGAAGAGAGGCTGAGGGGTGGAAGCAGAGACCTCCCCTCTTCCTAGGACCCGGAAGGAGGCACAGCAGGTCACCTTAATGGAGGCGCTGGCGAAGCGCGAGAGCTGTTTGATGTGCTGTCCCTTCTTCCCGATGATGGCCCCCACCGCCTGCGCCGGGATGAACACCTGCACCATCTCCTGCTCCGGGGCCTGCTGCCGAGGCAGGGCGTGTTATTACCAGGGGCGCGGGGACACAGCCTGGAAGCCCTTCCACCCCCCCGGCGTGCACCCTTGAAGAGAAGGAGGCAGACACCGGGCAGCAACATGGGCGACCCGCTCCCGGGCTGTCCCCAGGCCCACAGGCCCACAGGGACAAAGGGAGAGCGCTGCCAGCAGCCCCGGCGGCCTCTGAGGCACCATGCACACGGCTGGGAGCACCGCACACGGGGGCGTCCCAGACCTCCCTTCCCTCCTCCCCCTGCAAATGCTTGCGTCGGGCTCCTGCAGGGGCCTGGACCCTAAGGGAGGCCACGGAAGGGCCCAGGGCTCCCCCGTAAGGAGACCTTGCACCTACCATGAAGGAGCTATAGGGAGCGGCCCCGGTGACGCTGCTGGGAGGTGGCGGGACCGCACTGGACGAAGCTGGGAAAAGACCTACAGCCGCCAGGTTCAGGCCAGGGATGAGATGTGACTGCAGCTGGGGAAGGACGGTGAGGAGGGAGAGGTCAGCTGGTGCTGCAGGGGCCTGGCTGAATCCAGAGGGCAGAGCTGAGGCGCGGATGGGGGAACTCAGGAGAACTGGGCGCTTCTGCACAAAGCCCGCCTGCCCTTCTGGTTCTCACCCGCATGCACATACATGGGGCGCAGGGGGGCTGTGAGCGATGGGACGGACCAAGTACCAGCAGCACCAACCAGAGGATCGACCAGAGCCTCAGAGGTCCCATCTCCCTGGCGCCTTATTCCACTAACCCTGCCCACACCAGAACGTTCCTATGAGAAGGCACAGCAAGGACAGATCTCTGTTAGACCTCCAGGGCTCACCTTTTTTCCGGTACCCACATCCTCACTCCCCTTTTAAAAAATTAGCTGAAGGAGCCTGGGTGGCTCAGTCCGTTGCGCATCTGCCTTTGGCTCAGATCATGATCCTGGGATCCTGGGATCGAGTCCTGCATCGGGCTCCCTGCTCAGCGGGAAGCCTGCTTCTCCCTCTCCCTCTGCCACTCATGCTCATTCTCTCTCGCCCAAATAGAAATAAAGTCTTTTAAATTAATTAATTAAAGAAATTAAAAAATCAGGGGCGCCTGGGTGGCTCAGTCGTTAAGCGTGTGCCTTCAGCTCAGGTCATGATCCCAGGGTCCTGGGATGGAGCCCCAAGTCAGGCTCCCCGCTCAGTGGGAAGCCTGCTTCTCCCTCTTCCACTCCCCCTGCTTGTGTTCCCTCTCTCGCTGTAAAAAAATAAAATCCTTAAAAAAAAATTTAAAAATCAGATCAGGGGCGCCTGGCTGGCTCAGACATTAAGCATCCAACTCCTGACTGCGGCTCAGATCATGATCTCAGGGTTGTGGGATCAAGCCCCACCCTGGGCTCTACACTCAATGCAGAGTCCGCTCAGTCCCTCTCCCTCTGCTCCTCCCCCTGCTCGCCCTGGCACTCGCGCTCTCTTTATCTCTGAAATAAATACATAAAATCTCAAAAAACAAATCAGATGACAACGATGGCCCCTCTCCTCACTAAAGGACCCACAACGCCAATTTTATAGGAAGACCACAGACCTCAAAACCCAAGATGAAACCCGACCCCCCACCTCAGGAATCAGATAAAGAATCTCTATTCATTAAATGTAAGAGATCTGGAAGACTGGAAATCCAAAGGCGTGTGGCCTGCCCACCCCACGTGGAGGCCCCTTTCCGGGTGCCTCAGGCCCAGAGCATCAGGGGAAGCAGAGGAGCCTGGCACTCACACTCATGGCCGCCACGTCGTTCTCGTAGGCCTCCCGAACCTTCTTCATGATCTCCTGCTCGGCCCTGCAGCAGTTCTCAATGGCCCCCTTGACGGTGATGGTCCTCTCCGGATTATAGAGGGTAAGGTCCTGCAGCCTGGTGGGAGAGCAGACTCGGTCACCCTGCCACCACGGAGAGGCCCTGGGAACCCAGCCGCAGAAACAGCTCCTGCAGGCTGCTTCCCGGTGGGCAAACAGCTCCCCATCTCTGGCTTCAGTCTGCAACCGGGGCAGGGAGGGAGCCTGGTGCGGGGAGAGAACGCCCACCCGAAACCCCTCGAGTGGCGAGGAGTCGGTCACACACGGGTTTTCAGCACCGGTAAAGCAAAGAGGATGCTCAGGCCTGGAAGTTTCTCCAGTGGTTCTAGGCAACCCATTTCCTATGCTTTTGGAACAGGGCAAGCCTAGGATGAAACAAAGAGCCACAGTGCTCCCAGACGAGGTAGCCGGTCTGCTTGGCTCTGGCTCTCCCGGAAGGGGCAGGCCCGGCACAGGGGAGCACACACCCCATCCTCAGACGAGGACCGGGACTGGTCCGCCTCTCGCAGCCTGGAGAACATGCCTGAGACACCGCTGGCTGCAGGCTCTCCGAGATGCAGGGGACAGGCGTGATGGGCAGGCCAGAGGACGGAAGGATGGGCTCCAGCAACCCCAGCCCTCGCAGAGATAACCACTCTGCCGCTGCACTGATTATCCTTCAAGAGGGCAGAAACTGCATCCAACTCACGGGACCGAGTATTCAGGCTCGCTACTGACACACCGCCGCCCCTGAGGCCCCAGGCATCCCCCGCACACAGAGGGAAATGAGAGCCTTACGAGGAGATGGTGATCTTTGTCTCTGTGTCCTGCTCCACCTTCTTCAGATTGCGCCCTTCCTTGCCAATGAGACGCCCCACAAAGTTATTATGGGCCAGGATCTTCAGGGGAACCTCGTCGGCCCTGGGGAAGGAGGGAGAGACAAGAGTTGTTAAACGGGAGGCCAGGCAGAGACTCGGTCAGCCTGCCACTGCAGACGTGGGGTTTCTGGGACCAAACACGCGACAAAACTACTTTTCACACAATTACGAAAATCAACAAATTGGTGGTTGCTGAGTGCTGGAAACATGGGGGGGTAGAGATGGGCCGCCAAGGGGCACGAGGACTACCAGAGGGACGGCTGTGCTCATTTTCCTAATTGTGGTGATCGTTTCACAGGTATACACATGCTAACAGTGAATCCACTGTACACTTTAGAAGAGCCACACCATAAAATTCCATGCAGTTTTAGAAAGAACGAGGTGGGTAATTACTGATCCATAAACGTGAAAAAAGCAAACTACAGAACACATTCACTAGGGTCCCATTCGTGCTGGAACACGCACACAGCCCACGCACACCTGTGCATACACCCATCCGTGGACACACACACACGCTGGTGAACTCACAGAATTGCAAAGAGGGTACACAGGGTGTTACTTGTGGGAAAGAGGACCTTGTGTCTCAGTTTATGTCCTCTGTCTCCTATCTACCCCTCCATTCTTGCGAATAATGTGTGTCAGAGCGAGAGAGGTGGCCATCCCCTCCTTATGAGAAAGGCTGAATAAAAGCCTTACGTTTTGGTGTCCTTTGCTTCCTTATGCATGATCTCCAAGATCATCTTACACGCCGACGAGCAGCCCTCGGGGGTCGAGTGGACGCTGATGGCCTTCTCGGCGGCGCCTGCATTCTCCTTCCTGTGCACATCTATCCTGAGGACCACAAGGTCAAGGATGGTTAGGGGTCCCCAGTGAAACCCAGAGTCTTCTTCACCCTCCTTGCCCCTCTCCTCAACCCAAAGTACAGAAACAGCTCTTAGAACAAGTTCAAGTGCAGAAGGGGGAAGGGCAGAAAAAGGTCCAGGAGAACCCGGGCCAGCCTGCTGAATGAGGAGGTGGGGGGGGATGATGGGGGCATCTGGCATGGGAACACGAGGCTGGCTATCAGCAGCCCACAGCTCTAAAGTTGCATTTCCCCTTCAATGCTGGATTCCACCCCCTGCCCGTGAAATAACTGGGAGGGCACACTGTCCCAATTAAAAATAAATAGTGAAGGATACATTTGGAATAAGGACATGACGTGACCTGTTCTTTCCCAGAGTACCCTGATCAGCTATAAAGATTAGAGAAAAGGGACCAACTATATGCAAACTAAAAGTCAAATTTTAAAAAAGATTAGAGGGGTAGCAGCAGTGGAATGGGAGATCGGGCAGAATGATGACCTATTACTGAGGGCTGGCTTTGGCCAGACTGCCCAGCCCAGTGGCCACCAGTAGGTTCTGTGGCTGACTCACCTAGACTCGGTTTGCCTGATGAAACTTCCTACAAGAAATTCTAGAATGCCCCCCACTAATAACGGTGTGGGCCAGCCACTGACAGCAAACAGCACACCCCAGGCCCATTCAACCTCCCCACCTGCGCCCACCTTTCCTGGAGGCTGCGATGACCGCAGTGACTATCCCCCTGCCCCAAAGAAGAGAAAAGGGAACACATTCCAGGCAACATTTCCTGAAAGGTAAATACTGAGATGCCCCATGTATGACCAGGAGGCACCCTAGCTCCCACAGCCCCGCAGCCAAGACTCACTTGGACTGGGTCTGTTTCGTGATGTTTCGGATGGTGGCCCCCTCCTTGCCGATGATGGCACCCACATACTGGGTGGGTACCAGGAGCCGAAGGGGGATATCCACTTGCTGCTGTTTGGCTGGGGCCCCCGCCGCCACAGGGGAGCCCTGGCGGGGCTGACCCCGAGAGCCAAAGCCTCCTCGACGCCCGTTCTCAGGACCCTGTGCTATCTGCTCGTCAGGAATGTAGGAGACCTTCAAGGCGTGGTTCTCCAGCTGGTGGCCATTCAGCTTCATGATGGCTCTGAGGACAGAGGGAGAAATCTACTGGTCCCTCCGATCCATGCCAATCACACCCAAGGCCCTCCGTGTGTAAAGCACTCTGGATTACAATTTGGAACACACCAAAAGCAAGGGAGATGACCACCTACCCGCCACTCCCACCTCCACCTCAGAGAACTTTCCAGTCTAAGTGGCTGAAAACATCCAAGGGAAACCTAAATAAGTTACTCTCAATGAATTTCAAACTGGCTTACTAATTCCAGCCAGAACTACACATCACATGAGGTTAACGTGAGAACCACGTGCGATTCTCGATAGGTGAGTAAATGTAATAAACACACGATGAAAGAAGAGACTTGTTTTTACACCTGTTGAGTCTGGCACCTTCCATGTTTGAGGAAACTGTAAAAAAAAAATGGGGGGGAGGGGCGCCTGGAGACAGAATGTCCTGCTGACAGCTTGGAAGCAGGAGTTTAAGTCTATCTGGAACGACTAAAAGTAGAAGTGAATAGCGCTAGGGGACGGCACAGCAGCACAGCAGGTTAGAAATGTTAACAGGGCAGCAACAGGTCCTGGGGAGTAAGCCGAGTGTTGACATGACCTTTAGAGCCAGGCTAAGGACCACATGCTGGCCGAAGGGGCTGGAGGGACGTCCAGAAAAATCCTGAGCCCGAGAGCCACTTAATAGAAAATGGGGACAGAGCGCCTGGCGAGCTGGGTCAATACAGTGTGCTAACTCTTGATCTCGGGATCCTGAGTTCGAGCACCTGCTGGGGGTAGAGATAACTTAAAAATAAACTTTAAAAAAAATAAAAGAAAATGGGATTTGAGAAAGCAGTGGGATCAACGTATCATCAGCCGGCCAGCAGCGGCATGCTGAAGGAACAAGGAAGCTGTCAAAAGCTATATGTGGCAAAAAGCCTGTGGCAGGTCAGATATGAGCGAGTAAATGCACAAATTGTACAAAGTCTGTCAGTACCAGCGGGTGAGAAGTGTAACTGCTCAACCAAAGAGCTTAAGGACCTAGAAAGCATGAGTGTGATGGGAAGAACAGGATGCCACGAGAGTATAAACTGGGCTAGGGGTGGCACAGCAATAAAATGTCTGCCCTCCCCCCATCAGAACACGAACAAATCCCTTCCGAAAATCTCGCAGTTCCTCCTCACTAACACTAGATGGCGCTGTCAACACAGCAAAGGACCCTGCCATGGCCAGGGCAACTAGAGACCCAAGAGAAAGCCCACCTTTTCTCCTACAGAGGATCTCCCACCTTTCCTGGGAGGGTCTCTGGGTCCCTTCCTGTCCATGGACTTGCTATCAATCCTGATGAGTGTCTGAACCCTTGAGATCCCAGAACCAAAAAAAGTCTGCAACTGGCTATCACAGTAACAGAATCCAAGCAGGCACTCTTGCCTGCCTGGACCCCAGCCTGGTAGAAGCGCGTGCACCTGGCTCCCAGCGCCCCACAAAGACCCTCCCCACCCCGCTTTCCAGCCCACTCACTGCCTGGTCTGTTCCCGGTTGGAATAGGTGACATTCACGACAGCCGTCTCACTCTCGGTGTTCACTGGGGGAGCAAAACAGAGGCCAAGGTTAGAGCAGCACGGTCTGGAGAAGCCACCAATGAACCCCAAGTGTCAAAAGCTCATCCTTCCAGATTATAAGACCCGTAACATGTGTTGGAAGAAGGAAAGACCTGAATGACAAGACAAACTATCTGCCCTTTAGGCCCCTCTCTCCAGAACTCCTAGAAAATTCAAATTAGCCTTTTTGCATCTTTCTGTGTCTTCCTGTGATTTCCCTGGCCAGCGCCCCACCCCCAAACCGTGCCCGGCAACAGAAGGGAGCTGTCAGCACAGCAGTTAGGCAGCCGGGAGTGCACACCCCAGTATGGGATTCGAATTTATTCTTGGGAAGTTAAACTTGTCAAAAATCCACACACAGTAAGATGAGCAATTTACAGAAGCGAACATCCCAAGACACGGTCTGTAAGAATACCGCAAAGAGACCCATTTCCGCTGCAGACCATCTCAAGGACAGATGGACCATACGTGAGCGTATCATGACCTAAGCTAAACAGGCTGAGGAGCAGCTACTGGGACCCAAGCGGCGGCGATTTCCTGACTCAGTCTCCCAAACATCTTGGCAGTGGAAATGCACATTCAATCCATCATAAATTCGTGGCACCTGCCATCAACCTCATCCAAGTCCCCCATTCTTATCATGAAACGTCTTGGTCTTCATTCATTTGATTTTGCCATATACTCTTTCCTACAGGGAGAGACTGGGCTGGACGACAGAATTCCAGGAGGTCTGGGGCACCCTTCTTATTTTAAATTAGAGTAATTAGTGACATTAACCTGTCTTCTGCCTGTCTTTTGATTTGGGGTTCCCTGGGCCAGCTCAGCCCGGGGTGGAGGACAGTGACAAAAACCAGCCTCGGCCCCCATCACCCTGAGGACAGTAAGTCACCTGGCCGCAAATGCTCAGCGAGGACCACTCCACGCCCCCTGGCCTTCATCTGCACAGCTCCCCCACCACCGTGGTGAGTGAGGGAGAGTCCGCAAGAACAATCCTTCCCGTTGAACTGAAACGCAATAACGAACGAGACCAACAAAGGCTCTGGCTTCCTGGAGCTTAGCCTTCTAGCATGAGCAGACAACACGAAGTACAATAAGCAAATTCTCTAGCCTATCAGAAGTTGATGAACGCCATGGAGAAATGTAAATCAGGGTTAAAGGAGGTGGTGGGAAGGGGTGCGCGATTTTAAACAGAATGGACAGAAAGGACCTCCCTTAGAAAAGTGATACCAGAAGACTTTCTCTGTTGTCCAACAAAATTAAACATTTCCCATTTTGTTCTCTCCAGGGAGCGGGTCTCCCCTCCTGATACGGTGTGGTGTGTACGGCTCCCGGGTGAGCCCGGGACAGAAGGGAGCGAGTGTGGACTCAGGGCCTCGCTCCCAGGGCAGCTCCCGCTGCGGTCCCCAGCCAGCGCTCACTCTTGCTGTCTGTCCAGGAGTAACTCGGCCATCAGTCTAATGCCGAGCTGTACGGGGCAATGTCCAGCTGTGTCCCGCTGTGTCCTGGCATTTATGACAAAAAGGCAACCTACAGGGTCAGAGGAAAACCCGCTTGATGGACTCAGCACTCTACCTTCGTGCAGACAGATATTTTCATCTAGAGTGATTTCTAGCTTGCACCTTTCCACAGAAAATGGAGAGGAGCGTCTAAATTTCGACAGGGCGATTCTTTACGTTTCTCAAAGAATTACAAACTCTAACTGTATCTTCTCGAATGGCCAAGCTCTACCTTGTGTCCAACCAAAATCATCCTTATTTTAGCTCATTTCCACTGAAAATTATTTATAACCTGAAGCTCAGAAATCTTAGCAAATATTGTATGACCCAGATTTCTTAGTATTTCTCCCGAAATACTAAATTCACTCTTGAAAGATTGTGCCCCGCCCATCACTATGTGCCCAGTAATAAAATCTCTGGGGGTTTTTTGTTGTTGTTGTTGTTTTAACTGACCAAAGACATGTAGCGGACAATCAGAGCTTCTACAAAGAGAGAACCAGCTGACTATTCCAGCCAAATATAAAGAATCATGAAGCTTTTAAAGTAAAGGGACTGCAGACGTTCTCAGGATGAGTGCCAATTTCCATGCTTATAATACTGCTAAACTCTTCAGACCTCTCTTTCGACCGTGCCTGACCCCTAAGAGCTTGGGACCCCATGCTGGAAATGAGTGACTTTTGCTCATTAATCAGAGAAACCCACTCCAGAAAGAAGCAGCACAGTCAAAGCCAGGCCAGCGCGCCCACATCCCCTGTGTGTGTATCTCTCTTCATGCCATATTCTGTCTGTCTGTCTGCTTTTGCTATGCCAGGTGGATGTGGTCATGGAAAACGAAGCAGAGCAGATCCTCCAGCATACACCCCCACCCCCCGCCCACTGCCCACGCCTCTGTACCCTTACCTTGCTCGCAGTTCTCCACTGTACCGTACTGAGCAAGCAGGCTGTCCAGCACCTAGGGGCATGGAGGAGAGAAGAGAGGAAGGCTACTCTGAGTATCCCAGGAACTGTCAGGAAGCCGGCCACCGGACACCCTCACCACAAAGCACGGGGGTACAGGCAGAGCCTCAGGTGGGACCGAGTAGTATGACCTGCTGGGCTTACTCTTTCTAGGGTACCGATCCTGCTGGTAACTTGTCGGGGTATCTTCGTAGAAATGTACTTGAGCACAACAAAAAGGCATCTAAGGGCCTTTTTGGACGTAGACTGGGGCCTCTGGGGTCTAAGTCTGGGGCTCAGGGAACACCCTACCCACCTCCCTAATGCCTCTCATCACAGGGACAAGCCCAAAGGCCTAACATGGGTAGTCCCAGGTGGAGGATGAGCCCCAACCAACCTCCCTCAACACCAGCATGCCTGGCCGACCCCACACCACCGGGCCGGGGGGAGCTCCCCAGTCATCTCTGCCAACGCAGACTCTGCCCTGGACTTGTTTTCCAGTCTCCGCTCCCCCATGTCTTGTGTTGCCCCCAATCACTTACTTCCCAACGGAGCTGGGGTGGGATATTTCGAATCTGAATTTTCCGACTCCTGAAATCAGAGGGAACAGGATTAAGGGTCATGAAGCTCTGGGTGCTTTAGGAGCCTACGACCTGGCAGGGTTTAATCCCTATGTCGGCCTTTATCTCCCTAAATTCTGTTCAACACCAAAGTCTGAGAATCCAAGAACGATAACCTTTGGGAATGAAGATTTGGTGGAAGGGTGCTTCACTTCCCAGTGTAAATTATCAGTGCTACCACCGACAGGAAGACTGAGATCAGAGCCCCGAAGTACAAAGGTAACGTAATTCCCCACCCAAATAGCACCTGCTTCATTTGTCCCTCTGCTCAGGTCTCTCCCTCTCTTTCCTTCACTAACCACCTATTTTCACCTCTTACCTCCCACAGAGGTTTCAACTGTTTCAGGGACTAGGAACACAAAGCTGCTACAGAGACATCATTCATTAATCCCATACCTATGTAACTGTTGCCTAGTTCAGGCTATACTTTGTTCTAGATACTGGGGACATGCTGACAAACAAAAGAGACAAAGTACCTGGCCTCAAGGTGTTCACAATTTATTGGGAGAGACATACATGCAAACAAATGACAGCAGGATAGCAGTACAGCAGAGCTAAGTGTTTTTTGTGCAGGTACGGATTTAAATATCTGTTCCACTTAACAGCACTGATCTTAAAATTATTTCACTTCTATGAGGCTCACTTTCCTTTCTTTGTAAAACAGGGATAACACCTACTTACAGGGTGGTTTCAGGTGATGTTAGATAATATCAGAGCCTAGCAAAGGGCGTCAAGTACTTAAAGTGAGGTAACAGACGCACCTGGAATGCTAAGGTGGAAACAATTACCACACCAACACAGCACCGGGCCGCCGCCTTTCCTCCTTCCAAACGCCTTCTGACTTCTCTTTCTCCTTCCCGTCTTTCAAATACCTCTTAAAAGTGTAATTTTCCCCAGGAAGGCTTTCGGGTTCAAGGTTGATTCCCAGGACAATTAACTACTCACTACCCAAATCGATGCCCTAATCCCTGGGCTTACATTTCAATTGACTCGATCTTTTCTGGTCAATTGTCATTTATGTCTCAGCATATCCTTGATCACAAACTTGGTTCAGGGACATGGCCAATGAAATTATAACAGCATGAGGGAAAACTGACCTGGGAAGCAGAAAATCCAGTTCTAGCTCTTAAACTACCTGACTGGGTCTTCATCTGACTGAGCCAAGTAAGCTTCAGGCCTCAGTGTTCCTCCCGGGCCCTTGTCAGCTCCTGCCAAGCTAGGGGAGAAGGGTGTTGAAAGCACACGACGGAGGGATGCTAAAGTTTCCCTCTTGGCTCTGTCCAAGGCCAGCTCACTCATTCCAGCCCTGTGACCTTACGTCTCTACAGCTGCAAAATGGAAATTGCGGGGTCTCTTAAGATGCCTTCTAGCTGTGCAGCTCTGAGCACGGAAAGTCTTTACTGATGAAACACACAAAGGAAATCTCTTCCTGGGACAAAACGACTGCAGGGAAAAGGAGGACCCGTGCTGAAGGGAAGCTACATGTTTAAGGTTCTTTACCTTGGTGGGTTCATGACCCTGATCTAAAGTCATCAGACTACATTGCAGGACAAAACAGCAAGGATAAGAACCACGTCCAGTTTGGTGTCCTCCAATCCCACATATGGCCTTGTGAGGGATGGGCCACAGAACACTCATTTCATACCCAAACTGGCAGTGAAAATGCAGGAACCCTCACAATCAAAGTCCAACTGTTGGGAGAATTAAGGAAGAGGTGGTTACACCACTGGAAGACTGAAGACACTGGTCTAGCTTGACCAGGTCCCTCCCCATAGCAAACTCTTACGGATGAAAAGGCAGGGGCTGCCTCCCTGGGAGCTCAGACCAGTAAGGGCTGAAAGCAACCCCCGTGCGGGAGCTCAGTGTGAGGATGGCTCTTTCACGATGGTCCCTTAGTGTAATCTCAGGTGGAAGGTCAAAAATACCCTCCTCCGCCGCCTCCTCCTCCTCCAAACTCCCAGAGTTAGGGACTTTTCTTTTCAGGGTAGGGAAGAGTTGGGGAGGGGATAGGGTGAAGAAATCAAATCTCAGTTTGGGGTTTTAATCCATATCCTGAAAGCAATGGCAGTCTGGAATGTCTGGAATGTTCCAGGAGAAGGAGGGGGAGGAGGGCAGGGCGCCACACGACCAATGAAAGAGAAGACCTCCTGGCAGCCCTCTCCCACCCCCAAGAGGCAGACTCACCCACCCCTCTAGGACACACACACCCAGTCCTGGGAACCCCTTCAGGCCCCCAAACCTCCTTTCCACAAGCCCCCAACCCAGACAAACACACAGCAGAAGCCACGGAAGACCCTTTGACTTTTAAGCCCTTGGCCTGGTTTCTATTACTGATTGCTACCTAATTTCTTTCAGGCCCAAAGCACAGGGGGCGATGTTGGGAACTGTACACCGCCCTCCCTTCCCAGGACCCTCGGCGAACTCAACTGCCCCACCAACTACGGAAGGCCAGGTGCAAGCTGGGCCAGGGTGGTATGCTGAGGGCTTGGGGGTCCCAAGAGAAGCCATGGCATTTGATGGGGTAGTCCTTGGCTCGTACAATCGAGTCCTCCTGTGGAAACGGACAGGGCTTTTGTGAGGACTCCTAGAGAGAAGCTTCGTGAATGAGTGTGCCTGACTTGGGAGAGGGTGCTCAATCCCTGGCCGGGTCCTCAGGTATCCAGACAAGCATGGAAGGAGACAGGGAGGAAGGGCCGGCGATGAGCACTCTCACTGTGCCATGGTAACACAGTCGTTACAATATGTAGACGTCACCGCTGGGGAAACAGCGGGAAATACCGGCGCCTACAGTCCCACTCCCCTGCCAACTAGGGTTCGGGTCTGGCCCGGGGCTCCATTCCACACTCCAGTGCACCAGCCTCCACTAGGGTTGAGCACTCTACTCTGAGCAGAGCCTGCAGTGCCTAAACCCCAACATCCCTCGTTCAGAAAAAGCAAGAGAACGCCTAGAGGTTCATGAACCACCAGCTCTGCACCCAGGAGCTGATAAACCTGTTGAGTGATAGCCCCTGGCAATGAAGACAATGGTTTCACCAACCTAATTCCTTCCCTGGGTGCCAACGCCCTGTGGCTTCTGACCTCTTTGCCTGCCCTGACCTGAAGGGCAGTTACCAAGCCCTGGGGCAGCTCCCAGTACAGAGGAACCACAAGGGACCCACCCCTCTAATGCTGGGGGAGGGGGAGCGGGGGCATGAAGGCCACGGAGATCAAGCCGACCATTTTTCTGGAGCTCTGGGGGGATTTCAGGAGAAAACAGAGGAAGAGAGCACCCATGCAACAGCGTAAGGAGTTAAGTAGCAAACCAAGAATGTCAGGAAGCACAGGAACTGGACACCCGGAAAGGGATGTGGTTGGGAGTTCTCCCGGGGAAGGAAGTTCTCATCCTTTTCACCTTTTCAGAGAAGTGTCGCTGACTTAGACTGGGAAGGAAAACAGGTCAATTAGAGAAGGGCCTAACGTCGGAGGAATGCTTAAGAGATGCCAAGCTGAAATTCAGCACTTGCCAGAAGACCCTCCTTACCATGAGGGTGGGGTCTGCTGCTCCATTTTATAGACCAGGACGCTGAGAATGGGAGACTGAGTATTTCTGCCAAGCACACAGCTACTAAAAGCCTGAGTCAGGCTTGGAACTCAAAACTTGTCTGATTCCAGACTCCGTGTGCTGTCCCCTGCGCTATTTTGATGGAAGAAAGGGGACAAAAAGCCTTTGCCAAAATTCAGTCAAGTGAGGCCCAAGGACAACTAAAAATATTCAGAATTTGGGGTGCCTGGGTGGCTCAGTCAGTTAAGTGGTTGCCTTCAACTCGGGTCATGATCTCAGGGTCCTGGGATCGAGCCCTGAGCTGGGTTCCCTGCTCAGTGGGAAGTCTGCTTCTCCCTTTCCGTCTGCTGCTCCCCCTGCTTCTGCTCTCTCCCTCACTCTCTTTCTCAAGTAAAATAATAAAAAAAAATTTTCTGAAGAAAAAAATATTCAGAATTCATACAACAGGGGCGCCTGGGTGGCTCAATCGTTGGAGCACCTGCCTTCGGTTTGGGTCATGTTCTCTGCTCAGCAGGAAGCCTGCTTCTCCCTCCCCACTCCCCCTGCTCCTGTTCCCTCTCTGGTTGTCTCTCTTTCAATAAATAAAATCTTTAAAAAAAAAAAAAAAAGAACCTATACAACATAGTGAACAGTGGGCCTGGCTTAAGTGGGTACCATTCTCCGATAAATCAAGATGTCCTACCTGTAATTCCTTAAGCTAGTAACTTTTCCCATAAGTGGATGAAGTGATTCTATGGCATACTGAACGCTGATTAGATATCGGGTAACACTGTTAATTAAGAATCCATGGTTCTGCAAGTTCTTATTTTTTTAAGTAGGCTCCATGCCCACTGTGGAGCCCAACACAGGTCTTGAACCCTCGACCCTGAGATCAGGACCTCAGCTGAGATCAATAGTCGATGCCTAACTGACCAAGTTCTTAAGATTTCAAAGAGAGACAGGATGCCTGGGTGGCTCAGTCAGCTAAGTGTCTGTCTTCAGCTCAGGTCCTGATCCCAGGGTCCTGGGATCCAAGCCCACATCGGGCTCCCCACTCAGTGAGGAGGGAGCTTCTCCCTCTGCCTGCCGCTCAGCCTGCTTATGCTCTCCCTGACAAATAAATAAACAAAAACTTAAAAGAGAGACAATTACAGATAAAGTGCCCAGGATTTGCATCAAAATAATCAGAGGATAAAGAAAAAATAAACACCGATTAGATACATGAGTTGGTATTTCTAAAGCTAGGTGGTGGGTACATGGGAGATTTATTACAGTATCCTTTATACTTTTTTGCTTGTATATTTTTTCCATAATTAAAATTGTTTTGTTTTAAGCGGGGCTCAAAGCCAGGACCGTGAGATCAAGACCTGAGCTGAGACTGAGTTGGATGCTTAAGCGACTGAACCACCCAGGGACCCCTAACACTGTTTTCAAATTATTCCAGGTTAGCCCGTTTTAAAGTCATAGCAGGTTCCAAATTAATGGATCCAACTAACGAGGTTTTCCAGTTGGGGTTATATTAGCAAGAATGCAAGCCTTGGTGATGAGCCTGCTAGGGACTGGACGGGGGCAGGGGCCTGGGGTCCAGGGCTGAGAGGCGCGGATGCACAAATGACAGCCTTCGGGATGGGGCCTCCCCGCAGGGCAGAAGGCACAGGAGGTACAAGGACTCCAGGCCCCCTGGAAAATGGCTGAACCCTGCCCCAGGGAGTGTTCTATTCCTCTTTCCACCCCCACAGTCCCAGGGGAAGGGACCTCACCACCACCCCCGCCCAAGGAGGAGTTCCTGTAAACCAGCAGAAGTGGGGGGAGTGGGAAGTTCTGGAAATCTTGTCTAGCTTGGGACCCCTGATCAAGAGTCAAGCCTGGACTCCCATGTCGACAGAGAACCAGGGTTAAACTGGGATTTCCAGATTACACCCTTCACCTCCAGCCCTCCTCCAGGCCGTGATTTTCTGACTAGCAGGCTATGTGGCCTTGGACAAGTCCAACCTTCAACTCTCTGGACATCAGTGTCTCACATGTGGGAAACAAGGACCAGGATTGGTCTGTTTTACAAGGTCTTGTGTTCCCAGACAGGGATCAACTCTGTCTACCTATAGGAAAACGTTTTCTTCATCTGAGGAATTTTCTATGGCCTAAAGGTCTTAAGTAAGTGGTTCTTTTTTTTTTTTTAAATTTTATTTATTTATTGGACGGAGAGAGTACACAAGCAGGGGGAGCAGCAGACAGAGGGAGAGGGAGAATCAGGCTTCCTGCTGAGCTGGGAGCGGATTCGGGGCTTGATTCCAGGACCCCGGGATCATGACCTGAGCCAAAGGCAGACAGACGCTCAATGGACAGAGCCACCCAAGTGCTCCTTAAATAAGTGGTTCTTAACACCCCCTCTCACTCACTCACACACACACACACACACACCCCTTTGTCGATAATCCATCCCCATCAGGAATGTGATAAAAGCTAAGAACACTCTGGAATCCATCTGTAAGTCCGTAAGTCCGAAGTTAAGACATCCTCCCACACATCTATACATTTAACTTCATCCCGATGATGCCCCAAGCCAGGCTCAAGCCTGTGGACAGCTCCTCAAAAAGCTGGGAAGAAACTAAGCCATGGCGAGGAGGACTACACAAGCCTGGCAGGGGAGGGGGCTGGAGCAGTTACATGTCCGCCAAGACGGAGCCACAAAGGTTGCTTTCCATTCTCACCCACAAACTCACTACCGGGACTTGCACCAAGGTTTCGTAATCTGGCTGCTGGGTCCCTCATTCCATGCATTTTCTTGGCACCTACTAAGCACTGGGCCCGTGCTGTCCACACCACAGCATCCAGTAGTCACATGTGGCTTTTGAGCCCCTGAATTGTGGCTGCTGCAACGCACAAACAGAATGCTCTTGTTTTAGAGGAGTTTATATATAATATAATTAACTTTTCCTCTGTAAAATTTGTTAATTTTCAAAATTTGTGAAATCTAAATGCTGTTCGGGGGTGCCCAGTTGGCTCGGTCGGTTGAACGTCTCACTCTACATTTCAGCTCAGGTCACAGTCCCCAGGGTCTTGGGATGGGGCTCCCTGCTCAGGGCAGTCTGTTTGGGATTCTCTCTCCCTCTCCCTCTGCCTCTGCAACCCCCTCCCCAACTCCTGCGCACATGCTTGCTCTCGCTCTCAAATAAAAATCTTCGTAAATAATTGTAAAATTCCGATTGAATGTTTCCAATGAAAACTTAGCATCTGAATTGGAACAGGCTCTAAGTATAAAATAATACACACCGGGTTCCTTATGACTTTGTACCCACTCCCCCCAAAATAAAACCTCATCGTTACATTGATTACATGTTGAATTAATAATACTTTGAATTTCAAAGTTAATTTTAGAATTAATCTTTTACGTTATTTTCCCTCTTCTCTGACATAACTATTAGGAAATTTCAAAAATTTTAAAAAAGAACCTAAGCAAAAAAAAAAAAAACAACAACTTACTTACCTATGCGGCTGTCAATGCATTCGTAATCGTAACCCCCTACTGGATGGGGCTGTGCACTGTGCTACAGTGCAGAGCCGGAAGGCGACGGAGACTGGCATGCCTCCTGCTCGCAAGGAGCTGACGGTCCAGTAGGGGACCCTATTTGATCGGGGATGGGCGAAGGGACTGGACAAGGTTAACTAGGGGGCAGTGGGGGGCTGTCCACTGCATCCCTTTTACAAGTGGGTGATCCTGTTGACTCTTCAACAAGAGAGTGCCCCGCGCTGACGCAGGAGTCGAAGAACCCTCCCGAGGCTGGCTCTCCTCCCAGTTTTTTCCAGCTGGAAGTCACACATCAAACGTGCCCTGAAGTGCCAACGTCTGCCTTTTCCATAAGATCACCACTGACCCCGTCCTTCCCCCCACCCTGCCTCCTTATCCCTATAGGGTGGAGAGGTGAAGAAAATAATTGTCCAGGGAAGCCTCCGAAGGGGGCGGGCCTGGCACGCTCCGGGCATGGCAGGGGCTGAGAAAGGGGGCGGGGCTGGAGAGGGGAGGAGGAGCTGGCCCCGTGCCCAGGGCTCCGTGCCAGGCTGATCCAGAGGCAGGGCAGCCAGACTGGCGGGCTGTCGGGTGGGCTGACGGGCAGGGTAGGGGCTGGAAAGGAAAACATGAACCTACTGAAAGGTACAGGATTAGGCAGAGCAGACGCCACCGCCCAGGTGAATCCCAGGGTGTAGGAGGGGCGAGTGGAAGGCAGGGACATCACTGTGATATATCTGTGGTCCCGTGAACATGGTCTTTGATATGTATGGAGCACCCGTGCGCTGTCCCACGTGTGCTCAGACTCCCGTGCTCATGCTGGGGACAAGTAGAAAGGAAAATCAAATCTCCAGGAGAGACTCTGGAATGAAGCATACCCCCCCCTCGTCCAACACCTTTGGAAGCCTCTGTATCATATTTAATGTGCTCCCAGCCTACCTAGAAGCAGGGAAGCAGGTGGCTGGGGCGGGGGGGGGGGGGCGCTCGGCTTACTTGACTAAGGATGCGCACATGCGCACACCCATACACGTGAACTGGGCACCAGCAAGTTCTAGTCGCAGGAAATCAGATTCCTACACGGAGGCGGGAGACGGGTAAGCGCCTCCAGCCTGAGAGGTCCCCCAATAGTCACCTTCGTCTGACAGCTGGAGAAACACAGGGCTAAGAGGAAACAACCGGAACTCCGCTCTCCTCCCAGACACGTGTATGCTCATCTCCACCAAATCTTGCTGCTTTCCCTCTGACAAGAAGTGTTAACACAGCAGAAGCTTGTAGAGCCCCGATGTCAGCAGCAGGAAAAATGCCCATATTCTGTACGGCTAAGTGCGCGCCAACTGGCTTCTACTGCATGCGGCTCTAATTTGGGCACAGGGTTTAACTCACATAAGAGCTAACTAGACTGTAATACGGCTGGATGACTGTCAGAGAACTGTTAGCGGTGTAAAAGGATAGTCACCAACAATTGCGAGATTTCGCGTACGTTTAGGGAGAGGCAAGGATACAAGGTGGGACATGGAGCGGGGAAGGCGCTAACCGGTGTTAGCAAGCAAACCTCAAGGATGAATACTTCGCTCCATTCGCTCATCTCGGAAATGAATGGTTTGACAAGACAGCCCACGTTTTTTTTCTTGCCCAGCGGGGCAGCGCCAGAGAGGAAGCCAAAACAGAAGCTCCGAGACAGTGCAGCTCTTTCCAGACATATCTCAAGTTGGTCTGGGCCAACTGCCTCTCCCTCCCTCCACCTTGCTCTCTGCCTCGAACTGTGCTCTTTCACCCGCGTGCTTCCTCAGATGGGCGCTGGCCATGTGAGCTCTGCAGGGTGAAGTGGGAGGAAGGAGACTCTTGAGTTTGGGGACGTGTGGAAAAGCCCTCAGGACGAACCTAACTTGTGGAGACAAATGATAAAGAGGTGACCCAATGTGCAGAGGCGCCACCCCGGTGGAGGCGGCTATGGTGTGGGATCAGAAACGAACCGTTGCAGTTGCAGACATTATCCGCCGTCCTTCTCAGACTGGCAGTGAGAAGCCTTTCCAGTATCTTCACTGGGGCGGGGGAGGCTGAGATACTCCGACAAGAAAAGGCAGAAGAGGGGCTAGGAAGAGTACTCCTGCCCCAACCTCACCAGAGATGCTGGCTGAACTGTCACCCCCCAGTGGAGAGGTCAGCGTTTCTCCAGAAAGCTTAAGAGCCAAAAAGGTCTGGGTCTCTGGGACCGGGACACCTGGCTGAGGACAGACAGAGCAGGGGCTCAGTGGAAAAGCATCATGGGGCGAGCCTGGGAAACAGAGAAAGGCTGTCTGCCTCGGGAGGGAATGGCAAGCTTGGAGGGCCCAGTTCAAGACAGGATTTTACCGCGGAGCTCTCAGAAGCAAGGATAAGGAAACCAGATCAGCCTCAGGAGACATCAGGCTTCAGCAACTCAATTCCCCACCGAGAAAAAGACCCTACGGGACTTAGCATCATTCTTGGAATCGACAGTGTTCCCCGTGAAGGGACGCCAACGGATCCCAGTATACATTCAAAACCACAACTGATCATCCCACTGGTGGTAAGGAGTGCTGGCTGTGTCCCTCCCCACCAGGGTCACCACCTCGAGGCCTATCTCCCGGACTTCGGCTGCCGGCACAGACCTGTTGGCGGTCAGAAACTTCGGGAGGCTGGTGTTTGCGTCTTCCTAGTGGGGTGGGGAGGTATCATAACAACTGCTCCGACATGAACACCCATCCCCAGTTCGGCCCGGCCTTGGGGCAGGAGCAGATGCAGATGCCCTCGTGGACGCTCTCTCCCCCCAGCGCAGGGATGGCGCGGAAGTCGCACCCGCACCTTCCAAGACGGCGCAGCAATCAAGGTCTCAGACACGCCAGGAGCCCCAGGGTGGCGAGCAGGGCCTTCGGCCGCACAGGGCCGCCAACGCGGGGACAGGCAAGGCAACGGAGGAGAAAGAGGTGCCTGGGAAGGGCGGCAGCAGCTGAGGGTGGGGGAGGGCTGGCAGCAGCTGGGGGGAGGAGGGGAGCCCTCATGAACGGGCAATTGAGACGGCCTGAGCAGCTGAGCGGCCGCGCTGGCGTCGCCGGGCCTGCGCCCCACGCGGGCGGCCCCTTCCCCCAGCCCCTCACCTCGCCCGGGGAAAGCTGAGCGCGGCCTCCCACCCCAGCCGCTGGGTGGGCCGCGGCGGCAGAGCTCCGGGAGGGGGCAGGCGATGCCCCCCGGCCCCCCTTCTCTGCCGCAGGCTCGGCAGTCTAGAATGTTCTGCCGCCAGAACCCCCTAGGTACCCCGGCTCGCTGCGAGCCGGTCCCGCCCGGCCCAGGGGGCCCTCGGCTCCCCCGCGGGGCCCAGAGGGGGAGGGGACAAGCGCCCCCGGGCTGCCGGGTGGGGGTGGGGACAGGACTTTGCCCTTTGTCTCTCTCTGCAGAGCCACCGGCCGAAACCCGACCCCATGAGCGAGCCAGGCAGCCAGCGAGGGGCAGGCTCCCCCTCCGGGGTCCTTTAGTAAATCCAGACCCGACCTCCCTGTGGTCAGGGCTGTGACTGAGGTGGTCCTGTGGGGGAGGGGGCTTCCCGCCTGCAAACAGGCCTGCAAGCATTTAAGTGGGAACCGGTTGGGGGTAGGGGGCCGGGAGAGGGCTGGAAGTGGGGCCGCAGAGGCTGGAGGGGAGAAAATGGCCCGGGAGGCGGCATTCCTTAGAGACCTCGGCCGGGCTGCGGGGAGGAGGCAGGACCCGGCCAGGGAGGCCTCCCACTGAGAAGGCAGGAACTGAGGCCCGGGAGTGGGCTGGGCTGGGCTGGGGGCACGGATCTCAAGGGCCTTCCGGGCCTGAAGAAGAAAGACCCTCTTCCCGGGGCGTCCTGGGAGCCTCCTCAGAAAAGTTATGATCAGAGTCATCTCCACCCCCCATGCGGAGTATGGCATTTGTCTGGGGGTGAGAAGGACCTTCTTTGCCCTCTCCGGGTGTCATCGGTTAATGATAATCTTATTAATAACTCACATTTGCAAGGACTTTAGAGTTTACCAAGTCCTTCTTTACACCCCACCTCCTAGGAACCTAGAACAGTGACAAGAGGTTGATTTGAGCCTCTGAACCGCCAAATGAGAGTATTTTTGATTTCCATTCCGCAGTTCAAAAAAAAAAAAAAAAAAAAGCAAAACAGGCTCAGAGAGGTTAAGTAACTAACCCAAGGTGACACTGGCCAGCAAGCGTGGCTACACCATGAAACCTGCCTGCTCCTCCTGCCTTTCAGGGGCAAAAGGAGGTACCGGGGTTCTTGCTCCTCAAAAGCATACCTAAGCTATGAATTACGATCCAGCAGGCTTGCAACAAAGATGAATTCTTTCTTCCTACTGTGGGGTGGGGGTGTGGGGGGGGAGAAGCATCTCAATCCCTGCCCCTCCCCCCAGCCTCCCATGTTCCCTGGAGTTGAACCCAAAAAGGTGGGGGGTGGGGGGGACCAGCCAAAGGCGCCAGCCCTGGTGCCTACCAGAATGCCAAAGGATGGAGGCCCTTATAACTCAAAATACCTAGCTCATTTCATGGGGTTTCTGGAGATGGGAATGTTACATATGAAGAAACGAGGCCCAGGAAAAGACAGGGACCCCAGATCCCACAGTTCACCCATCTGGGGAAATAGCAAAATGAGGCTGATACCTGAACTTTAACCCCACTCAAGTCCTTCTCCACTTCGCTCAACTCTCCGTTGGTCTTTTTCATTCTAAAGGCAGAATCCCCATTTCCCATCTTAGCTGCCCAGACAAGAGGAGAATTCTCTTGGGTTTTTTTTAACTACTGAAGATTGACTGAAAATCCCAACAGTGAGAGGAAAATAAAATGCAAAGCAGGTATAAAACACCTGGGAAAGGAGGAGGCTCAGAACAGGGTGAAATTCACGTTGGGCATGTTTTTATTTGCTAACCTTAGTAATGCTCTCCCCCCAGAGAAGCTCAAGATAAGATTCAACTTCTTTGAACGTTAGAGGATCACCTGTTCCCACCTTCGAAGAGAGCTCAGCCATAGAGGTAGAAAGGCTTGGGTTTGAATCCCAGCACGATCACCTAATTCCAGGTGCTGACCCTGGCGAAGTTATTTTACCCTCTCAGCTTCAGCCTCTTCGGCAGAAGAAGTCCCTTGCACAGGACTCTTTATGAGGACTCGGGGAAGTAACAGTGCTTAGATGTGACGAGATACTCAGTAAGTGCCCATCTTTTGACCTGAGTCACTTCAAACAGAGCTCTGGAGCCAAGAAGATGCTCTGTAAGGGAAATAAACAGGGATATCTTCCCCACCTGCCTGAGGGCCTCACTACAATGCCACCCCTCTCCTCTAGCTGAACTGTCTTCCCGCCAACATCTCCCTGTCAATCCATCACGCTGTCCTTAATCCACTCCTGTTTTGTCTGCCTATCCTCCAAAACACAGCTTAGCTCCCTCAAAGCCTCCCTCCTTTATTTTAGTCTCTGAGGTTGTGTGCCTCCCATTTTAATACACAGTCTCTTGGCCTCTGCTGTCCCACAGCTCTTCCTGGATCTAAAGTGAAAATGCTGGAGGGCAGAGATTTTTATCTTGCGTCTCTCTTGTGCTGCTCCCTCTCTCAATCCTTGTCTCTCTCCCCCACTCTGAAAAAGACGCAATAGTGCTAAATAAAAACCCAACAAATAATTAGTGTTAATGGCAAGAGAGGAATCAGGCAAGACTCCCATATTTATGGAAGGATGAAGAGGTGACCACCATGTAGGAAAAAAACAAAACTGGCAATGGTTTGAATACCACTGGCGGTGGGGGGTGGAGGGGGAGGTAGTTTACTGGGTACAGTTCTGGTCCCGCAGGATGAAGAGAGTTCTAGAGATGAATGCAGGTGCTGGCTATGCAAGGGTGTGAATGTTCTCCATAACCAAGCTGAGCGCTTCATGCTTATGGCAGTAAAGTCACGGTATGTACGCCTCACCACATGAAATTATTTATATATTTAAGAGGGATTTAATGAACTGAAATTATTTTAAAATACTTAAAATTATTTTTAACTTAGGGGAGCCTGGCTGGCTCAGTCGGAGGAGCATGCAGCTCCACCTTGGGGGTTGTTCCATTCAAGCCCCAGGTTGGGCACAGAGATTACTTAAAAATAAAATCTTACTGGGGCGCCTGGGTGGCTCATTGGGTTAAGCCTCTGCCTTCGGCTCAGGTCACCATCTCAAGGTCCTGGAATCGAGGCCCGCATCAGGCTCTCTGCTCAGCAGGGAGCCTGCTTCCTCCTCTCCCTCTGCCTGCCTCTCTGCCTACCTGTGATCTCTCTGTCTCTCTCTGTCAAATAAATAGATAAATAAATTCGAAAAAAATAAAAAATTAAAATAAAATAAAATCTTACCAATAAATAAGCAAGTGGACAGATAAACAAATAGCTTTTAACTTAAACATTTTAAAAACTTTTTTTAATTTAAAATTCTCTTAAAATACTAAGGAGCAAGTTAAAAATCTAAAGGCTCCTGGAGGATAATGAACTGAGAAGCTGTACTTCCCTCCATCTCCACTCTAAGACTAGTCTTTCACTTGTCCCTCACTGTATTTCTGATGCCTGGCAGAGGCCGGGGCGCGCAGTAGGCTCTGAACACGTACAAACGGGCGGATGAAGGTCCAAGTGCGTGACTGAGCGGACACACTGGGAGAAATCCCAAACTTCACAGCAAAATGCTAGCGATTGTACCAGTCTGTACCATCTTGTTAAAGATTTTCTTATGTGGAATTTGGCTGTAAATATGTTATTTTAAAAATCTCTCCCCCCACCCCCACAAAAATGGCTAATGTCTGAGTGGCAAATCCTCACACACACACACAATCCCAAGCCAAAGTTGCTGACCATGGGATGTTTTGAAGAGAGCCTGTCTCGGCTCAGGCTCCACTCTTCCTCTAGTTAGAAGTTTAAATTTAGCAAACTACTCATTCAAGATAGTCGGCGAGGAACAAGCGTAGGAAAGCGAAAGGAAGATTCTCTCACAGAGACCTAGGAGGTTTGTGAAGCCCATGGTATTCCACCTGCCTGCCCCTGCTTATTCTGGACAGGTATCACTCTACCTAGTCTAAAAAGCCAGCAGCAGCAGCTTTGAATCAAATGGTAAACACATAAGCAGGAACACCCTCTAGATAAAATAACCCCAGTGAGCTAGACTTTCCCTTCTTTTACATTCAACAGAAAGTTGCTGGTGTGGACACTCAACACAAGGAGACAAGAGAGTTTCTTCTGAATACTGCTGCTCCCCCTCCAAGCCAACATCCTCTGTGTCGTCCCTGTTGCGAGCACACTGGCTGCAGCCACCAACAGCCTGGTCTGCGAAGGATCATCTCTACTCTTTAATTTAGGGTTCTGTCTCCAAATCCTGCCAAAGCCAGCTGCTCTATTACAGTCGGACTTCTCCTCCCAAGAAACTTAGAGACCTGGAGGAGGAAGTAGAATAAATATTTCTAGCCCTGAACAGACATCCTCACCAAGTTTACTCCACCCGACAGCCCCCACTTTAGTTCCTGTCTCCCCTCATTTTGTCCTCTTCATCTTCAGAATACCTCATGGGAAGTTGAGGAGCCCCAAGCAATCCCAGATGCCACTCCAGAAAAGAGGCAACACACATCATTCCACACAAACTAATTGTAAAACCCTTTATAGTAACTGATTAAAGTCACAAGCCTGTTAAATGGCCAAAAGCCACATCCGGATTGGAAGCCCTTCCTCTCCCCACCCCACCGAGAGAAGGTTGAATCTTCAGTCCCTACCTAGACTGAGATTTCGAAAGGGGCAATAGGTCTGTGTGAGTGGGTGTGTGTGGACCCTTTCAGCAGGGAGGCCCAAAGAGAGGAAGTGGACGGCAAGATGGGCTCCCTTTCCAGTCCAGGGGGCCAAGGAAAGTGAGGCCGCTGGGGCCGTGCCCTCCACAAGGGCACAGTAAAGGGAACAATGTATGCAGTCACTTCTGGGGCATCCAGGGATCCCCAGCTCCTGAAAGGCTACTTTGTTAGCCTACCAAGAGCTGAACATCAAGGCAAACATGCCCATATCCCACCAGGTGGGGGAAGCTGCTCTCATTTCTTCCTTCCTCTGACCTGCAAGGGCTCACAGTCCCCTTCATCCTGAATCCTTATAATACTTACCTCATCTGCAGAATGAAGGTGGTTCCTCTCTCACCCATTGGTCCCAACCCTACATACACTTTGACGGCAGCCCCCGATTACGAAATTTCCTCTGGCCTGGGTTCATGGCATCGACAACAGAGTACATGGCCCACTCCCCTAAGAAACAATCAGTAGTCGTTTTCTACCACGCTTGCACCATCTCTTCAAGTCTCTTGTCTGACGGGGGCCTGGGGGGATTGCCCTGGTGAGCTTCATCTCCCTCTCCCAAAAGGTGGCTTCTCCTTTCAGCATGCAGGTTATCAGAGCACCCTACACACAAGTCCCCTTCCTTATGCCTGTACCATCACTGTTCCACATAAAATACATGCCAAAGGCACAGACAGATAAACACCCTACCCGCTGCCTTAGATATATGCCCCAAGCTGCCACAGTCCAAAGAGAGGAGGCAGAGAGGACCATATCTAAAACAAATAATAGCAATAATAATAGTTAATGTGTAATAACACCAGTTCAGTTACAGAAATCGAGGCTTAGGAAGATTAACTTCTACAGTTTCAGTCATTGCCTGGCTCCACAGCTCTTGTTTTTAATACTGAGCTCTCCTGAGAGACTTTCCTCCACAGTCCTAAAGAGGGTAAAGGAGACACCTAGGGTAGGTCAGGAGACTCTGACCTCATAGAGCTTCTCCTCTCCTTGAGCCTCAGGACTTCAGGACAATTCCTGTCCACCCAGCTCCTGCTGCCAAAGAACTCAGACCCCACAAACAACCTTTACACAGAAGAGTTTTTTCCTGAGTCCTGATTTCTCCTCTTGGAGATTCTAACTACATCCAATCAACTAAACTATCCAATCAAATTTCACTCAGACTTAACATTTTCCATTTCAAGTGGTCAAAACATCTGGATGAAGGACTAATTTTTCAACTGAAACTAACTCAAAATGAATGAAAATTGAAGTTTTCCTTCACCCTCTTCTCCTCCAGAAATATCGAGAGGGCTGACTAGAATCCACAGAACAGACATGGTGTGGGAAAGAGATCCTCCACTTCTCCCGTCTCCTCTCAAAGAGAGAGGTCTCCACACCCTCCCCTAAACCATGAGCAAAATTCACACCCATTCACCCTGACAGGTCCCTTATGCACCTTTAGCCACCGAAATGCCACTCATCTAATAATCAGACTTGTCCACAGAGGCCTTGCAAACACCTTGACATACCAGTCAAAAATTCATCTCATCAGCCAGCAGTCTGCTCTGCATTTCATTCAAAACCAGCTTACTGCTTCGCCATGCTCTGTGCTCTCTGCCATACAACCAGCATCAAATCCTGGAAGACTGGACTTCTGCGATAGGACTGCATTCCTGGGGGGGGGCGGGGGGCATGTTCTGTATACATTCACATTTCAATGTTTTGCAATCAGGTTTTCTCCAACTGTACTAAAATGAGGTGCAGACCCACTTTTCTTCTGTAATCCCATACATTGTATTTCAGTGGTCTGTGATTAGGGTAAAAGCTTGTTCGAGCCTGTTGTGCCTTCATTCTTCGACTATTTATTGCAAACCTACTAGCTGCAAACAGGCCTTCCAAAGCTGGCTCAGCCTGTTCCATACCAGGATGACCCCACCCACTCACTAAAAAAAAAAAAAAAAAAAACCCATCGGCCCCTGGGAACAAAATCTGAGGAGACATCCACGCTCTTCTACTGGAATGGAGTTAGCATACTGGGGGCTGAGCGTCTTCCTGCTGGCAGCGCCTTCCTCGCCATGCTACGTTATCACAGACGTTCCCCTCGCCCCCATGATCTTCTGCTAACCATATCAAACTTTTATCAGTAACCAAAAGAGCATGCACTCTCTCCAGTGCATGTTTTTTGAGACATTTTCTTTTGTTTTGACAGGCATTTTAAAAGGTGTGGGCGAGGAGAGGAAATGTGCTCTCGCACAGGTGGAAATGGTGTGCAAATCTGATGTTCACATGGAGTCAAACACTGGCTGGGACCCCGAGAAAAGTCCTCCAAGCTCAGTCAGTGGCCCACCGGAGGACCTGTTGGGTCTCTTTTATAAGACCAATAAAACCCACCCTAGGTCCTCTGGTTACGGTTCCCCACTTTGTTACGGTTTCAATCCTCCTTTGGGACATGGAGACGGGCCATTCTCGAAAGATTACTAGACCCTGTTAATTCTTCCAGCTCTATGCCCCGTTGCCAGGGGGCCTCAGCTCCTATGCCCACCTCCATTTTCCCTCCACCTCACGCCCTCTTTCCTCCTGACCCCCTTCCTTTCTCCCCACCCCCTCCCCCACCCAGCCCTCTCCACTCCGCCTTGGCCTCTAGCTTTTGCCTTCGAACGCAAGGGTCTGCAGGCACCGGGGCGCGGCAAAGGGGCTGCGCCCGCGGCCGGGGAACGCTCCACGTGGGCGAGGTCGGGGACCCGGGCGAGGCTGTCGGCCGGCGCGCCGCGGCCGGGGGTCTCGGGGACCCCGGAAAGGCAGCCCGGC
>LNAC01000091.1:3261128-3278745 GCA_002007465.1 Ailurus styani
CCCCCCCCGGGGGAAAACAGGGCGGTGGGGGCCGCGTTCCCGAAGCTCTACTTGCCCCCTCCCCCTTGGCAAGAATCTGGCCCCTAGGGAGGCGCCCCGCCCCCACCCATCCCCCTACCCCGGCCCCGGCTGGGGGAGGGTGGTCGGGCCCAGAATCTCCCACCTCTTTATGGCTAAAACGTACGGTTATTTTTTATTCGTGCGGTGGCTGGGGGGAGAGTTTGCCCACCCTACCCCGGTTAACTGCTAGCGACTGACAGGCGGGGGACGGCCGAGATAGACAAAGAGAAGCCGAGGACTCTGGGGTCTTCGGGCGGGGGTCGCGCGAGCCGGTGATTTTAAAAGAAAGGCGCTTTTCCCCTAGATTTTTAAGTGAGGGGTCTCGGCCTTCCCGGCCCCAGCCCTAGGAGACTCCCCCGCCTCCGGCAATCCAGGACCCGAGGACCCTGCGAGCGCGGGACCGGGAAGCTAGGAACACGGGGGACCGCGGCTGGGAACGAGGGATCCGCAGGAAATCATGTTTCGGGATTCCCACGGGAGAAGGGTGGCCCGCAGCCNGAGGGGTGGAGAGGAGGAAGAGGAGTGGTAGCGTGAGCAGACCCGAGCGAACCGAAGGGGGCGGTCTCAGGGAGGGAGTGACCGGGTGGGGATCCGAACGTTCCGCTTCTCCCTCCCCGACGCGGGGGCAGACAGGTGGAGTCCCCTCCGCCCGCCCCACCCAGGCCGGCGGCCGCAGCTTTCCCAGCGCCGGGTTCGGGTCTCGGAACTTTGTTTGGGGTGCAGCGTTCGGATCCGGGCGGGAAGGCGGGAGAGGGGCCGGGGGCGGGGGGCCGAGGGCTGAAGCCCCGCCCACGTCCCCAGGTCAGACCCGCGGGGGGAGGGGGTAATTTCCGCTCGGCGCTCGGGGAAGCGAGGGGCGGGAGCTTCGAGGAGGGGGCGGCGGCCCCTCCCCCGCCCGTTCCTGGGGAGGGGGAAGCGGATCCGCCCTGGTCCCTTTCCTCGCCTTTGACCAACTCGCTCCGGATCCTCCGGCCCCGGGAGCCCGAGGGACGGACCCGACTGGGCAAGGGGCGACACGTGGGCGGTCGCACCCCCGTCTCGGCGGTGGGGGAGGGGGCGGTTCGCCGCGCGCTGCGGAGTCCAGGATAGGCGGCGGAGAGCGGGACGCGCGGTCCACGCGCAACCGGGACCCCGCGCCGCGTGGCGGGCGAGGGCAACGAGTTTCCCGCGGAGGGGGCTGGGACGGCGCCCGGGCGGGGGGAGGGTGGCGGAGAGCGCGGCCCGGGGACCCCGGAGCCCCCCCTGGCCCGGGGGCCGGGGAAACGGGGGGGTGGACCCCCAGTAATGCCAGACTCTCCCTGAACTGGGCGGAAGCTCGGGTTTTGCTCCGGGTTCTGCGGGTGGGAGAAACAATTCTGTCGGGGGCACGCGTGCTGCGAGGGCAGGTGAGGAAGGGGGTCACTCTCCCTTTCCCCGTCCCCGACCCCATTGTCTCAGTCGCCTGCGGCCCGGGCCGACTCCGCAACACGTGTTGGCTGCACTGATAGGAATGCCTTGGATTTTTTTTTTCTTGTTATTATTTTTTGTTTGCAGAGTCAGTGAGCTGACTCCCGACTTGGGCGCACCGCTCTTCTGCCAGACGATTTTATACCGTTCAAAAAGTCGGGAGTTAAAAGACCACACGCCGCACCTTTGTCCCCCTCCCGGTTTTCCCCGCGCGCTGCAAAGAAATGGGGCTTGGGCGTGGGGGGAGGGCTTCCAACTCGGTTTCTCCATCTCCACCACCTTCAAAACCCACTCTCCAAATCCGCGTTTTGTTCTAGCCAGCCACGTGTTTGTCGGATTTGGGGGTTTGTGATTTTTTTCTTTGCACGGGGCGACAGAAGATACCAGGAGCTGTTAGTTGCTGAGTCGAAAAAGAATGTTTTCTAGGCAAGGAGGTGGGCGACCTCTGTATTCTACCCCCCCATGCACGCCTCCTTCGACCCTCCCCCCCACTGTTTCTGACTCTTAATATTTAGTCAGCTCTTTGACCATAATTTTCACACAAACCAACGAGCTGGAAATGGTGTCTGCCACATAGTAGGCATTCAATAAACATTTTTAAAATGAAAAACCAGCTAATACAAACTGCAGGGCAAAGAGAATTCAGAGGAAAAATTGAGAGTCGGGGGGGGGGGGCAAAAAATCTTGCCAGAATGTGTGTCTGTTGCCCGGGGACTTTTCTTGGTAATGTGTGTGGACTTTTGAAAGGGCTCAAAGATGGTCTCAGAAAGGCTGTTGTATTCCTTGGCCTCTTCCTAGAAAGGAGCCCCAATCTCCTGAAATCTTTTCTGTTATATTGGGGAACAAGAAAGAGGGTCCTAGGCAGGGCACTGCAGTTCCCAGAAACTTTTAAGTGCTGTTTCCTTCATTTAATTTAAATCTCTAAGAATTAATAGAAGCACCTCTAAGGGTTTCTCCCTGGGGAGCATGCCCACTACTCTATCTCTTTATTCCTAAAACAAAAGCAAGTTACACCCCACAAAAATTTCCATCCAGACCTCTAAATTCCTGTAAAATGCAGCCCACCTTTTCCTATCCTAGATTCAAAGGGAAACAAAAATTGTAAAAAGTAATCATTAAATTCAATTCACTTTTAGATTTTTTTTCTATTTAAAAAATATAATAGAAGTCTAAATGTTAGTTGAAATGAGTTTCTTTTCCATGTTTTAAAATGACAGTAGGGGAGAAAATGCACATTTGTGAAAATAAAAATTTACCAACTATTGCTAAATTGAAACTGATTAGTTCTTTTTAAAAATCAGATGTTTCAGTGAATTCTAATCCTCCCCCCTGCCCCCACCAAGGGCTTCTGTGTATAGTCAGAGGCTGCAAGAACACAAGAGAGCAGAGACAGCTGGGGTGAAATGCAGACCTTTTTAGCCCCCAAATCAGTTTTGCCTCAGTGATCTGGCTATTTTAGGCTGGGGTTGGGGGCACTGAATGATGCTGACTGGTCCTTCATCTCCCCTCTGAGTAAGCCCAGCACTAAAATTAACCTGAGAGTGGGGTTATTTCTTGTCAAGACTCACATTCCTAGGATAGGGATAGGAATGGGCCAACTTGGAATGCCACAATTTATCATTCCCCTTTTCTGTCCTCTCTTTCTTTTGTTATTAAAGACAACTAATAAACATTATATTTGTTTCCCTCTTTTTTTCCTACACAGCTTCTTTGAGAAGGATTAATCATCAGTGTAGTATCAAACTTAGTTTGTAAGAATTAAAAATATAGCTGCAGGAAAAATTATTTTCTTTAACAACATTATTTTTATTTTTATTATTTTATTCCACTTATTTATTATCGTTGGGATTTTTTTGTTGTTTTGTTTTGTTTTGTTTTGTTCTGTTTGTTCTCCTCTTCCTCTCCCTCCTTCCTCTTCATTTTTCCTGGAGAAGTGTTTGGTCTGGTTAACAGGATTCAATTCTCTGAATCCAGAAACACTGAAACTCGACTCCATTTTAAAGATGGGATTCGGATCTATTTTCCTTCAATGTGGACATACAAATTCAGAGAGGGGAAAAAAAAAAACCCAAAGGCAAGAAAACAACTTTTTTAGCAAAATGGAAATAGGACACGAAAAAATCAGCAATTCCCTTATCATACAATATTTATTTTTAAATGTTTCTTCCCAGTATTTGTCCATTGGTAGTTTGAGATTTTGTCATCTTATTTGTATATCTTCATTTTTCACTTGTTGTTCTACCAGAAGTAGTTCCCATTGCTGCCTCAAAATATTCATAGCTATCATTTTTCACCAACATATAACATTCAGTCCAGTACATGTGAGTTAATCATTAATCGTTATTTTTAGATATATGTTACATCAAAAATTTTTTAAACTTTTATAAGTAATGCTGAATAGATATTTGAGGGCATTTAATTTTTCTTCTCTTAAATTAGCTCATTTGAATAAATCCCCAAAATATATACTTGTTTTTTAATCTTACATTTATCCATGACTTTCTATTTTGAAACTTAAGCACATTTTACAAAAGAGAGGACACAAAAAATTGGAAAGCACTTAGGAGGGAAATATATTAAAATAGAACATTTCTGTGTTTTATTTTCTAATGAATCCTAATCAATTTTGAAATAGAATTACAGTTTCTATGAAATACAGGAAAAAAATCCACATTTACTGACACAGGGCTACTGAGACTTCACAGTTCTTGGAGGAATTTGTTTTTTGTTTGCTTGGGTTTTATTTATTTTGCTGTTGTTTGCTTGTTTTTCCCTTGTTACTGCCTTTGGGATATTTTGTTTCTTCCAGCAACTTGAAGTCTTGGTGTGGTTCTTTTAAATGCCCATAAACTTTGAAAAAGTGTAAATTAGTCCCAATTTAAAAGCACATGAAGCATTTTCTCCTGTCAAATAAATAAGGATAATTATGTGTTTAAGATAACTCATAAAATGTAAGGGAATTGTAAGCAGAAAAGGAAAATTTCCTCCTTCAAATTATTTATGGAAAAGTGCTCCATGTTTAAGACCTTAAAAAAAAGAAATGTGTTTATTCCAAAGATAGAAAAGACTCAAAGAGAAAAAAAGAACTTTAAGAACAATCATCTGGTTTTCTATGGATCACACAGCTTGTGTGACAAAACTGCTCAGTGTTTTGTTTTGGCTCAGGTTGGCAATGTAGAAACCTTTAGATAAGGAAGGGAATCGTTTATTTTGTTAACTTTTAAAAAATGGATGTTTCCACATTCAGTTTGTGAGTAAATTAAACTACACCACACTAGCCCTATGGACACATGTATAAGAAATGGTCAGTAACATTCCTCACACTACATGACTACTGCCTTTTTGCATTTTTTTGACTCTAAAATCATTTGGTTAAAAGATAATGAACAATTCATCCCTATTTGGCACAAAATGCAAAATAAGGCACAGGTTAATTTGAGGGAAGATTGTAGAATTCAAGAAAAGGCAAGGAAATGTTATTTTTCAAAATAAAACAAATTGTAAAAAGCAACAAAAGAGAGAATCCACACCTCAATATTATTTAAAGTGGAAATAGTAAGACAATTTGGTACTTGACATCCACATAGCTTCTAAGTATGCAAATGATTTTAATTCAAAATGCATCAGTTACAACAGCAAACTGCAATGAGTTCATTCAGTTTTAGCTACAAAACATCTATGCTTTTTAAGACTAAAAGAATGTTTCTATCTAGAAAGCAAATTGTTTTTGTTTGCTTGTTTAAAACGTTATTCCTGATGATAAGATTAATTGCTTTCACTCCTGTTGCAAGTTGGAATTTTTTCCCCCCAGGAGCTCTCTCAAATATTTCAGAGTGCATAAGAGGGAATGCTGCTATGATTTTTTATATTTGGGTTTAAAAACTGTATGCACATACTATTTCACTAATATCTCATTACCAAAATGCTCATTAAAAACACTTCATCTGTCTTTGTGAAACAAGCAAGTTTTACAAAGAAAAGGGATCCACCCTCATAGTTTGTTGTTTTGGTTGTTTGACTAAACTGAGATACAATTCTAAAAATGATTTCTGATTTTCACGGGTTAACAATCTAGAAAGAGTTTTGGTCCACACACCTCTCCCAAAAACACTCTCAAGTTTTTAAGAATTATCAACACAACTTAACTTCCATTCTTAAACATAACCTGAAAGAAGTTGGTAAGCATTTATATGGTAAATTATTGAATATACTTTTATGCTTTTCTTTTCATTTCTAAAATGTGTTCACAAAGTGTGTAGAAAACAGAGTTATTTCTAAATTGCTTTGAAATGAGGTTCATGATGTCCTTCCCTATCTTCCTCTTCCTCCCCGCCCCTCCCCCCACCCCTCCCCTTNTGTTCCTCCATTTTTCTTCCTACTCCCGACACTGTCAATTCCTTTCCTCCTCCCCCTTTACCTTTACCCTCTTTTTAATTTTTCTTTTTTCTTTGTTACTTCTCTTCCCCTTTTAATTATTCTCTGGCTCCTCTGCCCCTCAACCCATGTCTTTCCTCTTTTTAATCAATAAACCTATCCCAACTTTCTATACTTTACTTCGCTCCTTCCCTTTTCCTTTTTCCTGTCCCTCTATCACTAACTTGCCATCATTCAAACTGTTGCTTCTGGTGAAGTGGAAGGCTGCAGAGATGCTTGAGTAATTTTATACACCAAAACAAAAAGCTTGTTACATTTTCGAGGTGAACATCCCTGTCATTCAGAGGACAGAGTTCCCTGTTCTCCCAGCGTTTATTGTCTGAACATTCACTAGACACTTTTACTTCTTTGTATCATTTTTCTGTGTCTTATGTTGCTTATAACCGATTGTGTTATTAGCATTTTGTGTATCAAATCTTTGAGCGCACAGCCTATATATGACCCAAGGAGTCCCAACACAGTGCTGACAGGTGTCCAAAAATATATAGTAAGTATCTTTTGATACCATCTGGAAAGACATGGTCAGTGTGATCAAATAAAATGCTATGCTCAGCCTATAGTGATTTTTCTTTTTCCTTTCCTCCCTCCCTCTCCCTCCCTCCCTCCCTCCTTCCCTCTCTCTCTTTCTTTCTCCCCCTGTTTTTATTTTTATAAATACAATACTCCACAATCATCAGATTAAATACTCATAAATTCAGTCATTCAGAGGCTGATTGGTCTACATCAAGAACAGCAACCAAGGGATATCTTTCAGCTTGTTGCTCCCTAGTCTCGTACCCATGACTGTCCTATGCCTGATGTCCATTGATGAGCAACCTCTTCACCTTACGTCTGGTTAAGGAGCCTTGGAGTTCTCAACCCAAGGCTTCGGGCAGTCGATGTCAACCACCAGAGTTGTTGACACAACCCTTTGCCATCCTTATCTCCCTTGATGCCACCCAACCAGGATGACAATCTCAGGGGACAGTCCACAAGCACTTCCTGCCAACAGGTCTCTTAGGGTCTTCTTTCTGGGAATGTAGCCAGCACCCCATTAGCCATGTAAAGATTTATTATTCTGTATGTCATCCAAAGCAAGAAGTGTCACCCCCAGACAGCCTTCCATCTCAGTGATTCCCAGGGTGCCTGCTCCAGCCACTTCCCATAATAGCTGTTTATTGAATACCTACCTATCAAGCTATGAACACTAAGGAGAAGGCAAACCAATTTTTATAGCAATCTAAATTAGAGGCAAATTTAAGCAGGTCTTGAAAATAGCAAAGTGCTTTGTTTTGTTTTTAATTTATAATACTCATTACTAGCAAGAATATAGTGAAAATAAAACATTCATATAGCTGTGTGCAAGAGCAATTTTAAGGCAACAAAAACCTTTAAAATACTGTTTGACTTAGAAGTTGCACTTTTGAGTAATTTTTCTAACAAAAATACGGTATATAGAACAGTTTAGTCAGCCTTAAAAAAAAGAAGGAAATTCTGATACCTGCTACAACATAGATGCACCTTGCAAACATGACACTAAGTAAAATAAGCCAGGCACAAAGGATCAATAGGTATGAGATACCTAGAATGGTCAGATTCATAGAGGCAGAAAGTAACATAGTGGTTACCAGGACTTGGGAGGTGTGCATGAGGTGGGGCGTTAGTGTATGGAGTTTCAACCTGAGAGGAGGAGAAAGTTCTGGAGATGGATACTGGGATGGTTGCACAACAATGTAAATGTACTGAATGCCACAGATTCTTAAAACACTTAAAAATGTCTAAAATTAACAATTTTATGTATGTATTTTTAAAGATGTATCTATTTGAGGGAGAGAGAGAGAGAACAAGCGGGAGGGGCAGATGGAGAAGGAGAAAAAGAAGAAAATCAAGAGTCCGCGGGTCAACCAACTGAGCCACCCAGGAGCCCCTATGTAATGTATATTTTACCATTTTTTTTTCAAAGATCTTATTTATGTATTTATTAGAGAGAAAGGGAGAGAACAGGCTTGCAAGTGGGGGAAGGGAGGGGCAGAAGGAGAAGCAAGATTCCCTGCTGAGCAGGCAGCCTGACCTTTACCATGATTTTTTTTTTGAATACCATGATTTTTAAAGACAAAAATTTTATCCTTTTCAAAATATCAAGAACAACAAAAAACCAAACAAAGATAGTATTTATCCAAAGATAGTATTTATCACTGTTAAGAAAAAAAAAAAACTTTTAGCAATATAAATGCTTACAAATAGGTAAATCTTAAAATAACTTCAAACATAGCCAGTTGGTAAAATACTATGCAGCCATTAAAAATTATGTCCAGGGGCGCCTGGGTGGCTCAGTTGGTTAAGTGTCTACCTTTGGCTCAGGTCATGATCCTGGGGTCCTGGGATTGAGCCCCACATCCGGCTCCCTGCTCAGCGGGGAACTTGCTTCTCCTTCGCCCTGTGCCCCTCCCCCCACTTGTGCCTGCACTTTTTCTCTCTCTCTTGCAAAAGTAAATAAATAGATAAAAATCTTTCTAAAAAATTACGTCTGAAAGGGGTTTAGAAAAACTTAGGGGAAGTTTATTAAAAAAAAACGCACATCACAAAATTTAGCATTTGTGCTCATATAGTCTGTATGATTGGAACCATCTTAAGAACAATGACAAAAGCTACGTGTACATTAAAGACTAGAAATTACCTTACAGAAACTCTTGCATATGGATACCCAGAATGTGTACAAGAACATTCATAGCGGCATTGCTTACAATAACAAAACCTAGAAACCCTACAAATGTCCATCTCCAAGGAGAATGGATAATCAAAGCAGGGTATAGTCATACAATGGAATTTGGGGGCAATCATAATAAAGGAACTTTTGTAATGTGTATCAATGTGAGTGAATTTCACAATTCTGGCCAATAAACAAAAACAAAAACCCAGTGACTGAAGAAAATGCACATAATGCTTCCACTTATAGAAGTTCTAAAATATGCACAACTAACATTGTGTTGTTTAGGGACGCATCCAGAAGAGGTTGAACTTTAAAGAAAAGGAAGAGTTCTGCAACTGGTGGGCAGCTTTTTAACCACCTTGGAGCCCTCTCCCAAGCCGTGGACCAAATGGAAACAATAAAGCTTTATGCAGAAAAAAAGAAAGAAAAGAACAGAGAAAAGAAAAGTGAAAAGAAGAGAGAAAAGAAAAGAAAGGAACAGAAAAGAATGAGCATGATAAACAAAATTCTAGAATGTGATTAATTCTGGGAAGTAGCAAAGGGATGGTTGTGGAGGGGCTCACGGGCACTTCAGAGATACTGGGGCTGCCTCCTCTAGGTCTCAAACTGAGCGGTAGCCACACGAGTGTTTTATTATTCTTTTAACCTGTACATGTGCAGTTTACATTATCTTTTTTAAGTATAAATATTTCATAATAAAAATTAATTGAATAATAAAAAGTCTGGAAAAGACTGTTAATAGTAATTCTCTGATTTTAAGAAGATAGTGGATTTCTCTCTATTCCTGTTTCTCTCTCCCTCTCTTTTCTCTCTCCCGTTTGTTTCTCTTGACTCTGCTGTATTTTTCAAGATTTCTAGACTATTACGTTTTTATAACAAACTTTAAAAAAAAAGTCCAATGGATATTCAAATGAATCACCCCAGAATACTTTCACAAACCAAATAGGGGATAGTTTTGGATCACCCACTCTTCCAAGATTTGATGCAGCCAGAAACCTCCTTCCATTAGCAACCAAGGTTGAGGGTTAACTGCAACTCGCCCTGATCAATCACGGATGTGGCTTGACTTTAGCTAAAGGTCTGATTAATTATGCATGTATTCATAATAAACCAAGATAGTGTGTACTGAAACTCAGGACCAGCATGGTAAACACGAACCAAGCACCTAGACTCACACCTGCCCTGTCTGTCCCCGACCTTGCAGATCCACGGTTCCTTTCAACTCCCAGTGCCTGACCATGTTTGTTTTCATGTACATTCACTGGAAACCTCTAAGACTGAAGCCCGTTTCTGCCTCATCAGCCTGGGAGTTTCTTGTGAGATCACGCCTTTCAGCACCCTGGAAACCTCAGGGCAGGATCCATGTTGTTTCCTTTCTCTAAGTGAGCGGTTTCCATTATGCTCATCAAGTAAGATCTCCTTTATTATTTTTCCACGAGCCCAGTGTTTTGAAAAATGTTGCCTATCAAAAAATTCCAATGACCAAGTAATAAATTGTTTATAGATTGAGCGGCTAAGCAGAGCTTCTACACAAGTGGCAAGAAGTTATACTATTTTCACCAAAAGGAAAGGGACTTGGAATTTGTCCATACAGCCTTGCCTGGAGCAAATGTCTGATTTGCATGAGATATCCTAACTGACTGAAAATAGTTTAAGGATACCACTGTGCCCATTACACCTTCTTTCCTTCCTTCTTAGATCCTGGATCTGGGGAGCCTAGGGTTAGAGGAACATTCCTTAGGACCAGCTCTCCCAGTTCCAGCGCTGCGCCGGGGAGAAGAGCAGAAGAGAAAAGAAAAGAGAAAGGATGTTGTGAAATGTGGTAAACACCCAAGGGGGTAGCTTCATGATTTCTACTTTATAGGTCAACTATGCCACAGATAGGCAGCAAAACCAGGATTCCAACCTAATTGTCCTGGATCCCATGTCCTTGCTCCTGCCCTTATATGAGAGCAGCATTTAAAAATCCCAGTGCATGGAGCGCTGGCTGGCTGGGTCCAGGGAGCGCGCAACTCTTTATCTTGGGGTTGTAAGTTCGAGTCCCATGTTAGGTGTACAGATTACTTAAAAATAAAATATTTTAGGGGCACCCGGGTGGCTCAGTCAGTTGGGCATTGGACTCTCGGTTCGGCTCAGGTCATGATCTCCGGGTTATGGGATTGAGCCCTGTGTCAGGCTCCACGCTTAGCAAGGAGCATGCTTGTCCTGCTTGTCCCTCTTCCTCTGCTTCTCACACACCAGCTCCCCAACCACAGCTCCTCTGTGCGCTCGCTCCCTCTCTCTCTCTTTCTCACACAGGCATGCACTCTCTCTAATAAATAAATAAGATCTTTAAAAAAATAAAAGTAAAATGAAATATTTTAGGGACACTTGGCTTGCTCAGTTGGTGGCGCATGCTGACTCTGATCTCTGGGTTGTAATTTCAAGTCCCACGTTAGGTGGAGAGATTACTTAAAAACACAAATCTTTAAAAAATAAATACAATAAAATACTTTTTAAAAAAGATTTTATTTATTTATTTGACAGAGAGCGGGAGAGCACGAGCAGGGGACACAGCAGGCAGAGGGAGAAGCAGAATCCCCCCTGAGTAGGGAGCCCAACTCGGGAATCGATCCCAGGACGCTGGGATCATGACCCCAGCCAAGGGCAGATGCCTAATGACTGAGCCACCCAGGCGCCCCTACAATAAAATCTTTTTAAAATTTTTAATTAAAAAAATAAAATAAAGGGGCGCCTGGGTGTCTCAGTCGTTAAGCGTCTGCCTTTGGCTCAGGTCATGATCCCAGGGGTCCTACATCTGGCTCCCTGATCAGCAGGAAGCCTGCTTCTGCCTCTCCCACTCTCCCTGCTTGTGTTCCCTCTCTCTCTGTGTCTCTCTCTGTCAAATAAATAAATAAAATCTTTAAAAATAAAATAAATACAAATCCTAGGGGCACCTGGGTGGCTTGGTCTTTTAAGCATCTGTCTTCGGCTTGAGTCAGGATCCTGGGATTCTTGGATCCAGCCATGCATCGGGTTCCCTGCTTGGCAGAGAGTCTGCTTCTCCCTCTTCCTCTGCTGTTCCCCTGCTTATGTTCTCTCTCTCTCTGTCAAATAAATAAATAAAATCTTCTTTAAAAATAAATGAATAAAAATCCTAGTGTAACCCACATGTATATCACGATTTATTTTTTTTAACTTCTTAAAGAAAGATTTTATTTATTTATTTATTTATTTATTTATTTATTTATTTATTTGACAGAGAGAGAGAGCACAAGCAGGGGGAGTAGCAGGCAGAGGGAGAGGAAGAAGCAGGCTCCCTGCTGAGCAAGGAGCCTGATGCAGAACTTGATCCCAGGACCCTGGGATCATGACCTGAGCCAAAGGCAGATGCTTAACCAACTGAGCTACCCAGGAGCCCCACAATGTTTGGTTTTTTTTTTTTAAGGTTTACTTATTTATTTATTTACTTATTTGAGTGGGAGATAGAGGGGGGAGGGACAGAGGAAAAGGGAGAGAGAATCTTCAAGCAGACTCCTTGCTAAGAGCAGCGCCCAACATAGGGCTCATCCCAGGACCCTGAGATCATGACCTGAGCCAAAATTAAGAGTCTGATGCTCAATGAACTGAGGCACCCAGGCACCACTATCACAATTTATTTTATGCAGAGATGTAAAGACAACTCAACAGAGAAAGGATAATCTTTTCAACAAGTAGTGCTGGAAAAACTGGTTGTTCATATGCAAAAATAAATTTCCTTCCACATCCCATCCTCTATATAAAAATGAACTCAATCATATTCTTTAATCATTTAGGTCATATAACTAACTGTAAAGCCAAAAGCTATCAGGGTTCTAGTTAAGCAAAGATATCTTAGATATGCCACCAAAAGCAAAATTCACAAAGCCAAATTGATAAATTGGCCTTTAGCAAAATTTAAAAAAAAACCCTCTTGCCTCTAGAAAGTCACCGTTAAGAGAATGAAAAGACAAGCCACAGACTGGGAGAAAAATATTTTGTAAATCATGCATCTCATAAAGGACTTGTACCCAAAATATGTAAAGAACTCTCAAAACTCAATATCAAGAACACAAACAACTCTCTGCCCGCAAAATGGGTAAAAATGTAAACAGACATTTCACAGGTCAAATGTTACAACCACTTCAGAAAACAGTTTGGCAGTGCTCGCTTTGGCTGCACGTATATTAAAATAGGAATGATACAGAAGAGATTAGCATGGCTCCTTCATGAGGGTGAGACACAAATTTGTGAACTGTTCCATATTTTTGATGCAGTTGACATTTGATAAAGTGGACTTGTGAACATTAACAGCAGACATTCACTCTTGCACTGTACAAAGTCTCTGAAGTATAATTAAAAGTTTTTATTGAGCCCCTAGGGGAAAAAAAGAAAACAGTTTGGCAGTTTCTTAAAAAGTTAAACATATCCCAATCCTCGGTATTTACCCAAGAAAAAGGAAAGCATATGTCCATAAAACAACTTGTCCACGAATGTTCACAGCGGCTTTATTTGTAATAGCCTAAAACTTGAAACAACCTAAATGTCCATCAACAGGTAAATGGATAAACGAACTGTAATATATCCATATGATGGAAGAATATTACTCAGCAATAAAAAATAATAGACTATTGATCGTGCTATAGTTGAAACTCAAAATCAGTATGCTGAATGAAAGAAAGCACACCAAAAAAATACATACTATATGATTCCATTTATATAAAAGTTTAGAAAATACAAACTAACCTATAGTAACAGAAAGCGGGTCAGCAGTTGGAAGAGGTGAGTAGGACAGAAAGGGCTCAAGGAAATTTCAGGGGATGATAGATATGTTCGCTACTTTATTTTAAAATTTTTTTTAAGTAGGCGCGGAGCTTGAAATCATGACCCTGAGATCAAGACCTGAGTGGAGATCAATAGCCAGTTGCTCAATTGACTGAGCCACCCAGGTGCCCTGATATTTTTTAAGTAAACTTTATGCCCAACACGGGGCTCGAACTCACTACTCCAAGATCAAGAGTAGCATGCTCTATCAACTGAGCCAGTCAGGTGCCCCAATATTTACTCCTTTAACTTTAGTGATGGTTTCATGGGAGAAGACGTATGTTAAAACATGAAATTGTATACTTCACATTAAATATGTGCGGTTAATTATGTGTCAGTTATACTTTGATAGTGCTGCTTTAAAAACCCCAGTACTGTGGAGGGAGTGATGAATTGGAAAATAACCATTTTCCATCATCGTAGTAAAGATGGGTTCAAACAAGAATCAATGGTTGTGAGGCACCTGGGTGGCTCCGTCTGTTAAGTGTCTGCCTTTGGCTCAGGTCGTGATCTCAGGGTCCTGGGATCGAGCCCCATGTCGGGCTCCCTGCTCTGCCGGGAGTCTGCTTCTCCCTCTCCCACTGCCTCTCCACCTACTCTCCTGCTCATGTGCTCTCTCTATATAATAAATAAAGAAAATCTTAAAAAAAAAAAAGGATCAATAGTTGTTAAATAAATCCAAGGGTGGGGGAAGTCTGATGAGGCAAAGGGTATTTACATTGTCTTAAAGTGCCTCCCTGTCGATTGCTAATTAATTAAAAGGAGAAAAATAGTAACTATACAGTGGGAAAATCTAACAAAATTTTGAGTGGTCAAAATTATCATCAGTCATGGGCAGGTAGACATTTTATTCCTTTAAATGCAATACCTTGGGCGCCTGGGTGGTTCAGTGGGTTATGCTCAGCAGGGAGCCTGCTTCCTCCTCTCTCTCTGCCTGCCTCTCTGCGTACTTGTAATCTCTCTCTCTGTGTTAAATAAATAAATAAAATCTTTATAAATAAATAAATAGATAAATAAATAAATAAATAAATGCAATACCTTGAAAAGGACACACTAATTTTTATAGTATTCTGGCCACCATGCATAACCAGAATTTAATATGGAAGAGCGAGCAAAGCCAAATTAAGAAATATTCAATAACATAACTGGCCTGTACCCTCGAAAATGTCAGTGTAGGGGCACCTGGGAGGCTCAGTTGGTTTAACATCTGCCTTTGGCTCAGGTCATGATCTCAGGGTCCTGGGATTGAGCCAGGTAGGTGGGCTCCCTGCTCAGCGGGGAGTCTGCTTCTTCCTCTCCCTGTGCCCTTCCCTCCCTGCTCATGCCCTCTCTCCCTCAAATAAACAAAATCTTTTTTTTTAAATGTCAGTATCATGAAAGACAAAGAAAGGCTGAGAGAGAAACTGTTAAAGAAAAATAAGAGACATGACAAACACAATACGTGATCCTGGATTGAATCTGATAAAGAAGAGGAAATACCCCAAAAGACATTACTGGGACAATTGAAAAACTTGTAATACGGACTATATGCTTTATATCAATGTTAAACTTCTTGAATTTTATCATTGTACTTTTTGTGGTTATGTGTGTGAATATTCCTATTCTTAGGAAATATACATGGGGCAGCAGCTCTTTCTGCTCTTTTAGGTCCTGTCTCTGTACTTTAATAAAATCACATTTCTGCGCGTGCGCGCGCACGCGCGCACACGCACACACACACACACACACACACACACACACACAGAAATATACATGGAAATGTGAAGTGGTAAAGGAACATAATGTATGTAATTGACTTTCATATGTTTACAAGATAAATAATGGAATGATAGAGGAAAGTGGCAAAATACTGAAAGTTGGTGTATCCGTGGGTATATCGGAGTTCTCTGTATTATTTTTGCAAGTTCCCTATAAGTTTTAATTATTTTAAAATGAAAACTTTAAAAAAATCTCCAGGCTAGTGACATCAGAGTCTCTAGGAATGGCACTGAGGCACTGGGATTTTATTTTTATTTGTACCACACCCAGCGTGGGGCTCAACCTCTCAGCCCTGAGTCGAATGCTTTACTGACTGAGCCAGCCAGGCACCCCAAGCCATGGGATTTTAAAAAACTTTTCAGGCCAGAGTGCCAGATTTGGCAAATAACAGTACAACATGTGCAGTTAAATTTGAATTTCAGATAAACAACAGATTAAAAACATTTTTTAAAAGAATTTATTTATTTATTTGACACAGAGAGAGAGATAGCAAGAGAGGGGAATACAAGCAGGGGGAGTGGGAGAGGGAGAAGCAGGCTTCCCGCCAAGCAGGGAGCCCGATGCGAGGCTCGATCCCAGAACCTTGGGATCATGACCTGAGCCGAAGGCAGACGGTTAATGACTGGGCCACCCAGGCGCCCCTAAAAACATTTTTTATTTTTTTTTATTTTTTTTTATTTTTTTATTTTTTTTTTTTTTAAGATTTTATTTTTTTATTTATTTCACAGAGGGAGAGAGATCACAAGGAGGCAGAGAGGCAGGCAGAGAGAGAGAGGGGGAAGCAGGCTCCCCGCCGAGCAGGGAGCCCGATGCGGGCCTCGATCCCAGGACCCTGGGATCATGACCCGAGCCGAAAGCAGAGGCATTAACCCACTGAGCCACCCAGGCGCCCTAAAAACATTTTTTAAAAAAGATTTTATTTGGGGCACCTCGGTGGCTCAGTTGGTTAAGCGGCTGCCTTCGGCTCAGGTCATGATTCCAGGGTCCCGGGATCGAGCCCCGTGTCGGGCTCCCTGCTCAGCAGAAAGCCTGCTTCTCTCTCTCCCTCTGCCCGCCACTCTGCTTACTTGTGCTATCTCTCTGTCAAATAAATAGATAAAATCTTTTCTAAAAAAAGATTTTGTTTATGAGAGAGAGAGAGAACGAGCAGGGGAGGGGCAAGAGACGGGGACAACAGCCTCCGCTGAGCGTGGAGTCTGATAGCAAGAGTGCGAGAGCTGGGTCCCAGTGCCTCCAGATCATAAGTTGAGTCAGATGCTTAACTGACTGAGCCACTCAGGTGCCCCTAAAAACACTTTTTAGTGTAAGTATGTTCCATGCAGCATTTTCTGCCTAATTAGCAAGGACTGTCTTAGAATGCAACTCATTTTGATATCTGTATTCTGTTGGTTTTTGTGGAATGTTAGAGATATTTCTTGCTTTATCTGTCTTCTGTGTACAAAATCATCTCAGTTCTCACTCTTGCAGAGTGAGATAAATATAAGTAGATATTAAATGGCCAGAGTTCAAGGAGATGAACAGAAATGTTTCATGAATCTAGCGCCTTCTGTAATAATAACAATAATGGTTAATATTTTTTAGGGTGGATTATGTATATGCTAGCCAACCTCTAACAGGGCCCCCGATGATCTCTGCCTCCTGGTACTCACAGCCTTGTGCAGTCCCTCCCCCATTATACCGGAGTTGGTCTACGTGACCAGTAGCATAAAGCTGAAGGATGGTATGTCATTTCTGAATTTCACTTATTTATTTATTTGACAGACAGAGAGACAGTGAGGGAGAGAACACAAGCAGGGGGAGTGGGAGAGGGAGAAGCAGACTCCCCCCTGAGCAGGGAGCCCGATGTGGGGCTCGATCCCAGGACTCTCAGATCATGACCTGAGCCAAAGGCAGATGCCCAACGACTGAGTCACCCAGGCGCCCCTCACTTAGACTCTCAACTTAGGTGCATGACTTTGCTCCGAGAGAAGAAGCACGGAGAGGTCCACGTGGTGAGGAACTGAAGCGTTAAGCCTACAGTCGTGGGAACAAGCTCAGAAGGTGATCTACAGCCCCAGGCTTCTGGGATTGCAACTTGGCCGACAGCTGACTTCAGCTTCAGGAAGACCCTGAGCTAGAAGCACCCCGCTAAGCCCCTGCCAGGTTCCCAGTCCTCGGAAACTGTGTGAGATAGTGCATGTTCTGTTGCTTTCCCCTGCTGAAGTTCGGAGTGATTCATTACCCAGCAGTAGATCACTAATGTATCGACATACAGTGTGACACAATGTAGCTGCCCAGTATACTTGTTTCCCAAACCAATTCTTTCTTTTTTTTTTTTTTTAAAGATTTTATTTATTTATTTCACAGAGGGAGAGAGATGACAAGGAGGCAGAGAGGCAGGCAGAGAGAGAGAGGGGGAAGCAGGCTCCC
>LNAC01000091.1:3289409-3317460 GCA_002007465.1 Ailurus styani
ATTTTTGTTTATTTATTTGACAGAGATAGAGATCACAAGTAGGCAGAGAGGGGGAAGAAGGCCCTCCGCTGAGCAGAGAGCCCAATTCGGGGCTTGATCCTAGGACCCTGAGATCATGACCTGAGAGCAGAAGGCAGAGGCTTAACCCACTGAGCCACCCAGGAGCCCCTCCTACTTAAGATTCTCTCTCTCCTCCCTCGGCTCCTTCCTCCCTCTCTTAAAAAAAAAAAAAAAGGAATCAGGTCACATGCTAAGCTATGTGAAGAAAGACTTGAGTGCTTTGAGAGCAGAGCAGCCTCACCTAGATAGAGTGGGGAGTCTCAGGGCCTCTTTGAGAGACTGACTTCAAAGCTGAGTGAGATGATGAGGATAAGACGGCCAAAGGATGAGGGGAGCCTTAGTGAACATTAGCTTACTGTGATTCCTACAAATCGAATCTGGCAATGGGGAGATTAGCATAATCAGAGGCTGGGTGGATGGGCAGAGAAAGGTCTTAAAGGCCATGTTAAAACTTTTCGGATCTTACCCTCAGAGCAGGGGCAAGTCCTGAAGCATTTTGAGCAGGGGCAGGTTGGAAGAGCTATTTTCGTTCCCAAACCATCATGGGTGAGGATTACATACTGAGATGAACTAGGACGAGAGTGGGAAAGGAAGACCAGTTAAGAAAATCCTCTTGCAGGATTCCAGGCTCACCCTAGGGTGGTGGGAGTGGGAGTGAAGGGAAAGGGGCCAACTCAGTTTGTCCAAAAATTAATACCTTTATCTGCCAGCGTTCAAACCAATGCCTGGTATCCACGGAAGGCAGGGCTGTCTCCTCCCCCTTCACTTGGGCTGTCTTGCCTGGAACGTCCACTCTCCCCTTGATCTAGTCATATTTTAGTAGACACGAGTCAAACACACCTTGATCCAAAGACTCAAATCACTTACTAGGTCTGTGACTTGGCAAGTTAGTTCCTCTCTCTGAGCCTGTTTCCTGTCTGTGAAAAGAAGATTCAGAAGTGCCTGACTCCTAGGATTGAAGTATTAATTAAGATAGTGCCTGACACAAAGTAAATGGTCAATAAGTTAACTCTGATGATCATTTACGCACCTAAACCTCGATTTAAAAATGCAAGGATATTAGTTTTCAGTCAGGGCGTAGGAAGCTGGACAGGCTGAAGGGCTGGACATGTGGCATAACTAAGCAGAGTGGGGAGGGTATAAGACAATGCGAAGGATGGGGACTGTGAAAATGGAAGAGACACGCTTTCTGCTGACCAAACAAAACACTCTTGAAACTGCATTTGCCCAAGGGTTGCCCATGTGCAATCTCTTCCAGCTCTGACACTTTAGGTTTCCTCTCCTCTAAACTCCTTGAGTTTGGAGAGTGTGCACCACACAATTTAGAACACACCTTTGCTCTCAGAAGATACAGCTTAGTGAGTCTCTATGGTAGAGCCGGTTGTCTTGGGGAGAAGTTGGATCTCTATTTCTGGAGTCTTGGGTGTCTTTGGGGGTGAGCGAATCAGAAAGGGTTATTTAGAATAAATTTGTACAACGTTCTTAATACGGGCCAGGCATTGTGCTCAGCTCTTTATAAACCTCATTTAAAGTCTCATCACAGCACTTTTAAGATAAAAACATACTAGCTATTAACCATGCACTACACTGCCTCCACGAGGTAGAGAATTAAAGTCCCATGCTCTCAGCCACCCTGTGGCTAAGGCCAGTGAGTCACTCAAAGCAAGTGACAGCATGTGTGATGGTTGGCATACAGGGTATTCTGGAGCTGAGCGCTTCTGAGAGCCATTGTGAAATTGTCAGGAATTTTGTGAGCAGGTCGTAAAATCATTGTTAGCTTGAAATTGGCCATGGCCAGAGTACACCATGGAAGTTGACACATGCTGTAAATCAGAGCTCCTCCTTCCCAGCCTGGAGAGGTGGTTGTTAAACATTTACCAGCACATTACTGGTCAACATACTTTCTCTAAAATAATGAAAGAGAACAAATGTGTCTGAATAAGGGAGTGAGTGTGTCCGCTTGAGTGTGGTAACCAGGTGTGTCCCAGGTGTGTCTCTGGCCAATGTTTGCCAGAGTGAGTGTGTATGCATTTGAGGGTATGGATAAATTTGAAGACAGGAGTGTGAGTGAGGGATCAGTGCCTGTATCTTAAGGGGTTATACGGTGTGAGTCAAAGAGTGAGAAATGAGGCAGGTGTGTCTACGTGTGTCAGTGAGTCAGGAAAAGACCCAGTTTTTGTGCTAGGGAGTGGTGTAGTAAGAATATGAGAATAGCAGGTAATAGCGTGTATATAACGGGCTACTTGTTTTGCAGAAAGGCGTGGGTGGGTATACTGAAGGTCAGTGTTTTAGAAGACGGTGTCTGAAAAGGCCAATATGTGTTGGAGGAACAAATCTGCGTCTGGAGAAGTCTGTTTCTAAGGGGACTTAGACTATCTGAACTCAGTGTCTAAGGGTTGTCTGAGGATAAATCTGAAATAAAACTACAAAAGGCTGAATGATTGTTTTAGCCTTGGCCCTTACATCCACTAATATTAGATTCTGCTTCAAATAACAGAAAAACATCTGTGTTTGGGTAAGCCAACAGTGGCTTTGGTAAGACAGAACATTATTTTTTTTATTATTTTTTTAAAGATTTTATTTATTTATTTGACACAGAGAGAGAGAGATCACAAGTAGGCAGAGAGGCAGAGGGAGAGGAGGAAACAGGCTCCCCGCCGAGCAGGGAGCCTGATGCGGGCCTCGATCCCAGGACCCTGAGATCATGACCTGAGCCGAAGGCAGAGGCTTTAACCCACTGAGCCACCCAGGCGCCCAAGACAGAACATTATTATTTCTCTTTCTTGTAAGCATCCAGAAGCAGGTAGCTCAAGGCTGGTGTGACTGCTCTGCTCCATGAAATCCTCAGGTTGGGGACCTGGGTCATGGCTCCGTAATCCCTCAAGGTCCAAAGTGGTGGCTGAATATCCTGTCACCAATCTCTGCTCACATCCTCTTCTAACACCTTCACATGAAACCTCTGGTAACATTATTCACATTCGTGATTTCACCTTGCTGATGATTCTGCATCTGTAGCTCTGCTCAGCTCTTTCTGTAGACCTTTCTACTAATACATCCAAATGACCATGGGTCATCTCTCTTGTGATGTCACAGAGACCTCAGTTTCAACTTGTTCAAAACCACTCTTAATTATTTCCCCAGCTTCATCCTGTGGTCTCAGTCCCTGTTCCCCCACTCCCTTCCCTAAATGGCACCACCCTGTTGCCCAAGACAGAAAACTGAGCATTTTTTCCCACCCACTACATCTTATCAGTTTTACCATTCTTCCCTCCGAGTATTTCCTGAAACTGTCCCAATCTCTCTACCTCACAGCCACTAGCTTAGTTCTAGCTTACATCATTTCTAGGTTGCATTGCTGTGATTGCTATGACTGACTTAATCTAGGTTGTCACTAACTTTTTTTTAAAGATTTTATTTATTTATTTGACAAAGAGAGAGAGAGATCACAAGTAGGCAGAGAGGGAGGCAGAGAGAGAGGAGGAAGCAGGTTCCCTGCTGAGCAAGGAGCCCGATACGGGCCTTGATCCCAGAACCCTGAGATCATGTCCTGAGCCGAAGGCAGAGGCTTTAACCCACTGAGCCACCCAGGCGCCCTGTCACTAGCCTTTTTAAAAAAAGATTTTATTTATTTGACAGAGAGAGAGAGATTACAAGTAGGCAGAGAGGAGGAAGCAGGCTCCCCGCTGAGCAAGGAGTCCGATGCGGGGCTCGATCCCAGGATTCTGGGATCATGACCAAGGCCGAAGGCAGAGGCTTTAACCCACTGAGCCACCCAGGTGTCCCACTTTTTTTTTTAAGATTTTATTTATTTCACAGAGAGAGGGAGAGAGAAAGAACACAAGTAGGGGGAGTGGCAGAGGGAGAGGGAGAAGCACCCTCCCTGCTGAGCAGGGAGCCTCAATCCCGGCTCCATCCCAGGACCCCTAGATCATGACCTGAACCCAACTCAGACGCTTAACGGAATGAGTCATCCAGGCGCCCCATTTGTCACTAACTTTTCTAAAACAAGAATTTAATCTAACAAGTCAAGTAACAACTTCCTGACTTAAGAATCCTTCATTAGCTCCTTTGTTAGGCTCAACGCTATAGAAAGCACGTATGGAGCTTTCTAAACACACAGATGGTTGATTCCACTCCAAATCTGATGAGTAACAATCATAGCTGATGTTTACTTATATGTCAGGCATTGCACTAAATGCTGTTCTAGATTTTCCCACTTCATCCTCACGACAACTTCATGAGTTGGTATTACTCTATACCAACTGTGGACACAAGAGATTCAGGGTTTTGGCTGAAGTTCCTGGACCATAGGCAGTGGAAGTGAGTTATGGGGCCAGGCTATCTAATTCCAGAGTCCAGGTTCTTAACCGGAAGGTCTGCCTAGTCCGAGTCTCTGCGTGTGACCCCAACAGGTAGGCTCCATTAGAGCTGATGGGCTGTGTTTCATGCTCAATTTGGAAGCTTCGGGGCCCACTCAGCGCCTGGCCCATAGCAGGCGACCGTGAGCACTGGCTGGGACCCGGGGGCTCGGCGGCGGCGAGCTGCAGCCGTGTAAACACGCGGGGGTCCGAGGCGCCCCCGTGGGTGGGGAGCGCGCCGCCGACAAAGAGGCCGCGGACCCGAGTCCGCGCTCGCCCGTCCTCCCCGCGCAGGGCTTCGCGGGGCTTCTCCCGTTCTGGCCACCAGAGGAAGGCGGGGCCGCTCGGCCCCGAGGCAGGAAGTCGGCGCGCAGCTTCCGGCGCGCGGAGATGACGTGCGGCCCGCGCTTCCGCGTTGGGAGCCGGCGGCGGATCCCGGGACGCGGAGACCCGGGGTCCCGGCAGCGGGGCGGCCCCCGGGCCCAGGGTGGGGATGCATCGCCGCGGGGTGGGAGCCGGCGCCATCGCCAAGAAGAAGCTTGCCGAGGTGAGGAGAAGAAGGCCGACGCACAGCTGTCCCCGACCCGAGAGAGACCGAATGTCTCGGAGCAGAGCTCTGTACCCTCAGATCGCCCCCCATCAGAGTCTGACACGGGCTCTTCGGGTCCCGGGGAACTGGGTTTCTTCGGCTGCCGGTTGATTGGAATGTCAGCATCCCCAGATCCACCAGACCTTTCCCCTGCGTCCCCAAATACGACTACAGACGAGCCGTCCGTTTTACTTCCTCATCCCTCTCCCTAAGAAAAACCACTTAAGAGAGAACCTCCTCTTTTTATACTTCATCGGAGGCAGTACAAGTGGGAGACCCCAGCGCCCACTCTCAACTCACACTGGTCTCTTTGTCTACAGGCCAAGTATAAGGAGCGAGGCACTGTCTTGGCTGAGGACCAGCTGGCCCAGGTGAGTCGGTTGGAGGGCTCCAGGCAGGAAGGGAGACCCGACAGGGCTGGACAGGACTCCTCCGATGTAGACTACATTGTTTGGATTGAACTAAAAATAGGGTATTTTTGGCAAATCTCGGTTTCTGGGTTGCTCAGATTCTTTTATGGGACTTGCTAATAAGAGGGATAGCTAACATCTTTGAGTTGTTACATGCTTATATCGTCCCAGGCACGTGTCCATTTTCTTTACATACACTACTATCTTGTTTGTCCTTAGGATCCTACCAGGAGGGAACTCTGTTCTTCCCAGTTTAGAATTGAGGACATTCAGGGGATTTATCCAACATGACATGGGTAGTAGGTGGTACAGCTGTTTGAATCCCCAAAATCTTTGGGGCTTTTCACCTGAAGTGCCTAAGAATAACATGAAAATACTGCTTAACCGGTGTGAGCCATCACCACCACTGTCACACCTAGGTGCGTACCAGAAGAGTGTGTTAGTGATGGGGTGTGGTGCCTGTGGTTCCCTTTTCTGTACATATCCTGAGTTTATGCAGTTCCTGGGACTGGTAAAGAAGAGGAGGAAGCAGTTAAGCAAGGAAATGGATCCTTGTACTGAGGAAAGATAGTAGACACAGGCTGTGCTCTTCGAAAGCTCCCACTCATGAGCGCCTGGGTGACTCAGTTGGTTAAGTGAGTCTTGGTTTCTGCTCAGGTTGTGATCTCATGGCGGTGGGATTGAGTCTGGTGTTGGGCTCCTCACTCAGTGGGGAGTGTGTTTGAGATTCTCTCTCCTTCTCTCTGTGCCTCCAACTTGTGCTCTCTTTCTCTCCCCTCCTCTCTGAAATAAATACATATTTATTTATTTAAAAAAAAACCAAAATCTCCCACTCATAGGGGAGATGACATACAGGAATCAACTGGAAATGGTGATTATAATGTTTAAGTTTATAAAATGTACCAAACAAGATGTTGGGCCAGGAGTGGTTACTCTTGGTGGGTGGAACATAGGCTTTGTTAATTAGGGAAAGAGAAGGAATACTACAAATAAGTCAAAAAATCCCCAAACCATTTGTATTTAGCTTTGGAATATAATCTGGTAGGCCCACCCTCACTTTGGGATTCTTTATTTGGAGCTGATTCCCAGAAAGGTCCATGACTGAGAGATTCAATGATCACTGTACACCTAATTCATACCAGGCTTCTTTTTTCTCCTATGTAACCTTTCTGTCAGTGGCTGAATATTTCTTTCTTTCTGAATGTTGCATTCTCTCATTTTTAAGACAAAATGGATTCAGGATTCTCTCATTTTAAGACTCACTTAAGACAAAATGATGCACCTTCAATCTAGTAACAGTTTCTCTGGGAAAAAGAAAAAGTATCACATTAGATATGCATGCTGATTGTTAGATGCATCCTGACTTTAGAACAGGAACATGTGGGGGAAAAGAAGTGTGTCTTTTGTTTTAATCTTTGAAATACTTTATGTTATTTACGCTTTAAAGATTTATTTATTTTAGAAAGAGAGAGTGCGTGCGTGCAGGTGGGAAGAGGGAGAGGGAGAGAGAGTCTTTTTTTTTTTTTAAGATTTTATTTATTTATTTGACACAGAGAGATCAGATCACATGTAGGCTGAGAGGCAGGCAGAGAGAGAGAGAGAGGAGGAAGTAGACTCCCTGCTGAGCAGAGAGCCCGATTCGGGCCTCGATCCCAGGACCCTGAGATCATGACCTGAGCCGAAGGCAGAGGCTTTAACCCACTGAGCCACCCAGGCGCCCGGGAGAGAGAGTCTTAAGTGGACTCCAAGGTGAGTGCAGAGCCTGATGTGGGGCTCAGTCTCACGATCCCGAGAGCATAAATCTTTAAAGATACATGTATCTGTACATAAATCTTTAAAAAAAAAAAAACAAAAACAAAAACCCCAAACCAAAAGGAACAAGAAGTAGCATCATGGCAGGCCTGGAGGAGATAGGTTATTTCAGCCTTTGCCCTGCCACTGGGCCGGGAACTTATTTTTGGCATTGGGTTATCACTTGGCTGGGCTGCCCCTAACCTCCTCCTGGTCCACCTCACAGATGTCGAAGCAGTTGGACATGTTCAAGAGCAACCTGGAGGAATTCGCCAGCAAGCACAAGCAGGAGATCCGGAAGAATCCCGAGTTCCGGGTGCAGTTCCAGGACATGTGCGCCACCATCGGGGTGGACCCCCTGGCCTGTAAGGAGCTATCTGTGGGGCTGCGGTGTTCTCCTACGGGTCTGAAGGGCCAGCAGCTCATCTGGCTGTCAGCACAGTGGCTAGGCCATCTTCCAGAAGGCCCTTCTAGAAAGTCCTGCAGGGAGAGCCAGAGGCTGTTGTCTCCAGGGAGTGCCCAGCAGGATGGCTAGGTGCGCAATGCAAAGGGGAAGCCAGCTGCGGGCTTGTAGCCAGGGTAGGGACCTTCCTGGGAGTAGTGACTCCAATAGGGAGTTTTTTCCCTTTATTAAAAAGATAATTGAGTTTTAATGGAAGTAGCATGTAATCCTGGAGTCAGTCAATAAAGGAGAAAAAAGAAAAAGAGAAAGTGCAAGTCTCTCGACCCTGTTCCATAGTTACAGAGAGAAATATTAAGTCTAAGATAGCTTTATGGATACCTTCATCCTATTTATAAACTTTTTCTTCTAACATACCAGATTATGCTTAATTACTACTCTGTAACCTGCATTTTTTTACCCAGTAAACTGTTCTCTCTGGTGGATTTTTGAATGCCAGGTCTGCCTGTTGTTTCTGTCGGCCTTGTCTCAACCCTGTGTCCCATCATATTTCACTGTGTAGTTTGGGAAAGGAAGACTAATTTTTATAGTGTTCTGAGCCAGAATTAGCCAAACAAAAATGCCTTTAGGTTGCCCACCCTTTCCAACTGTCTGAGCCTGGTTTTTTGGAGGAATTCGACTGTCTTAAGGATCCTGAGTAGTACATGGAGCCCCAGGACTTAGGCTAGGCAGGGAAGGCTTTCCATGGGGTAGATGTTTTAATCTAGCTTTGAAAAAAAAAAAGAAAGGGGCGCCTGGGTGGCTCAGTGGGTTAAAGCCTCTGCTTTCGGCTCAGGTCATGATCTCAGGGTCCTGGGATCGAGGCCCGCATCGGGCTCCCTGCTCGGTGGGGAGCCTGCTTCCCCCCCCCTCTCTCTCTGCCTGCCTCTCTGCCTCCTTGTGATCTCTCTCCCTCTGTGAAATAAATAAATAAAATCTTAAAAAAAAAAAAAAAGAAAAAAGAAAAAAAAGAAAGGATAGAAACCAACCTATAACCTGGCTTTTGTTTTTCTATCTTTCAGCTGGAAAAGGATTTTGGTCTGAGATGCTAGGCGTGGGGGATTTCTATTACGAGCTGGGTGTCCAGATTATCGAAGTGTGCCTGGCCTTGAAGCACCGGAATGGAGGTGAGGCTGGCTAAGTCCTGCCCACTGGGCTGTGGACTTCTCGGAAGAAGACCTTGAAAGGCAAACTTTTCCATCCTGCAAGTCTGCGGGCCAGTGAGGTCTTGAGAAGCTCTTAGGTCTTCAGAAACATCTTAGAGGCTTCATGTGGTTGAAAAATGGAACTACTTGAATGATGGTCTCTATTTTCTAGAGAGCTTCGCCCAGCAAGATCTTAGCCCCTGGTGATTACATTAAATAATAGGGAGGTAGGAAATAGGCCTTTTCCCCTGATACACAACACGTCCAGGTTATGATTTTATCATTAGTAACTATGTGTCCTGGCGCTCCAAGGTGGGGTGATGCCCAGTTTCTCGACTCCCCAAAATGTGACTTAAAAATGGTCATCCAGTGGGGTCATCTTAATAAGCACTTTGAATGATCTGTGTTGAAGTTAAGAAAGAAAAAACCAGTTATAAATCATTGGCCTTAAAGAGATAATGGCTGTGATGCCAAGAGAGACCTTATAGTTCTTTAGAGATGCTGCTGCCCCTGTTTTTTGTCTTTTGGGTTTGGTTCGGTTTGGCTCAGCCACAAAGCTAATCCTCCACCTGCTTTCCTCCCCGCTCGCACAGGCCTGATAACCTTGGAGGAGCTGCACCAGCAGGTGCTGAAGGGAAGGGGCAAGTTCGCGCAGGACGTCAGCCAGTAGGTCTTGCCTTCCAACCCCTTGGAGTTCGGAAAGGTCTTTAAAAATCAGATGGAAATTTTTTCTCTTTATTGCTCGCAGTCTGGGCTTTCGGGATCATTTTTGTTCCTCTTTATGATCAGAAAACCTGTTTTTTAGAAAATGGAAAATAGAGACCTAAAGAACCAAAAACCACCCAATGTTTCTCAACTGAGAGATTACAGCTGTTGACATTTTGGTGTATTTTCTTCGAAGCACTTTTTTTTCATGTGTATGCATGTATTGTTACTATTTTTTTTTTAACATACTTTGGGCTTAATCTTGAGATTATCTGAGGTGAAGGAGACTAACGCATACACCAAGAAAGGCTGGGGAACGGAGTGGGGCTCAGAAGGTGGGGGTCAGAAGGCTGGTGATCGGGTTCACCAGCCTCCATGAGGGACTTCAATTTGAGAAAAGGTTAAAAAAAGAAAAAGGCTGTCAGTATGCGGGCTGGGTATAGGGTCTACACATGGTCTTGTGGGGTTTTTTCCCTAATTCGAGTTAGTCGTTAACTCGAAACCAGATGATCCAGCAGGACTGGCCCTGAATTTCCAAATGGCGATGATCAGCTGGGTTGCCCTCCGTAAGATGCATTGGCGGTTTCCGTTTTGCCACAGTTCACACTGCTCCCTGGCTCTTGCATTGAGCTCCTTCATTCACATTCCCTGATGGGCTCCCGTGGGTGGGTTTTTGCCCCATCCCTGTACCGTCTCCTGGGAGCGTCCCAGCGGCCTCTGGTGCCCCTTGGCCCTGCCTCCTTACTGATGTCACGGACCGTCATGCAGCTTTCTGAGTCTTCCGTCTGGGTGTCTGTCTGGGTGTCCCGGCCGGGGCGGAAACTGCGTGGTGGCTGGGTCTGGTGTGCCAGAGGACCTTAAGCAGCTCTTCCTCCCCTCAGAGACGACCTGATCAGGGCCATCAAGAAACTGAAGGCGCTGGGCACTGGCTTCGGCATCATCCCCGTGGGCGGCACCTACCTCATTCAGTCCGTCCCGGCTGAGCTCAACATGGACCACACCGTGGTGCTGCAGCTGGCCGAGGTACAGGGGTGAGCTGGGGGGCGCAGTCCGGGAGGGACGTGGGGAGTAGCGCAGTCTCAGGTCTTCCGCTGACACTGTCCAGTGGACGCAGACTCAGACCTTTAGAAGACGTTTATTGAGCAGCTACAGTGCAAAGACGTTTAGAAGACGTTTATTGAGCAGCTACAGTGCAAAGCACCGGGCCAGGCTGTGGGGGGTAGAACGGTGGACACCACAGAGGTCCTGCTCTCAGGGAGCGCACAGTCTAGTGGAGTAGACACACACGCACACAGCGGACTCGATTCTTTCGGGCAGACCGATTCTCTGAGGTCTTCCGAATCTGCTTTCTGTATTCGTTCTTCAAAACCACCGTTTCATCTTGTTTGCCATTCCCCCGTTCCTCAGCATGCCTTAAGCATATCCCCTCTTCCCCCAGGTCCTTATCCCAGATTTAGGGAAGACGTGTTCAGTTTTCTTAATTCACTAATGTAGAACAAAACTAAGTATGGTGGGGCTTTTCTTACTGGGGAATAGGTAAGGTGAGGCAGGGAATTGTCACCATTTCTTCCTGTCAGTGAATTATTCTGAATCTCGTCAAACTCTGAAATTCTCTGAGAAAGTCTAAATTAATATTTTAGTACCAGGGACCCCACTTTTTAAGACTGAGCCTGCCGCCCCCCCAACCTGTCACCCTGAAAGTTGCTTCTCTCTCCCTCTTCTTTGCTGGGGCTTCTAAACATTCTTTTTCTGTACTCTTAGGCTTCAAGGGCAGTTCTTCCTCCTGTCTGGGTCAGTCTGTTGTTGCTGGGCAGATGCTGGGTTCTTAGGGGAAGTCCACTGTTAACTGACTCCCCCGTTCCTCCTTCCTTCAGAAAAATGGCTACGTGACTGTCAGTGATATCAAAGCCAGTCTTAAGTGGGAGACCGAGCGAGCGCGGCAAGTGCTGGTATGTGAATTCTGGAATGGCCCAGAAAAGATGGGCCCCAGATGGGTGGAGGTGGGTGGATAGATAGCACACCCACAGAAACTTTAGCCTTGCTCCGCTGGCCTCTTGCCTTGAAGGCTACTGTCACCACAGAGAAGCAGGGCAACCCCCGCGTTCCTCTGAAGGTGCCACTGAGGGCCAAGTCAGAGACAGCTTCTAACTCTGCCATAGGCCGGTCACCAGTGCCTCCTCTCTCCCTCCCCCGACCTGTGGAGCCTGGTCAGACAGTTCATACAGTTTGTACTGGAAGTAACACTGTTAATACAGAGCAAAGGGAATTGTTACGTACTTAATTACATACTATTATACTGTGTATTATAGTTAGCGTTTTATATATACAGATCTCCTGGCACTAACGAAAGGTTGATGGGAAGGAGTAGCAGCAGGAGAATGTAACCCTGGCCTTTCATACCTTCTTCCTTATCCAGGCAATTAAGCTATAGACTTAATTTCTTCTGTAAAGCAGGGTAACAACGTCTGTGTACTGCCGCTAGGCACAACCAGGCCCGTCTTGAGCCTATTTCCAGCTGTAGGAGTTGTGAGTCCATTCTAAACGAATAGAGTCTTCCCATTAATTTCTCCATAAAGGTTCACCCACAAGTTAACAGAAACGTAGTTAGAACAGTGGTCTCCATTTTGCTTCAGGGAAATGGGATCAGGGATTTGCTTTGGGCCACAGGGCGCTCGTTTCTGCAGCCCCACATTCCTTCTCCAACATCTCACACTACTTGTCTTTACGCTCCTTCCCAGCAGCACAGGTTGTGATTTGGTGGCATTTTTGGCACCTCAAGCAAAGGTCAGGGCCAAAGAGAACCTGGAATTCATTTGGTTGTATAAATATGTGAAGGCACTCGTGTAGATTTAGTTTGAAAACCCACTGAAGCCAAAACAGGTTTGGGGGTTGTCCACCTTACAGGAACTCCGTTTTCCTAATGACTCTTCTGCCTTCTCCCTCCAGGAACACCTGCTCAAGGAAGGGCTGGCCTGGCTAGACCTGCAGGCCCCTGGGGAGGCCCACTACTGGCTGCCAGCTCTCTTCACTGACCTCTACTCCCAGGAGATTACAGCTGAGGAGGCCCGAGAAGCCCTCCCCTGACTCTGGGAGTGCGGAAGGCGCTCCAACAGCAGGCAGGGAGAGGAGGGGGGAGCTGCTGGTGTGAATAAAACCTGAATAACTTTTTTTTTTTTTAAAGAAAGAAAAAGTTCCAAGTTTTTTCTTTCCTCAATACTCTTCACCCATTATTTTATTTTTTTAAAGTGCCTTCACATTGCATCTTTATTGGAGAAAACCTCATTTATCCAGTAAGGATAACCTGAGCAGCACAGAGAACAGCGAGGACGTACAAAATGACCGGCATGGGTCATCTACAAGTTCACGGTAGAGCTGGGTCTGGAACGAAGGTGGTCTGTCTCCTGGCTAGACAGTCTCATCTGTTTGTAGTCCTGGGACATAAATTACAGCCCGTTAATTCAAACCTTGTCCTTATAAAAATGTTTATCTCAAACGAGCCGACCTTAATGGACCAGTAAGTAATAGCCACTCATTCAGTCTCCTCCAGTTTCCTCTAGAGCTTCCAGGTTCTGACAGACTTGGCTGAGCGTGAAGGAAATAGAGATCAAAGTGAAATGGCGGTTAGAGGAAAGAAACAATGGAACCTGGGGGAATGGAGCAACAGTGGACCTAGTATAGTCCTTGTTTCGTACCAGCTCTCCCTCCTGTGCTGATGGCTAGGTCCCTCTGGCCTCAGCGGTGGGAAGGGCGTTGTTTACTGAACACCTACCCCGTGCACTCAATTCTCACGGCCACTTTCCTCGGCTCAGTAGGTAGGTCTCCTTAATGTCTCAGGGGAAGAACTGAAGTAATTCCCTTGGGACCGGCCACCCACCTAAGAGGCAAAGCGAAGAGCCAGAGCCCCAGTGAAGTCGAGCACGGGCCTTCACTGTCCCGCGTGGTGGCTTTGGCCGGCACAGGCTGGCCTCGGACGGCGGAGCGTCTTCCTAGCCACAGGGTCAGCCCAGAGGAAGGGCCTCTGTGCCAGAGAGCCAGAGCCCTTCTTTAGCAAGTAGGGAAAGAAGGCGGCTCTATGAAGCAGTCAGGAGTGCTGAATTCCTAAGAGCTGGTTTAGTACCAGAAATCCGAAAATCCAGTGGGGTCTGGATTATCCGGAATTTAACATGCCCTTTCCTTACCCAGAGATACGGTCTAGATCTGCCTGTCCTTGGAGGACATACTCCCTTCCCAGTTTGTGAAGGAGCTCCTTGGAAGCAACTGAGGCCAAGATGGCATTCCTCTCCTTGACGGCCAGAGGCGGTCTCAGAAAAGGCCCTTCTACTTCTGGTTGGCAGGGGACTCGTCCCCCGCAGCCCTACTTCCGCCCATGTCCTGTAACCAGTTTCCAGCCTCCAGACAACGCACCCAGCACTTTCTCCCTGGCAGTTTGAGACCCAGGTGAGAGGTGTGGTGTTGAGAGGATCCCAGTCTCCCCTGACACACACCCTCCCACACCCACAGGCGCTTCCTCCTTCTGCCAAAACAAACTTTATTGCACCAAAAAGAAAAAAAAAAAAACTTCATTTATGTACAGTCAGATATAAAGACATCTCTTTTGACTCCTGTGCATATATTTCCTCAACTCAAGATTAGGGCATAAGTCAGGCTGGTACGCCAGACATGCTCTGCCCACGGCAGGGCCAAGGAGAGGATTGTCACTTGAAAGTGGGAACACTTAAATGGATGACAGACAACCACTGGACCAACAGACCAAGGGCGTTCTGCTAAGCCCTGTACCTGCTCTGGGAATGGAAGAGGGAAATTGGAAGCAGAGTCTCTTTTTGAGTCTCCTTGTTAAGAGACCCAGCCTTGGGTATCCGAGATAAACTTCCGTTCCCCAAGCCCACTTCCTGTCCAGTTTCTTTGCTTCCTGCCCTCCCAAGTCGAACATTCTCCTTTGTGCCCAACCCCTTCCGAACTCCCCCCCCCACCGGGAAGTCCCACGACCCACAGGCAGAGGCCTCCACAGCGGCGGGCAGGGCAGGCCCAAGTCATCCTCTCCCGTACACGCGGCTGGACACTGACTGAGGCCCTGCGTCACACGGATCACCAACACCCCACTGGGAGCCCTAACAGTAAGAATCTGGAAAGTATGGGGAGAACACACCGAAAAGGGGAAGGCTGGAGTCCCTCAGTGCCCAGTACCACAGGGTGCCTAAAGCACATTTTTCTGAGCCAACCAGCTAAAGGATCACTGCAGCTAGATACAGACAGAGAAGCAACACAGCCAGGCAAACGCCCATCAGAGCCAGTGACAGAGCAGCTGGGAGGGAGGGGAGGCGGAGAGGCAAGAGAAGCAGAGGGGCTCAGAGCTCCAGCCCCAGCCCCTCTGCCACTGGCGACCCTTGCTCCCCACAAGTCCCTGGGCATTGAATTTGGGGGGGAGGTTGGGAAGGGGCTAGAGGCTGGGGTGAAAATACACAAGGACGGCCAAACAAAACACAACAGGACTAGCATCAGTCTCCCCACTGCACCCCGCCCCCAGGACAAATACCCTCATCGTGGCTAGCATTTAGGAACCTCTGTAAGAGACTAGTCTATGTAGTGGCTCTCATCCCCCCCACACAGCAGCTGGCTGCGCTGGGAACTTTTCAAATCACTGATTGCGGGAACAAAATCAGCTTCTCATGGTGCCCGTGCAGGCTTTACCAGGACCTCGGTTCTGTCCCAGTCACATTTACCTTCTGTCTTTAATCTAGAAATGGGCGAGGGAATGGGGGGGCAGAGGAGGAAGGTGCTCAGGTGCTAGGTAAAGCTTACTGATCAGCAGCCTAGACTCCACCACTGTTCCTTCTCTTTGGTCTGTCTAGAACAGTGACTATAAATTAGGAAAAACGAAATTATGCTGGCCTATGGGAAGTAATGGGAGAAGAGAGGCAGGGAGGAAAAGGGAAGAAGCCCTGCTTCAAGACTGAAGACAGACAGACAACCACCCAGACTGCTTAAGTGTCACAGACAGCCCCCCACCCAAAGCTCCCTTCCAGATATCCCCATCAATCATCTGGGCACACTCCCTCTTGGAATTAGAGTTTGTCTCCCACCTACCCCTGAGGAGCAGGCCCTGTGGAGAGGTGTGTCGGCTGGTTGGTGTTTGCCAGAGGCCCTCACCCTAGGTGCTCCTTCATAGGTACCTTGGCCCCTGCTACGGGATGAACACAGCCCCAGATGCTTGAGAGCCAGGGAGGTCAGATCAGGAAGAGCGCCCCCCCCCCCCCCCCCCCCCATCTTGCAGGATGACGTCACGTTTGGAGGGAGATACACAGTGCCTCTCCATCCCTGGGGTGGGGGGGAAGGGACTTTGCTGGGACTCTTGAGTGGGGGGAGGGGAGAAGGGAGCAGGGTCTAAACCCTCAGGCTCCCGTGCAGGTCTGTCTCTGTCCCAGACGAACTGCTATCAGAGTCCATTTCGGCGTTCTCATTATGGAGCCTCTCCAGCACTTTCTGACGAATCAGTCCCAGGCGCATCAAGAGGGACTGGTAGTCAAAGTGGCCGCGCTTCTCTCCAAAAGGGTCCTGTGGGGGAAAGGAGACAAGCGGGATGGAAGATTCTAGTCTGGGGGCTCACCCTCAAGAGAGCAGCTTCAGGCCCATGTTGGACGCACGCTCAACTTCCGAGGGGAGTAGAGAGGGTAGAGCAGTGACTCCCAACAGTGGACAGCACACCCCCCGTTTGGGAATATTATGGCATGTTAACTGCCACCCAGACAGGTCTGGCTTGGGCCAACATTCAAATGTGTTTTTGTTCCCTGAAAGCGAGCTACTACGCAGGAAAGTGTCACAGTAAAGGGGAGACGGGCAAATAACAGAAATTCAAGACCAGAACTGTGACCATTACATGTGCCTGTGTTTTCAATTAACTTCAAAAAAACCATATAAAGGGAAGTATCATCCTTTTTTTCCTATACTCAAAAGGGATAATCTGCTTTTCCAACATCACAGGCGAGTCTGGAACTCAGAAGTTCTGACTTCCAGGTGAGGACCCATACACTCTTCCAGAAAGACCTGTCAACACCTTCCTGTCCACTTTGCAGGCATCACTCCAGGGCCACCCAGCCTTGATCCTAATCCTTGTCATTCTACATTGAACATGTCCGAACGTTTTACAGAAAGGGGTTAACTGTCCTTAAAATCTTAAAAATAAGTAGGGTTGGAGTGGAGAGTATAAACACAAGGAACGTAAAATGCTCTATAGAGAATATGGCAGCAAAGTAGTGCATGGCCAGGGTTTAGACAAGTTGGAGACCTCTTGAGTCACAAAAAGGTACACGATTTTTCCCTCTCACATTCCACTTCTCCCACATACACTCCTTCCACACACTTCTGCCCACACATCACCCTCATGATCGGGGGACCAGTGAACATAAGTCACAGTCACTGTGACTACAGCCCACACTTTTCTCTTCCCAGGGTTACGTTCCCCACAGGCTGAACTCCACACTTATTCTGGAGCTGTAAATTTTTCAAATCTTCCTTTTTTCATCCTTGGCTCCATTTCTACCCACTTCCCTCCTCCCCAGACGCTGCTCTTCCCTTTCCTTCTCTCATCACAAGTTATTTTTCCTCCAGAGTGGATACTGGAAATGCTTTTGAATACCAGCAATGAGAATTCCTGATGGGGAACGAACCATGGTAGGCCTCACCTACAACGGACTCTGAAAAAGGGGTTGGGAACAAGTTAATGCTGAGCTGCCCTTGCCCTTTGAGGTTTTTTTGTTTTGTTCTGTTTTGTATTTTATTTTCTTAAAAGTAATCTCTACACCTAACGTGGGACTCAAACCTCCAACCCTGGGATCAACAGTCACACGCTCTTCTGACGGAGCCAGCCAGATGCCCCTGCCCTTTGAGTTTTAAAGGGGCAGATGGTTGGGAAGGCCTTGAAGGAAAGACAGGGAGACTACCATTTCTAAGCAGCAGCTGAGGAAAGAAGACATTTACTCCTCCTGCTGCTGGTGGGGACTGGGTGGGGGAAGCGGCTCAGGAAGAGCTGGAGAGAACCTTAAGTGGCCTCAAGTCATTCATCCAAGTCAGCACGACTCTAAGCAAGACCACCAGTAAATGATGCAAAAGACACAAGAACTGGTCCTTCAGGACAGGGGGAGTCTCACCCTCTTACCAACCAGGTCTTTTATATTTGAGCCCATTTACAATTTGGTTTCCTAAGAATCTTTTTTTCTTTTTTTTTAAGTAGGCTCCATGCCCAACGTGGGGCTCGAACTCATGACCTTGAGATCAAGAGTCACACGCTCTACTGACTGAGCCAGCAAGGTGCCCCAAGAATCTCTTTAAAACAAGCCTAAATCCTGCATTCCTACTAGAAGTGGAAGCACATTTCTCCAGTGGAGGCAGAGAGTAAACAACTGCTTACTGTCTTTGTAGCGGGAATCTTTCAACATGTAAGAGCACAGAGCCAACATTTGCCCAGCCTCAATCTCTAAGCACCCCTCGGAGCCAGGGATCAGACTCAGTAGAAGACTCACCCTTATCATCACTAAGAGTCTGAGAGGGCTGACTGTTCTTGGTTTGAAAAGACTACTAAGAAGGGAAGGCATTACAGGCTAGAAAACAGGATGGTTCAGACTCTACTCATGAGCATCTAGTTTAGGGCAAGATTGAGAAGCAACCCCATAGGAGTTAGGCAAGGCGGTCTCCTATCTGGGCCACAGTGACTTAAATGACAAGTTCCTTTCGGCTCTCAAGTCTCTGAGAGCTGCAGATGCTATCCTTGGGGAGGGATTTTAGGTGGTCTGCTGTGAGGCCTCTGAGTCAGTGGCAAGGGCTGCGTTACCTGCATAGTCTGGCCTTGAAGGTGCAGGCGATCTTTGCAAGCCACCTCATAGAAATCATAATACTCCAGGAAGGACTTCTCCATCACCCCTCTGGAAAACAAGCAGAGAAGCTTAAGTTAGGAACATGGTGGGGAAGGGATCATCCCTTCACCATCTAACCTTACTGCCAATTAACAGTTCCCAAGCCCAGATTTGGTACCTCACAAAGACCTTACCCCCCTTTTTTAATGATTTCAGGAGAGAGAGAGAGAGAAAGTATGAGGGCCAAAGGGAGAGAGGATAGCAGGGCTCGATCTCAGGACCTGAGCTGAAACCAAGAGTCGGACGCTCTACTGACTGGGTCACCCAGGCGCCCCCTCACAAAGATCTTTCAATAGAAAATGGAAAAAGGAACAGTTGACAGCCCAAGGCTGATTTCTCTTATACCTCCGGGATTACCAAAGGAGGGTGACTGTTAATACTGATCATTCGAATCCCAACTTCAACTCACGCCTCAATCTCATTTGTTTTCCATAAGCCATGATTTCCTAATCCCAAATCTTACTCAAAATTCTTCCAGAAGTTTGTTTCAATAACTCTGACTTTGTTCATCTAGTTTGAACACTTAAGAAAAAACTCGAACACTGAGAAGTGGGTTCATTACAAAGGGCTCTACGCCTCATTTGGTTGTAGAACAAGTAAGGATCTTCAATAGGTCCTGGCCCTCATCAAGCTGGGGGGTATGGACTATGTCGTGCCCATTGGGCTTGGCGCTCTCTTAGAACAGAGCACCTCCCCGAACTTCCTCTTGAGCAACCTTAGCCACCTCTCTTTGAAAGCACGAACCACAGCTTTTGTTTTTCTGTATCTCCCCTGGTGCCCAACAGTGGATTTTGCTCCAAAGGCTCTCTAAGGTATGAACCAGCTAAGTCTCCAACAGGAACATCAAGTGCCAAGAGGGTGCTCTTCATACACACATACCGTAGGGGCTCAGGACAGGGACACTTTCCTTCCATCATGTCACAGACCGCCACTCTGATGGTCTCATGCCGGATACATTCATTGTAATTTTTGCTGTCTCCTGGATGTCTCTCCTGTAATGTAAAAGACACCAGAGTGTCCAAGTACAAAATTTAGGCAAAGAGAAAAGTCAACAGGAGGAGATGTCGGGATTAAAATGGGGCACGTGACCCAAGTAAACAAACCTAGAAGATACCTTTCCAACTATGGCAGATCCATGAAGAGCAACTGAGTTTTTGAGATCATTCACCTCCCCCCATGCGTGCCAACACCCATCCTCTGTCACAGGTCACCCACCCTGTAAGCAGCAAACTGGACCCATCAGATTTTCCTAAGGCTGAAGTGAGAAGCCTCTGAGGTAAAGACTGGATGGGAAAGAACCAAATGTTAAGAATGGTGGTGAGACAAAAGGGTAGACGCGACATTAGGAGTCTCAGTAAAAAAAAAAACCCTATAAGTATCTGGATGCTTCCCAGCTAACTCCTTTTTATGTCTGCACGGTTCCACCATCACCGAAATCAACTATGAATCTACTGGAAGCAGAACCTGAAGTTTCCAAAAGAAAACTCCCACCGATTGAGAAAGCCAATATGAATGTATGGGTAGAGACAGAAGGGAGTATAGTCTTCCATCCTTTTAACTCCTCCTTTACCCTTCAATCCTCCCCCTACCACCAACCCGGCAACCAGAACCTTGGCCTCTGATTAAAACACATCATAAACAGGATGGACATACATACCCGCAGTCTATTACCATGGTTTCCAAAATGCACCACAGCGAGATCACAGGGGTGCTGTGGGATACGTTAAACTTTTTGAGGAAAACCACGTCAGTATTTATCACCTATCAGTTACCACACGAACTACTAGCTTGAGCTCAGTGGGTCAGTTTGGACGCGAAACTGCATTATATTCCTTTTGATGATGTGTGATCTTTGTGAAGCTGGATTGTCAATCACTACTTTGATGAATAGCAAGGAGCATATGAACACAGTGGGGAAGAGCACGAGGGTGGGGGATCCGATTAGCTTCCAAGACCTTCAGAATTGTATGGTGCCCAATAAGTGTACCCTTCCTGTCATTAAGCCATTTCAGTTATTTAAGAAAGAAGTGAGTTGTCCAGACCTAACTGCTGAAGAAACAGGAACAGCTGGCCACTTCCTTCTGCCTGGGGAGCTATGAAAAAGGCACCTAGGTACCTGGGGATTCGAACCGATAACATTTGGGAATATTAGGAATAAAAGTCACAGCTCTTGAATTTCCAAACAAAGGAAACACCTTAAAATCAGCTCCTTGGTTAGCCAATGAGGCCCTTTTCCATTTCTACCTAATCCTAAAATCAAATACACTGTTTGGAAAGGAGGTGTTGGGAATAACCTTTGTTCCCTCTTAAAGGGTATTTCCTGTTGTTTCAGTCTATAAACAAACTGTCAATTTTAATATTATCTCAAATATTTAAGAAATCAGTTAAACTGTTTCAGTCACCTAAACAGAATTATTATCTTTGGGGATTATGACTGAAACTCTTTCCCTGTACTTCTGAGTAATCCTGGAAAGCATTTTGGAACAATGGAAAAACTCTTGGCACCAGGGCAAACATTGGGTTCTACCATTATCTGTGTATCTTTGTGAAGTTAATTAACCTCTCCGTGTTACCAATACCTCATCTGAAAATGGGGGTAACATTTACCCCAAGTTAGTAATCTCTGCACCCAACATGGGGCTGGAACTCAGGACCCCAAGGTCAAGAGCTGCCTGCTCTTCCAACTGAGCCAGCCAGGCGCCCCTACCTCAAGTTACTGTAAAAGTTAAATAAGATAGTATATATACACAAAAACTTGGCAGCGGCTGGCACATAGCATACCCCTGGAAAACACAACTTTCTTCTCCCTTCTCTTTGGCAGCGCTAACTACAATGTTCTTGCCCCAGTAGCTGATGACTAGCTCCTCTGGCTCTTCAGGTAACAGGACCCTGTGATTCCAGAAGAACCTCCGGCTGAGCAGTAGTCATTTGAGGAAGTACCTTAAGGGGACTTTGGACACATACAGAAGAACCCACTGGTTGCAACAACCCCCAAAAGCAGGCTTAGAATTAGTTTCCAGAAGACTCCACTGATTCCCACCTTGTAGATTAACCTAAGTCAAATGGAAATAATCTGACAGTATGATTGTTAAGTTACAAGGAAAAAAAGTTGTTTTTTTTTTTTATTTTTTTTTAAAGATTTTATTTATTCATTTGGCACAGAGAAAGAGATTACAAGCAGGCAGAGAGGCAGGCAGAGAGAGAGGAGAGAGGAGGAAGCAGGCTCCCTGCTGAGCAGAGAGCCCGACGCGGGCCTCGATCCCAGGACCCTGGGATCACGACCTGAGCTGAAGGCAGCGGCTTTAACCCACTGAGCCACCCAGGCGCCCAAAAAAAACCTTTTTTAAGGAGAACATATACCAGCTCCTTTTTTCTCCTATGGTGACATTAATCAAACAACCAAACAAACAGGACCCTTAAACAGACCTCTCAGAGCTCTTCAAACTCCATATTCCACTTCCCAGCTGCTCCCCCACCTGGCCTTACCTGCTCAAAACCAGGCTCATTGTGATAGGGGTTCTCAGTCATTAGGGACTGGATGGAGATGAGCACGGAAGAGATGCTCTGGGCTGGGCTCCAGGCGGGGCCAGTCCACGTACTGCAAAACACAGCAGAGGGAGGGAAGGGGGTGAGGCCGAGAGCGATGGTGAAGGGCGCCACAGAAAGCCTAGTGCACCAGCACCCTGGGGCCTGGCAGCACCCGCTCAGTGAGTCAACGTTTCTCTTTCACTATTAATGCTCTGGAATTTCCCAGCCTTTCTCACCCTCATTCACCAGAAACCCAGTCAACTGCCTAATCCTCTTATCAAGTGGGATAAAAGAAAAGAGGGTAAAGCAAGCAAGATAACTTTGAAGGGATTTTCACTGGCCTAGGAAAGAAACAGTAGCCAGGGAAGGTTCCATTCATCAAAATGGAAGAAAAAAGGTAAGAAAACAGCACCAATCACAGTCTAAGTGTTAACCTCTGTGGACCCCGGAGGTGGTTAAGGAATCAGTGAGGAGAGAGAAGCTGAGCACAGAGGTGCAGGGGGACCTGAAGCCATCCGGTTCGAGCCCATGCCGCGGCGCTGATGATCAGGGATCCTGCTCTGTATCCAGCCCCCAAAGAGTGTCAGATCCTCTGAAGACTACAAGACTCTGCCAAAGGACAGGAAGGGAGGGAGGGTGAAACCCATGGAGGGTCTGAAATAACATATGGAAGCCATCCAGAATAAAAGAGAAGCACCAGAATTGCTCCTCTCTTCCATCTGACCGAGTCCTGGGAGGAGGAGCGCAGCTTGGACATTAATGACATTTCTTTTTAGCTCCATTCATTGAAGAGATGGCACCTGATCTGGAAGCTGAACACAACCGAAGCCAGGACTGGCTCGCTCAAGTTCACTGGCCAATTCCCTTTCCCTGCTACGCTAGAGGAAAGCCCAGTTAAGCAAGCTCATCATCATCATCATCATCATCATCATCATCATCAAGGCTTGTTCTTCTGAGCCTCTCAGCCTGCTCCCCTCAGCTCTGCTCCTCCAGCCAGACCCTGCGCTAAGACCTCACGTGCTCCGGGAGGCAAGCCAGCGAGGTAAATGTTCATTTCGCGTCTTTTGTCAGTAAGGCAGCCCCTACTTTTTTTCTAGGTAGGGAGGAAAGGCCTGAGGCTGACAGACGGAATAGCCGACTAAGAACACACGGGAATTTTCTACCCTGTGACTCCTCATGGTCAAAATTCAACTTCAGGGTAGCTTCCCCTTTTCCACCCAACACGCTTCGGCCACTTTCACCCCACCATCTTACTTCCCCTGCTTCTACTGTGAGCTGACGCTCTTTCAGAATCGTTTTATACTGGCCTAATGGAGAACCTAGAACAAAACCCGTCTCACACAGATGTCATACAGAAACAACCGCCGAGTATCCTCACCCCTGTGGGCTACATATACCGCTGTCCTACCAGCAGAGACAAAAACCCTAACGCCATAAAGGACCTCTTTAAGGACAACCTCCTTTGAAGGACTTCCTCACTGCCACCACCACAGAACATATCCCTGGATCGGAGAGATTAAAAAAATAAATTAAATAAGCCACGCCTCCAGCTTGGGTCAGCTGCCTTTCCCCCTGACCCCACACTCGGAAACACGCTGGACAAGAAAGAAAACGCACCACCAGTTCGGGCGACTTTCCCAACTTCAACCTGCACTTGTTCTCCGCCCCGGGGGAAACTGAGGCCACACGAACAAGACCAATCCAGAAAACTTCAGAAGACGTTTACATTCTGAATTTTTGACCCTCCAAAACAATTAAAAGGGAATGAATGAGAACCGCGTGAAGCAAAATCTCAGCAGCGCCCAGAAACAAAGTACTTGAAACTCGTGTTTCTTATCTGATGTGATTTCCAACCTTAGACATTTTTCATTCAGTTGTTAAAATATCATAATCATCTTCATCACCACCACCGCCTCCAAAGCCACTCATTGAGAGACTCAGAAACAAGACACCCACCATCGTAAATGGCACAGATCTGCAGCCTTTCTCAACCTGTTCGGGAGAGAATCAAGCCCTGATGCCCCGAGGAAGTGGTTCTCAGGCTGGAGCATGCGCCAGAATCACCCGAGGGCTTGTAAGACACAGACTGCGGGGCCCAACCCCTAGAGTTTCTGGTACAGAGGTCCAGGGTGGAACCCCAGAATCTGCAGGGCTGCAAGCACCCGGGTGCTGGTGCTGCTCAGGGAGAATCACTTCACTAAGGCAGCCATCGTAGGTCATAAATGAACTTCTCTCTTTTGCCCCTAGAATGATACCAGTCGTGTACCATCCTGGGCAGAATTGAGGCAACAGTCCCTCCAATCATTTTCTGTGCTCTGTGGTTCAGATGAGGAACCCCGGTTGATAAAGGCTGGCCTAGAGCAGTTATTTGCTAACAACCAACTTGGCCACTTAGAAGAGTCTCCTCTTACCCTAGAATACTCAAGCAGACTTTCCCATTGCGGTAGAAGTTGGGGTTAAACCTCACTGTGTTATTGCCCGTTGTCATCAGTTTGACCCGAGGTGGGTGGATGGGATAGTCGGGCGGACACCGAAACACGAACAGGAAGAAACCCCCTTCATAAGGAGTGTCAAATGGGCCTGTGATCAATGCATGAATCTGCAAAATAAAACCCCATCTCAAAATTGTGAGGTGATGTCCCATCCCAACCCCTCCTGGCTTCCACGTGCTACCCACACCAGAAGCAGGACCTTCAGCTGGCATCCATATTCCATATTCTCGCCATGGAGGAGGAACAGCTCGGAATCACTCATAGTGATACACAGGTTTGGAACTTTAAGAAATCCCATTACGGTGGAGGGGCATCTTACTCAGAGGCTACATTCTAAAGTTAGAGCCCAAGGTGAAAAGTGAGTCTGATCAAAAATCACCCCTGAGCGTCCCTTAAAACTCCCCGACAGCATGGTTTTTGTTTAGACTTCCCTCAGTTTTCTATGTAACAAATCTAGACGGCACACCACTGCGCAAATTAAAATATGCACCTGTAAAATATTATCCTAGCACGTTTAATTTTAAGAAATGAATATCTAACCGAGCATGTCAGTTTGGATGTGCCCGGGTTAAACACGCTATGATGCGACTCCACCCTCCACTTACGTGGCACAAAGGGGAGGTAAGATGAACGGAAAAGAGCACAGGGATTGGAGGCCACAGCTCTGGGGCCAGTAAGAGCGCAGAGCTGTGAGTTGTGACGGAGGCCTAGGGGGTCTGCTGCCTCCACAGAGGATCAAACCCACTGTGGAGGATGTGGCTCAGACCGCATCCAGCTGGGCCAAAGATGTAAAGAAAAATGGGGAAAACTCAGGGTCCATTTGGAGCCCTTCAACTATCCTCAGAAATTTCCCTAATACTGTTGGCTAATTTAAAAAGAAAACAAATCAGCAGCATTTAAAACTGAACGCTAAACTCTCTTCCTCCACCCACCATTAAGCTTCCCCTTCCTGAAAGGAGGAAAACCTGAACGGACTCGGTTATTTCTTCCCCTACAAAGGCTGCTAGGCACTTAAAGTCTGCTCAGAATTTAAACAGCAAGACGAAAAAGGACCTGCAACCCAATGCCTCAGGCCCTACTTTGCCCTGGGGGCACCCCGGATTATCTCTTAGCCCTCAGTCATTTGGAATAGCAAGCGCAAATGGCATCAACAGGACATCAATTCTGGGACCCCGGGGAACTAGCATATTAACACTGATACTTGACCGAGGACAAGATGTCCCAGGAAAAACATTTCCAACCACATAAAAAGAAAAAAATCAATTTACAGGGAAATCTATTTGAAACAAAATAGATATACCAACAATACAATGTCTGAACTTTTACTGTAAGAAATCTGAAACTACGAAGAGGTTTCATTTAAACAATACTAGATTTAGAAAATCTGATTTCTTCCCAACATCAGTTTAAGTGAAAATTCACTTCTGAGGGTAGGGCGCTCAATGACAGAGAGGCCTCAGTATCTAAGCCAGGGGAATTTCAGCCTCTCTGTGTTTGTGTGTGGAAGACAACACCGGAATGGTCTTTGGGGTGGAAAGGATATTCAGAAGCAACCAGTAAGGACAGGAGCCTGGACAAGGTCATTTGAATATAAACTCTGTCCATTCAGGTCTCCCCTATCCCCAGTCTTCTCTGCATTTGATTTATAACACCATACTTAAGAGTCAACAGTGACAGGATGGGGAAGACTTGGGTAGTAAAACGAACAGGATGACTCTATACTTTGTCAGCCCAACTGGAGCACTTCTGAGAGTGAAAGAGTGCCCTAATAGGCTGGGACAAGTGGCATAAACAGGGATTTTCCAAGTCAACCAGACCTACTGGCACCTGAATAAAAGACACCTGTTCAAGGCTCTGCTCCACCTCACTGTGTGACCTTGGGAAAGCCACTTATTCTCTTGGGATCTTCATTTATTCATGTATGTCATCAGAGATGTGAGCTGGATAATCTTTTAGGCTCTTCCAACTTTCTGGGCCCAACTTCCCAATAGCCCGCAACCCCCTCCAAGTTACATACCTTAGTCATGTCAACAGTATCAGGTACAACGAACATTCCTGGAGGAGGCTCCTTATAAATGGACATGATATCCCTGTATAACACCAAGAGGAGGTGGGGAAGGGAGTGAGGGAGAGGAGAAACACGGGGAATCCCTTGAGCAGGACAGTTGTTAGCACCTCAATGAGGCCAGGGTTTGAGAAAGTGGTGCTTGGTACCACAAATGTCTGCACTGTCTTGTTGGCTGAGAAATCTCAGCTCAGCACTTGTCAGGCAAGCAGAGGGCAAATTATTATCAAAAGGGCATTGTTTCCTCAGGGGGAGGGGAGAAAAATCAGAGATCCCAATGGCATCAGATGTCACCCTGGAAAAGCCACATCCCATTTACTCTCTCTTCCTCCCACAGGGCAATTCATTCACTCCCCACCTCCAAGATTCCCAGGTACTAGGACTGAATGCTAAATGAAGACTGTTCAGTAACTGGGAAGACATAATCAACTCCACTAAAAAAGTGAATCCCATAAACAGTGGACCGTTGTTGGCAAGGGGATTCTATGAAGCAAGTGAGTTAGCAAGGAGCAATCATGGTCTTCCTGCCCAGGGCACCAACAGGGTAGAGATCTCTTCAGATTGGAGAGGGTACCCTCTGAAATTGCCGAGAGTCTTACATCTGAAAGATGACACACACTGGCTACTACAGATGACAGGATTTGTAGATTGCACCACACAATCTAGAATGCATCCATTGTGACTGAGGGTCTAAAGGACATTCTAGGTGGGAAAAAACTTGGTAGGGTACACAGGGACGTCAAGTGCAAACAAGTGAGACAGCAGAGAAAGAAGTATTGGCAGAACTCAAGGTAAAAGTCAGGATTGGCAGACTGAAGGGGATGGAGAACAGGAGAGAGGAGTGCGGAGGTTCTGAGGTTAGAGGGACCCTAATGGAGCTGGTGTCTGTGTCAGGCACTGGGCCAGGTACTTTACACACAATGTGCTGTTTAATTGTTATTACAAGCTTGAAAGGAAGGTAAAGACATCTGAAGGGACTTGGAGCATGGGGGGGGGCTGGTGAGATTACCTAGGCGAGGATGGCTGCAGTGGAGGGGCACAAGGAGAGGCAGAGACTGGTCATCAGGAAACAGGTCTCAGGATTAAAATCGGCTAAAAAGCATTACTCTTTTCCTATGGAATCCGCACGACGCTAAGCGTTTTTGCAGAAACATTATCTATTAAATGATAGGATCTAAGATCAGTCACCCAAGAAATAAGCACAGAGAGGACTTGGGCCTTTGTTCCTATATTTGAATTAGGTATATTTGCTTCGGAAAAGTAAACCAGATGACCGAGAGGAAAAAATACAAGAAAGTCTTCAGTGGGATAATACAAGCCAGAGTGAGACTGGGGGAGAAAGCCTGCATTCCTGGAACAGGTGTGAGAGTGGATAGCTTTAGGGTTCTGGAGAAGAGGTTCAAGGGGAGACTGCGGGTATGTGAGGGAAACGATCTAGACTTGGGGAGAGGATCTGAGGAGATGAGGGAATAAAAAGAAAGGTTGGCCTCGACTCTGAAGCAACGAAAAGCTCTACGTGTTACAAACGGGGCTCGGGAGGAGACGAGGCGGAGGGGGGTGGGG
>LNAC01000091.1:3318158-3344515 GCA_002007465.1 Ailurus styani
CGCCGCTCGCCCCGGGGCCCGCCGCCCCGGCGCCCGCCGTCGCCGTCGCCGTCGCCGTCGCCGCCTCCTCAGTTGGACTCTCCGCCATCGCTGCTTCGCTTCCGGGACTGCTCGGCAGCACGTCCGCCGACCAGAGCGGCCGCTGCTCCCTCCCGCTCCCGCACCACCGAGAGCCGGGCCAGAGTGTCCCCACCCTCCGCTTCCACAGCCCGGGCGGCGCTGGCTCCGCCCACCCCCGCCCGACCAGCGAGAGGCGTTCTGCAAGAGCGTCCACCCACGGTCCTCCAGGGCGAGAGGGGGTGGGGACTAGCCGGCTGGGCCGCGGCCCTGGGCCCGCGTTGGCCCCGGCTCTGCGGGAGGAGCCTCTGAAGCGTGCCGGGTCGCCGAGGTGCGGCTGAGGGCCCAGCGCCGTGCAGTGTTTTATCTTCAAGTGTGGCAGGGAGAGGAAGGAAGGATGATATCCCCACCCTTAACGAGAGACCCTCCTCAGTCATGTCCGTGGGCCCGGAGTGGGGATCGAGCTTCCTTGGGGGAGGTTCTGAAGAGATGAGTCGACTTGCTCAGGGCTCTTTGCTGTCTGAAAACCTCTAATTTATCCTTGCTCCCCGCACCGTCACCCACTGAGGGCAAGCTGCCATGGCCCCCTGCCTGCAACAGGAGCAAGAGGAAGGGATCAGAACCGGCGGGTGAAAAACTGCCTCGTTTTAGAGTTTATTCAATATACATTTATGAAGGGGCTACTAAATGCCAGGCACTGTTGCTAGGCGTTGCCATAGGGATAATGAAACAGACCTAGAGAAGCTCGGTAAAAGGAAAAAAATCAGGCCTCCTGACTCCAGGCTCAGTCTTTTTTCTTCCCACAAGTCCTTGAATATACAGGAATCAAGGGGCTGCGAGTTTAAATCCTGGGAGGATTCCTCAGGGCTTTCCTGGAATTTGTAAGGTGAAATAAAATACTATAGACTAAGAAACACAGAAGCCTTCTAAAAAAGGCTTTCTCTTTTCTTTCTAGCAAGAGCACGGGCTCATAATCTTGTCTGTAAACTCTTGGCCAGATGCATTTCAGAATTGAGAGTAACACTCTCAGTAAGGTCTGGGGCAGCTCCAGGTAGCCAAACATTGATATTTCGACAGCAAAGTGTATGAATATTCACACTAATTTGGGTACACTTATGAATATCCACACTACATCAAACAAATAACCTCACTCTGTTATATTTTGCTGCCCAAACTGGTTTTTAGGGGAAAAAGAAGTCCAGTTTTCACTGTTTCCTGAATTTTTCAGTAAAGGACCATGGATTTGAATGAGTAATAGCCAACACTTATTGAGGCTAAAAATTTGTTTCTTTAGCTGACATTTATTGAGTGCTTAATATGTGCCAAGAACTTTGTATACTTTGTCTTATTTATTCCTTTCAGCCACCCGATGAAGTACTATTATTAGTCCATTCTGACAGATGGAAAAACAGAGGCTTGCAGAGGTTCTGTCACTTAATCAGGGTCACACTGAGAGCAAGCAACAGATTTGGGGCTGTAAGCCAAATCTGACTCCAGAGAAAAAGTTCTAACCACTATGTGATACTGTCGCAGCCTGGAGCTTTCCCACACTTACTGAATTTTACTTCATGTGGTCCTTTGTTACCTGTTGCTCCCAACCCCTATCCCACAACACACACACACACACACACACACACACACACACTCTTGGGGCTCTTGAGAATTACTGTCTGTGAATCCAGCAGAGGGCCTGGTACAGTTTAGGTACTTAACATGAAGCAAAATGAATCAACACAATGTTTTATACAGATTTCATGTTTTGTTGGTTTAGCATTTTACAACTCCATAATAATAAGGATATCAGAATATCTATGAAAGGATACACAAAAAACTGGTAACAGTGGTTGCCCCTGGATGGTTTGATCACTGACAAGGTGGGCCGAAGTGTGTGTATGTATGTGTACCTTTTTAATACTGTAGTGTGTATCTATTGCCTACTCAGACTAGGTTTTTATTCATTTTTAAAGGATTCTGGAATTTTGTTTAGGTATTACTTATTTAGGAGGTGAAAATCAATTCACTGATAACCTCGCACACACAAAAAAACACTACTCCGTCGCTCCTCCATGGCTGTAGTCTGCAGAGACCCAGAAATGGCCCGGGGTGGGGAGAGGATTCCTCCATGTGGTCCTCTCCCTACTACTGGACTGTTATTTTCAGTGGACAGAAAACACGTTGGATCCAGAAGAAAGAGGTTCCAGCTTCTAATCTGTACCACTCTACAAATAGCCTGCTTGAGCCTATTTCTGCATTCATAGAATGGTGCTAATTCTCACCTCTTAGCGTTTTTCTGAGGATTAAGTGTGACAGTTCCACCAGTGTTTTGTAGAGTGGCAAGCACTGTCTAAATAACTGGCATCCCACTTCCCATGTACTGTCTCTCCTCCAGGCCTTCGCTCATACTTTCTCTACCTGGAATACTCTTTCCCTCTACTCTACCAGGAGAAATTCTAGTTATTGAAACACTGAGCCTCTATTTCTCATCAGTAATATTGGTAAATGATAGCAGCTATAAAGAAGAGCGAACATGGGGCGCCTGGGTGGCTCAGTCGGTTAAGCGGCTAGCTCTTGATTTCGGCTCAGGTCATGATCTTGGGGTCTTGGGATCACGCCCCACGTCAAGGCTCCATGCTCAGCAGGAAGTCTGCTTCAGCAATCTCTCTCCCTCTCCCTCTGCCCCTCCCCCTCAACTCACACCCTCTGTCTCTAAAGTAAATAAACGACTCTTTAAAAAAAAGAGAGAGATAATGTGATAATGAACCTGCACAAAACCTGGTCAGAGTAAATGTTCAATAATAATTAACTCTTACTATTCCTACTCATCTTCAAGGCAGGCTGAAATACCACTTTCTCTGCCAAGCTGTAGCACCTCCAGGTGTATCCTTATTACGATTAATTAGTGATTTAAAATTACTCCATCCTCGAGTCACTTATACCTTTATTGTAGCACATACTACTTTTTATTTTATTTGGTTACTCTGCCTAGCTACTACATGTGGCGTACTCCAGGGCAGAAAATGCGGAGCACCTGTCTTGTATCTCCAGGAACTGACATTAAGTGAGTGCTGCAGATGTGGTGAACAGAACGGAAATGAGGACACGGTAGCCAGTGGCCCTTCCCCTGGCCATGGATCTCTAGAATTTCAGCCCCTCCTCCTGCTCAGATATGCCTGTTTTTCTTTCCAAAAGGCTGAGACGGGCTTGCACAAGGAATCTGCAAGTCAAGGCCTGACGGGTCATAGAGCATAATAGCAGCTTAAAGGACCAGCTCACCACCTTCCAAGGGAACTCCAGGAAGGCTCTAAGCTGGGGAAGAGGAAAGGCCAAGGAGAGGCTAGCAGTGGAGTGTTCGAAGCTGGCATTACTTAGTCCAGTGTTTACTGACTTTTTCAAAGCAACACCTGGCTGCTTTTCTGGCAGCTTGACTAGAGGGCAAGAGTGTGCCTTCTGGAGCCTCTCCCATGTCCTCTGGGTATGGATGACACAACTAAGCTGTCTTCCTACAGAACTTGGATCCAAGCCTCTCTCTCCTCCACAGCATTGGACTGGCCCACGACAAGCCATCTCTTAGTGCAACAAAGTTTGGTAGCATCTTGTTCATGGCAGCTAGACAAGTGTCCTTCCCTAAGGACAGAGGCCAGCAAGTGTCTTGGAGTCTAGGTCACTGCTGTGCCTCAACTCTAAGAAGAGAGATCATGAAGGTCTTTCTCCCCTTCCACAAAATTCTATGTCCCTCAGGATCAGTCCTTCCCCTACAAGGCCCAGCCTTTTGTCCTGGTCTCCATGCCAGGGATAGATGAATTCCCACCCAGGTCATAAGTCCTGGACTAAGGAAAAATCAGAACTGGGAGTTTGTGGCTTCTGATTACAAGTAATAATAGCTATATTAAAGAACTTTTTTTTTTAAGATTTTATTTATTTATTTGTCAGAGAGAGAGAGCACAAGGAGGCAGAGTGGCAGGCAGAGGCAGAGGGAGAAGCAAGCACCCCGCTGAGCAAGGAGCCTGATGTGGGACTCGATCCCAGGACTCTGGGATCATGACCTGAGCCAAAGGCAGAGGCTTAACCCACTGAGCCACCCAGGCATCCCAAAACTTTTTTTTTTTTTTAATTAGAGAACTTTTAAAAAAAAGATGCAATTTTTCTAAAATAATCTCCATACCTAACATGGGGCTCAAACTCACAACCCCGAGATCAAGTTGCATGGTCTCCCAACTGAGCCAGCCACGTACCCCCCTTAAAAAAATTTAGGAATACAGGCGTTATTACATCTCTCTGAATACATGATGTTACATGTATCTCATTAATACTGCAATCCATGTTACATGTATTATCATTATTTGCATACATTTACCTGTATTATCTTATTTTGTTGTTCCAACCACTGTGAATTGTTCTTATCCCCATTTGAGAGATGAGGAATCGAGTCTCAAGGGAGAGAATTACCCAGTTAGGAAGTGGCACGGATGGCGTTTGCATTCCCCTGACTGCTCTCTTGCTACTATGCTGAGCTCTCAAGGAGTGGTTACTAATTGTTTTTGGTCACTGTCTCTCAGAGTATAATGAAAACAATGGATCCTCACCCAAGAATAATACACCTCATTATCTACTCATAAGTATCTTGCATTAAGCAAGATGGTTCCTCCCTGGACCACAGACCCTAAACAATCTCAAAGGTAATTGACTAACTAGCCTTGTTGGGGGTGGGGCAGCATTCTCCCCTGACTCTCTAGGGCCAGCTACATTCCCAGCCTTGCTGATCTGGACTTGTAAGTCCAGCAACTCCAAGGCTGGACGATCAAGGGAGCTCACGATCAAGGGAAATTCTTGCCAGCCCCTTGGCAAAAAACTAGGTTCCTGGAGCTTCACAGAAAGTCAAGGAAATCACCTTCCCTGGAGGCTGCTCCCTGATTTACCACTAGAGGGTAGTGACCTGGCAAAGATACCAGCCTGACATCCCAAAGGATTACTACATTCTGTTTTTGTAACATCACTAGTTTAATCCATTGCTCTCTTGGGGATACCTCAGCTGCCAGTCCAACCTGAATTCCATTCTTTCTCTTTGGCCCTAAGATTCCTGGGCTCTGCTTCGGGTTCTACCACTGGCTTGCTGTGGACAACCTTGAGAATTACTTAGGGTAAAGAGGACAAGCAGTAGATTATGGTAGACCAGTAGTACTAAACTGCGAGTGATTCTTTTTTGCCCCCAGCCAGGAGACATTTGGTGTTTGGCAACTGGTTGTCACAACTTGGGGGTGGGGAGGTGGCTACCGGCCTCCAGTGTGTAGAGGCCAGGGATGCTGCCTAACACCACACAATGCACAGCACAACCTACCACAATGGATTATCTGGCCCCAGATGTGCCGAGGTTGAAAAATCCTGTGGTTTGAGAACATGATTGTTGAATGAATGTCAGATGGACTTGGGACTGGAATTGGCCTGCTGTGTGCTATCCGGCATGTCTGTGAACTTGGGTAAAGCTTAGGTGAGTCAGCACAGTGATAAGAACACAGGTTCTGGAGTTTGAATTCCAGCTTTACTAATCAGCTGTGTGACCTTCACAGGTTGCCTCACCTCTCTGAGCCTCTTTTTCCTTGACCATAAAATGACTTCTTTCATAGGGATGTTGGAAGCTATTCACAGAAAATGTTTAGCACTGTGCCTGACCCACAAGTGTTCTAGTGTTAGCTGAGGTTGTTACCACACTGGCTTCCTTGCTCTTCCTCACCTACAGCACATAGTTTTGTACCCACATATTCAATGTGTGACACTGTTCGTTTCCACTCTCTTAATGCCCCAAACTCCTTGAGGGCAGGATCTTAGATTTCTTTGCCTTCCCCAAGACTACTAGGAGGATGCTTAGCACCTCCTAAATACTTGCAGACTGCCCTTACATTACATGGAAATTCAATCCATTCTTATTAATTCACATTTGTTGGTGTTTTAACCCTCTTTGCTAACTGCACCTCAACTGGATAGGAATATTCTTGGTTTCACTATTTCACATAAGTTTTAAAGGTGAGATACGGTTTTCACAAAATGGGCCCCCCCTTTTAGTCCTTTTGAGACCATCCAATTTGAGACAGATCATGTGAAAAAGCACCTTTGTATTCGTTTTGTCATGGTTTGCTCGTGCCAGGGCTTAGAGAAGCAGAGGCTATGGATATACTAGCCGAGCTCTCTCTTCCCTGGGCTATCAGTCGCATGTTAGCCAAGCTGGGGAAGCCTGCTGGGCACAGATGGAGACCACTGGGAAGATGCTGTGCAAGGCTCTCTAAGCAATTTACTAGTTGGTTCAACAACAACCAAAAAAAACCTCACCCTTTTTTATCCCTAGCAAGGCTAAGACTACAAATTGTCCAAGAACAGGAATTGTACCTCATCTGTTTTATTCTAGAACATTTAGACACCCTAAGAAAGTGTCTTTCATTCTTTCAGCTACGAATCAAAGTGAAACTTACAAGTGGGGCTAAATGCGGGCAGATGGAGGCCTGCCTCCATTTCCAAACTCACTACATCACCTCTTTCGGACTGTTTCCCTATCTGTGCCACCCTACTTGTGGGGCCGTCACAAAAAATGATGGGACAGCACAGCAGTTAACGGGTTAGGCTGGCCTGAGGTGGAATCCCCAGTTCTTCCACTGCCCAGCTCTGTGATGTTGGACAAATGATTTTGCTGCCCTAAGCCTTGGCCTCCTAATTTGTAAAACAGGTATAAACCATTTGTTGAAAGAACAAATGTAAAACAGAGCTTGGTGCAAATTAAGCCCCTCAAGAATGGCCCGTTATTATTATATTAAATTCAGAGGGAAAAAGCACCAATTATCATTACTTGGACAAATCCATCCTCCCTCTGGGAAATAAAGAGAACCCTCCGTGTTCTCAGGTCATGGCAGTGCTACTTCTCAGCCCTGAGGAGTTCCAAACCACCAACAGCTGACCCATTCCCACTTCCCTCGTCCCACCTTTCCACCAACGCCCTCTGTAGGGGCAAAGGACAGAGGCACAGGCATATGGGTTTAGAGAAACATTGTGTTTAATGGTAAAGCTGAGCACACTCCAGCACCAGGCATGGCCTGAAGTCGAAGCAGCAGGGACGGGTAGGTGACCCTCATGGAACCTCACATGGCGAAGAGGATGAGGAAGGCGACCATCAAACAGAAGAGCCCCATGGCCTCAGACAGGGCAAAGCCCAGAATGGCATAGGAGAAGAGCTGCTGCTTGAGAGACGGGTTCCTGCCAGGGACAGAGATCGATGCCAGCCGGGGGAAAGGAAGGGGTGAGGGCATGGGTGGTAAGTTGGGTCAGTGGGGGCTGGGGGCGGGGGTTGCTGCTGAAACTGGGAGAGGGCCTAACCTACATATATCCTGGGGATTTGGACAAGTAAGCAGAGTACCAACATGGTAAGTTTAAGTGAGCCAGGTTGGAGACATACCTAAATAATGATTCGGAGATCACTGGAGAAAACAGGTCAATGAAATCAACCCCAAGCTAGTGGGAGCTCCTGCTGAGGCATCTCCCAAATGGGGTGGAATTTATGGTAGGAGATGCTCTAGGCCACCCCCAAACTTACCTGGCATAGCCAATGATCAAACTGCCAAACACTGTTCCAATGCCAGCCCCTGAACCAGCCACACCAACTGTGGCAGCCCCAGCACCAATAAACTTGGCTGCTGTGTCAATGTCCCGGGAGACAACACTAGTCTGGAACTCCCGTCGGGCCACCTGGAGCGGGGAGCTGCTATAGGATGGCTGGAGAGGCAAGGAGGGAAGGAGAGGTAGTGAAGCATAAGGACAGGTGGCTGACTCCCATCCCCGCACCGGACCCACCTGGGCTCTGAAACTGCTGGCAAATTGCCTGGCAGGAAGAGAATGCTCAGACTGCAGAGCATGCTGGGAATTAGTCTTCGGGCCCTTTTCCCGACAGGGCTGGGGAAATTTTGTGGGTTAGGGAAACTTCACTTTTGCAAACTTCTCACCTACAAGGTTCACCTTGGGATACTTAGAGCTCTTAAAGCACCACAGATTCTCTAACTGCCCTCCCACTCTGGCCTACAGGTCTCTATCTTGAAGAACCCCTTGCTGGGGAAATTAATTTTTAAGATTTTTATTTTTAAGTAACCTCTACACCCGATGTAGGGCTCGAGCTTACAACTCCGTGATCAAGAGTTGCATGCTCTACCCAGAGCCAGCCAGGCGCCCCTGGGGAAATTTACAGGAGGGCCCACATTCCTTTACCTGTTTAGCTGGGATCTCTGGCCTACTCAAGAGGGAGGCAGACACGGGCCTGATGAGATCCCTGGTACAACAGCGGATCTGTCAAATCAGAAAGACACATTCCTCCAAATCAAGCAAGGGAAACAGGAAAACCTAGACGCTGAACTTCTGTCAAAAATGACACGATTATAAACAAACAAACAAAAATGCCCAATGTGTTTCAAGGTCAATTAATGCATTCCTGTTTCTACCAGACAGGCCTACACCAGAGACAGCTGTCCAAGACTCAGGTGTAGTTAGCAGTGGCAACTTTCCCATTTAAACCCAGGTACCAAAGTTCATTTCTACGGGCACAGCCCTTATCAGTATCCCAGAATGGAAGAACCCACACTAACATCAAGCCAGGTACAGGAAGGGTTGACATCCAGATCACCCAAAGAATCAGAAGGGCGAAATCGTCTTTCGTTAGAGTGTATTCACTCTTACATACCCTGAATGGACTGGGCCAGTAAGCCTGCTGAGGCTCTTCCAACAACCATCTAAGCAGAGCCCCCCGGTGTATAACCTGGCTTTCTTGAAACATGCCAACAAAATGCAGTGGTTCTCAAACATGGCTGAACACTGGAATCACCTGGAGAGTTCTGGCCAAGCTTGGCTGACTGCTTCGGCAGGCTGTCCGGCTATGTCCAAGCTAGCCTGGGTTTAAAGATCATATCCAGCCACTGACCCCGCTCCAAAGCCAAGAAAGCTTGGTTGACAGGTCTCAATAAACAGGGGTTAACTGCATCCCTACAACCTCCCCAAAGAGCCAACAGCATCTGGATGCCAAGCTCCTTTCAGTTCATTCATTAAATATCAACAGCTCCCACATCTGGCACTACAGATCACCCCGGAGCCGCAGCTTACCAGAGCCGGAGAAATGAGTAGTGCCCCGGTGGTCTGCATTTTCTCAGTCTGCAGAGGAAAAAAAAAAAGATTCATTCACAGCCTAGTCGTTGGCGTACAGTGACGACCTTCGGTCGTCCCCTTCACCGCGCTCGCCCTCCCTCCCCGGACCACGTTCTTCCTTGCACCGTGCCCCAGCTGAGGAGGGCATTAGAGGTCAGAGGGACAGCGCGAAAAGGTCCGCAAAGGAAGGTCACGGGGATCTTTAGTAACGGAAGGAGGCCCAAACCCCGGGAAGGAAAGGTTGCTAAGGAGGGTGGTCTCCAGGGAAGACTTTTGGAGGCAGACACTGGGTCGGTGCCGGGCATGCCCGTTTTACACAGCTGTCCTGGGCTCGCCGCAGCGGAGACAGTTAATCGCGCACTGCCGTTGGTAATTAACATTAATTGTTACGGATAGAGGCACCCATCGCTTCTCCCGGCCCGGGGGACAAATGCCCCTCCACACAGCCCTGCCCACACCCCTGCCCATCGCTGGCTTCCGGCCCCGAGTCACCTGCACTCCCACTGCCCCGTGCCCCTACTCCGACCACAGCGCCTGCCCCGCTCAAGGTGACTGACTCACCTCCCGGCTTTAGCTCTAGGTCTCAGCGCTCAGCTCCCCCACCCACGTGTCCCGGGGTCCCCCCCAGTCTCATTGGTCGCAACCCCCCCCGCATCCTCATTGGCTAACGTCCTCAAGTCCTCCTTCCTTATTGGCTTTCCGCAGCTTCTTCCTCTCTCTCCACAGGAGCTTCGTGGCAGTTCCCGCCTCCATGCGGGTGAAGGCGGGGTTTGCTTCCGAGATCTGGCTTCTGATTGGTCAACCCCTGAAATGCTCAACCATAGAGTCGCCGGGGCTCAGAGGTTCCAGAACCTCCCGCACAAAATGGCGGCCAAGGTGGAAGCCGCAGAAAAAGGCGTGGGAGAGATGACGGGACGGCTTACGCAGACAGACACATGACCTTGGACCTGCGCCTTCATTCGGGCGCTTGGGCCTTTAGGCACGTTGTATGTCGGGATTTGTAGTCGGGTGGGAGGCCCAAGGACGGCTGAGAGCCCGCGAGATGTTTCTCCCGAGGCCCGGAGAGCCAACGCCTTTGCAGCAATTCGCGCCCTCGTGATTCGTGGAAGCCTTCCTTCCGCCTTGGAGAATAAAAGCAGTCCTCTGGCCCTGAAAGTTAACTAGTGGGCGAGCGCGGCTTTGTGGGCCTGGGCTAGAGTTCAGGAGCCATGGACTACCAGCCAGATTTTTTTTTTTAAGTATTTTTTTTTGTATTGTGAAAAACAAATTCTAGGGCGCCTGGGTGGCTCAGTGGGTTAAAGCCGCTGCCTTCGGCTCAGGTCATGATCCCAGGGTCCTGGGATCGAGGCCCACATCGGGCTCTCTGCTCAGCAGGGAGCCTGCTTCCTCCTCTCTCCTCTCTCTGCCTGCCTCTCTGCCTACTTGTAATCTCTCTCTCTGTGTCAAATGAATAAATAAAATCTTTAAAAAAACAAAAAAATTCTAAGGATAGAACACTTAATACTCTTGTAAGAAAAACGAGCAAAGGATAGGAACAGGCAGTCCGCTAAAGAAGAAATAGAAATTAAAGGAAATAATATTTAACTTCGCTAATCAAAGAAATAGAAGTTTAGGCGTATCGTTTAGCATTTATCAAAAGAGCAGAATTCCGTTTTCCCCGCTTTCTTCTGGGAAACCTTCATTCCCCCGAGGGGGTGCATGGTTCCTGGAAATACTGCAATACCAGGTCTATGCGTTAAGTGGATGGAGCAAGGTCCTATTCTATTTCCTAGTTCCAAAAATCCATTTAAGATATTGTCCTAGGATAGAGGACGTATCAGATATTAAACAAATAAGAACAGATATAACACTTGATGTTAGCTAAAAGGTCTAAAAGCTATCAGAATTCTTTTTATTAATGTGAGTCAGGCACTATCCTATACTATTGCCAGTGAAAGTATGAGTTAGGAAGCCTTTTCGGAAAACAATGTGGATTCGGAGAAAATAAAATATTAATAGTTAATTCTGGATAGTGTAGTAAGGCTGATTTATATTTTTAGGAGTCTATAATCATAGAAAAAGATAAAAAATTATACTAATCTGAAAGGTTAGACCTCTGGACTCTTAGAAAAATACTTTAAGACAGAGATGTAGGATAGCTTGCCAGCGTGGTATAATGGAAGGAATGTGGAGTTTTGAGATAACACAGACTTGAGTTCCTGTCATGGCTCTGCCATATAAGTGGATATACATATCTCTGAGATCACCAAATCTCTCTTGGCTTTAGTGTCATAAACTACCATTGGTTGAGGCCTCATCATATGGCAAGCATTGTGTTAAATTCCTTCAACTTTTAGATGATTTAATCCTTAGAACAACCCTTCAAGTAAGTTTTTTTTTTTTAAAGATTTTATTTATTCATTTGACACAGAGAGAGAGATTACAAGTAGGCAGAGAGGCAGGCAGAGAGAGAGGAGAGAGGAGGAAGCAGGCTCCCCACTGAGCAGAGAGCCCGATGCGGGCCTCGATCCCAGGACCCTGGGATCATGACCTGAGCCGAAGGCAGCGGCTTTAACCCACTGAGCCACCCAGGCACCCTCAAGTAAGTATTATTATCCCCATTTTACAGATTACCTCATTTCACAGAATATCTTTCTCCAGTTTGACATCTTTGGTGAAGAGGTAAAGTCAGGGGGCACCTGGGTGGCTCAGTTGATTAAGTGTCTGCCTTCTGCGGAGGTCATGATTCCAGCATCTGGCATTAGGGAGCCCTGCATTAGGCTTCCTGCTCAATGGGGAGCCTGCTTCTCCAGCTGCCGCTTCTCCTGCTTCTGCGCTCTCTCTGAGATAAATAAATAAAATCTTAAAAAAAAAAAAAAGGTAAAGTCACTCCTTGTACCCAAGTGTGTCTGGGTCCAAAGCAGCTCTTAACTTAATGGCTAAGGAGGTTCTTGGGCCTCCTAAAACCGAGGAACATGTAAAACAGGGTTAATGCTACTTGCCCTATAGAAATATGAAATAAAATAAATGCAAGGCATAGGTTGGTGACTGGTGAATGTTCTCTTTCTGTTCCTACTCTAAGAAAAGTTATATATTTGGAGCGCGTAAGTGGCTCAGTTGGTGAAGTGTCTGCCTTCTGCTCAGGTCATGATCCCAGGGGCCTGGGATCTAGCCCCACATCAGGCTCCCTGCTTAGCAGGAAATCTGCTTCTCCCTCTCCCTCTCCCTGCCACTCCCCCTGCTTGTGCTCTCTCTATCTCTCCCTCTGTCAAAGAAATAAATAAAATCTTAAAAAAAAAAGGAAGAAAGAAAAGTTGTATTTTCATGTGGATTATCTCTGTCTACATGTATTATTATTTTTTCCCCACAAACAGATTTGACATATAGCTTTACTCCTAGCATACACTCAAAGTTGTCAACTTTGTCCTGTGACCTATTGGAATTCAGGGCGTTCAATGTGAATTTTGGAGACAAACTAGCAGGTTTCAAATCTTGGCACTGCAAATTACTGCTGTGTGATTTGGGGCAACGTTCTCAATCTCTTTAAGACTCAGTCTTCATCTATAAAAGGGAGATATTCCTTTTTCAACAGGATTGTTATAAGGAGTAAATGAGATAGTATATGTAGAGGTGGTCTTTTAATTATAGAAATAAAAAGTACTAGTAAACCAGGAGTGAGTGTGAAGTGAAAGATAGTTGGGAAACCTCAAATCTGGACCTGGCATCTTGGGGTTAGACAAGCTATCTTGGAGGGCCCAAAAAACTGTGGGAACTCAGAGGATTGCTGTGTAGGCCGAAATGCTATTGACGAAGGTGGCAAAGAGCAAACTTGTGGATAATAAGCCAGGAGGGCCCTCTTTCCAAAGGCATTTCTGACTCTTAAAACCCTCCCTTCCCCCCTGGAGTCTTACCGTACGATCTTCTCTTTCTTCCTTTAAGTCCAGTTCCTCACTAGAAGTTCAGTTCAACAAACATTTTTGAGCACAGATGAATAATACCAGTTTCCACCCCAAACAAACTCAAAACTAGCAAGAAAATGATTATGCAAACAAATCATTAAAACCAATAATCTTCATGGGCACCACAAGAAAATTACCTACAAAATACAAAGAAGGGAGAGACAAATTTGATCTGGAGAGAACCAAGGAAGGCCTTTCTGAAAACAAAAAAAATTTCTGGGCTGAGTTTTGGGGATAAATATAAGTTAGCTAGATATGTCAGGGGAGAGGGTGAGAATGGATGAGGCTATTCCAGGCAGAGTGAACAACATGTATAAAAACACAGGAGAGTTGGTGTATCCAATCTTAAACCACTCAGCGATGGCCTGGACACAGCACAGATGGGACTGTTGCCCTTCTGTTTCCGGCAATACGGCTAAATTAAATATTCTGAAAGTCCTCCTGCCATAACACCTAAAGATGCTACCTAAAGATAAAATATAACAAATCTATTTTTAAATGCGTGGCCTTGTTTTTGACAGCTAAAATAAAACGTGTTCTCTATTATATTAGATTACCAATTTTCCATAGTCTGAAAAAACACCTGCTCTACTAAATGACCAAGCTGGTGATGATATATTCTGGGACAACAATAGTAACAAATATAAAAGGAGGGATTTTTGGGGGGGAGGGGAAGGGAGAGATGACTCATGGTGATAAATGTTAGCTTTTAAATGCAAAGCTGGGCTCGTTAGAAAGTAAGGAAAATCCTTAGGGACCCCAAACAAAGAAAGAACATAAAACCAGAGCAGTAAACATGTAATATTAAACTGAAGCAGCCACGGCTGAGAATATGGTGGGCTAGAGAAAGGAGTATCAGTCGCCGGAATTAAGTGGCTTGAGTTTTAATCCTCCATGAGGACAGAAGGGTTTTGGGCCTGTGTGAGAAAGGGAGTTGGAATTGAAATTTCCAAATAAAGCTAAGATGCTCAAAAGGCTACACCCTTTGAAGGGTGGACGTAAAAAAAAAAAATCCATTCACAGGGAGGCAAAAAGGAAGCTTATCTACCTATTCCTGGCTCTGGGTCACACACACACACACACACCCCGTTCATAAGAATTTGTAACTACAGGATTATATTTTATGATGATTTTGAATTTAAATCTATGCCCTGTCAGGCATTTGGCTGGCTCAGTTGGTAGAGCATGTGACTCTTAACCTTAGAGGGGCGAGTTCAAGCCCCATTTGGCCTTAGGGATTACTTAAATAAATAAATAAAACCACATTAAAGAAAAAAAAAATCTATACCTTGTTGTCCAGGAATGTACAAGATAAGGAATTGGCATTTAAAGTGATTCTGGACTAGGGATGCCCTTGAGCTGAAACAGTGTAAAACCCCTTCTCTGGACCCATGCAGGGTTCTGACAATAACCGAAAAAGTGATCTCCATAAAGAAATAATCTACAATGAGCAAAGATGAGTGAAAGCAGTGAACAGCAAGAATTTCAGATAACATAATTTTTCAGATGACAATTCAAATATAAAAGAGGCAGTAAGATACTGTGGTTCAAGGTATAGGTTCTAAAGTCACACTGCCTGGCTTCTAGTCCAAATGCTCTACCTAGTATTCAGGTGATCTTGGGTAGGTCGATTAGCTTCTCTGTGCTCCATTTCCTTATAGAGGGCTGTTGTGAAAATTAAATGAATTCATATAGAACAGTGCTTGGCACATAGCATCACTGATGCATTTGTTATTATTCATTTATTTTTATTTTTTTTTATTTGACACAGAGAGAGAGATTACAAGAAGGCAGAGAGACAGGGAGAGGAGGAAGCAGGCTCCCTGCTGAGCAGAGAGCCCGATGCGGGCCTCGATCCCAGGACGCTGAGATCATGACCTGAGCCGAAAGCAGAGGCTTTAACCCACTGAGCCACACAGGTGCCCGATTTGTAAAGATTTTATTTATTTATTTGACAGAGAGAGAGAAAGCACAAGCAGGGGGAGCAGCAGAGGGAGGGGGGAAGCAAGCTCCCCACTGAGCAGGAAGCCCGATGTAGGATGCGATCCCAGGACCCTGGGATCATGACCTGAGCCCAAGGCAGATGCTTAACTGACTGAGCCACCCAGGCATCCCAAACTCGTTATTATTTAAAATTGAATAAGTTTCTGGGTTTCTGGGTGGCTCAGCAAAACTACCCTTCAAAAACTATAATAGAAATTAATCACTAACAGAACTGAGCTACAAGAAATATTAAAGGGAGTCCTTCTGGCTGAAATGATAGGACACTAGACAGTAACTCAAATCCACATGAAGAAATAGAGAGTAATAGCAAATGTAAACACACAAGTAAATATAAAAGACAATATAATGTGTTTTTGTTTGTAGTTTTTTCTCTTCTATCTGATTTAAAAAACAATTACATTAAGAGATAATTATAAAGCTGTGTTAAAGGGATTTATAATATCTAAAGACATAATTCGTATGACAGTAAGAATACAAAGGAGGGTGGGGGAATTAAGCTATATTGGAGTAAAGTTTTTGTATACTATTGAAATTAAGTTAGTATTAATTTGAAGTAGAGTGTTTTAAGTTAAGCTGCTAATTAAAATCCCCACAGCAGCCATTAACTAATAACTCAAAAAATACAGTAAAATAAACAAGAAAATTAAAATGACATACTAGAAATATCTATTTGACCCAAAAGAAAAAATTCACAAGTATGTGGAAATTAAATGATATACTCCTAGATAGCTAATGTACTAAAGAAGAATCATGAGAGAAATTAGAAAATACTTTAAGATAAATGAAAATGAAAACATATGTACCAAGCTTTATAGGATGCAGCTAAAGCTGTGCTTAGGGGTAAATTTATAGCTGTTAACACCAATATTAAAAAAGAGGGATGATCTCAAATCAATAACCCCCTCTGCCACCTTAAAAAACTAGAAAAAAGAGGAGAAAAATAAACCCAGAACAAGCAGAAAAGAAGGAAATAATAAAGGTAACATGAAAATAAATGAAATAGAAATACGTGGTAGAGAAAATCCACAAAACTGAAAGTCAATTCTTTGACAAGATTGTGTTTATTTATTTATTTTATTTTATTTCATTTATATTTTTAAAGATTTTATTTATTTATTTGAGAGAGAGAGAGCACTAGAGGGGAGAAGATCAGAGAGAGAAGCAGACTCCCCATGGAGCTGGGAGCCTGATGCAGGACTCCATCCTGGGACTCCAGGATCATGACCTGAGCTGAAGGCAGTCGCTTAACCAACTGAGCCACGCAGGCACCCTATTTATTTTATTTTAAAAAAAGATTTTATTTATTTGTCAGAGAGAGAGAGAAAGAGAGAGGAAGCACAAGCAGGGGAGCAACAGGCAGAGGGAGAGGGAGAAACAAGCTCCCCACTGAGCAAGGAGCCCAATGTGGGCCTTGATTCCAAGACTCTGGGATTAACTGATGCTTAACTGACTGAGCCACTCAGGCATCCCCAAGATGAACTATATTGACAAACCTTTAGGTAGAGTAACCAAGAAAACCAGAAGACTCAAATTACCAAAAATAGGAGTGAAAAAGGAAATATCACTACTGACCTTATAGAAATAAAATGGATTATAAGGGACTACTATGAACAATTATATTCCAACAAATTAGATAACTTAGATGACATGGACAAATTCCTAAAGAGACACAATCCATTGAAACTGACTTAAGGGTGGGCGCCTGGGTGGCTCAGTGGGTTAATGCCTCAGCTTTCGGCTCAGGTCATGATCTCAGGGNGAGACACAATCCATTGAAACTGACTTAAGGGTGGGCGCCTGGGTGGCTCAGTGGGTTGATGCCTCTGCTTTCGGCTCAGGTCATGATCTCAGGGTCCTGGGATCGAGGCCCGCATCGGGCTCCCTGCTCAGCGGGGAGCCTGCTTCCCCCTCTCTCTCTCTGCCTGCCTCTCTGCCTCCTTGTGATCTCTCTCCCTCTGTGAAATAAATAAATAAAATCTTTAAAAAAAAAAAGAAAAAAAAAAGAAACTGACTTAAGGGTGACGCCTGGGCGGCTCAGTGGGTTAAAGCCTCTGCCTTCAGCTCAAGTCATGATCTCAGGGTCCTGAGATCGAGCCCCGCATCAGTCTCTCTGCTCAGCAGAGAGCTTGCTTCCTCCTCTCTCTGCCTGCCTCTCTGCCTACTTGTAATCTCTCTCTCTCTCTGTCAAATAAATAAACTAATTAATTAATTAATTAATTAATTAAAAAAAAGAAACTGACTTAAGAAGAAATAGAAAATCTCGGGGCACTTGGCTGGCTTAGTCAGAAGAGCATGGGTTGGGAGTTCAAGTTCCACACTGGATGTACAGATTACTTAAATAAATAAAAAAGAAACTTTAAAAAAGAAGAAATAGAAAATCTCAACAGATATATAAAAAATAAAGAGATTGAATCAGTAATAGAAAAAAACCCGAAAAGAAAAGCCCGGGTCCAGATGGCCTCACCCATGAATTCTACCAAACACTTAATGAAGAATTAGCATCAGTCCTTTATAAACTCTTAAAAACATAGAAGAGTATAGGAGGCAGCATTTCTCAACTTGTTCTATGAAACCTGTAGTACACTGCTACCAAAATCAGATAATAAGATCACGAGAAAACTACAGGCCAAATATCTTTTATGAATATGGATGCAAAGGCCCTCAACAAAATACTAGCAAACCAAATCCAGCAACATATAAAAAGGATTATATGCCATTACTGAATGGGATTTATCCCAGTAATGCAAGGTTGTTTTAACATACAAAAACAATTAGTGCAATACAACATATTAATATAATAAAGAGCAAAAACCCCATGACCATCTCCATAAACACAGAAAAAGCATTGACAAAATGCAACACACTTTCATGTTGAAAACATTCAATAAACTAGGAATAGAAGGGAATCTTTGCACTAAGGATTCACTATAATCCCTATCAAAATCCCACCTGGCTTCTTTGCAGAATTTGAAGAGGTGTGGGGTGGCTGGATGGCTCATTTGGTTAAGTGTCTGCCTTTGGCTCAGGTTGTAATCAAGGGTTCTGGGATCTCCTGAACATAAGAGCTAAAACTATAATACTCTTAGAAGAAAAATGGTATAAGTCTTCCTGACTTTGGATTAGGCTGTATTTCCTTAGCTATGACACCAAAAGCACAAGTAACAAAAGAAAAAAATAGATGAATTGGACATAATTAACATTAAACCCTTTTGTGTTTTTTGGAACACAAAACAACCCACATAACACAAGAAAATTTTTGCAAATCATATATTCCTTAAGGAAATTAAGTCTAAAATATATGAAGAACTCTTATAACTCAGTAAAAAAAAAAACCCACCCCCCGAAAACCCAAACCAAACCCAATTTATAAATAGGCAAAAGATCTGAAGAGACATTTTCTTTTCAAAAATGTACAAATGGCCAGGGACACCTGGGTGGCTCAGTCAGGTAAGCCTTTGCCTTCAGCTCAGGTCATGATCTCGCGGTCCTGGGATTGAGTCCCGAGTCAGGCTCCCCACTCATTGGGGAGCCAGCTTCTCCCTCTCCCTCTGTCCCTTCTGCACTTGTACTCTCTCATTCTCTCTCAAGTAAATAAATAAATAAATAAGATATTTAAAAATATAGATATACAAGTGGCCAACATGCACATGAAAAGATGATCAGTTATTGGCTATTGGGGGAATTCACATCAAAACTGCAATGAAAAGGAAAACCTGCAATGAGATATCACTTCACACCTACTAGGATGGCTAGACTCAAAAAGACAGATAATAACCAGTGTTGGTGAAAACATGGTGAAATCAGAACACTCAGGCACTGCTGGTAGGAATATAAAATAGTGCAGCCACTTCGGAAAATAGTTTGGCAGTTTCTCCAAATGTTAAACATAGAATTACCATATAACTTAGCAATTCCATTTTAGGTATATGCCCAGAAATGAAAGTGTATGTCTTTAGAAAAACTTGTACACAATTGCTCATAACAGCTGATTTATAATGGCCATAAAATGGAAATAATACAGATTTCCCACCGATTAATGAATAAACAGAGTAGTGTTTGGTCATAAAAAGGAATGAACTACTAATAAGTTTTACAACCCAGAGGAATCTTGAAAACATTATGCTTAGTGACAGAGTCAGATGCAAAAGGTCGCATATTGTGTGATTCCATTTATATGGAATTTGCCCAGAATAGGCAAATCTATAGAGACAGAAAGAGATTATCAGTTTTCTGCTTTTTTTTTTTTTAAGATTTTATTTATTTATTTGAGATAGAGATAGAGAACATGAGCAGGGAGAGGGAGAAGCAGGCTCTCCATCAAGCAGGAAGCCCAACTCGGGGTTCGACCCCAGGATCCCGGAATCAAGACCAGAGCCGAAGGCAGACAGTTAACTGACTGAGGCCCCCAGGCTCCCCTGGGGTTTCTGTATAAAGTGATGGAAATGTTCTAAACCTGACTGCGGTGCTGATTGCTCAACTCTGTGAATATCTTAAAAACCCTTGAATTGTAAATTTCAAATGGGTGAATTATATGTTATGTGAATTATGAAAAGTTTTAGAGATTTAAAAATATATTTTTAAGCTGCACAACCATGTAAATGTACTTAATTCCACTAATTTGTACACTTAAAAATGGTTAAAATGGTAAATTTGTTATGTATGTTTAACTACAATTATAAATATATACACGTATATCACACATAACATAAAACACACACACACTACAGTATGGAGGAAAATATATCCAAGTGATATGTAAATGCTTTTTAATGGCATGTCACAACTCCTAGGCAGAGAGAGAAAAACAGAAAAATCTGAAAGATAGATCTATTAACAGTCGTTTCCTGGGGTGCCTGGGTGGCTCAGTCAGTTAAGCCTTTACCTTCGGCTCAGGTCATGGTCCCAAGGTCCTGGGATGGAATCCCACATCCGTCTCCAGCTCAGCAGGGAGTCTGCTTCTCCCTCGCCCTCTGCCCACCCCTCCTCATGTTCTCTCTCTCTTTCTTACTCTCTCAAATAAATAAATAAAATCTTTAGGGCGCCTGGGTGGCTCAGTGGGTTAAAGCCTCTGCCTTCGGCTCAGGTCATGATCCCAGGGTCCTGGGATCGAGGCCCGCATCGGGCTCTCTGNTCTCTCCTCTCTCTCTGCCTGCCTCTCTGCCTGCCTCTCTGCCTACTTATAATCCCTCTCTGTGTCAAATAAATAAATAAAATCTTTAAAATAAATAAATAAATAAATAAATAAATAAATAAATAAAATCTTTAAAAACAAAACAAAAACAATGATTTCCTCTGGGTTTTTAGGTTATAAAGTAATAGATGCTTTAATTAATCTATTTTTTTTACTTTTTTGCATTGTCTAAGTTGTACAGAATAGTATGCATTACACATTTACTTTGAAAGATCAAATATGTAAGTTAACGATAAAAACGTACCTTTGGGGGTGCCTGGGTGGCTCAGTTGGTTGAGTGGTTGCCTTCTGCTCAGGTCATGATCCGGGAGTCCCCGGATCAAGTCCGATATTGGTGGTGGTGGGGGGGGGTCCCTGCTCAGCAGGGAGTCTGCTTCTCCCTCTGTCCCTCCCCCCTCTCGTGCTCTCTCTCTCATTCTCTCTTTTAAATAAATAAAATCTTTAAAAAAAAGTACCTTTTGGGTGAGCATGGCATAATGTATAGAGATGTTGAATCACTATGTTGTATACGTGAAATTAGTGTAACGTTTTGTGTCAATTATACTCAAATAAAAAAATTAAATTTATAGGGGAGTGGGTCAGTGGGTTAATTGTCTGCCTTCGGCTTGGGTCATGATCTCAGGGTCCTGGGATCGAGCCTCGAATTGGGCTCCCTGCTCAGTGGGGAGCCTGCTTCCTCTTCTCCCACTCTCCCTGCTTGTGCTCGTGCTCTCTCTCTCGCTCTCTCTCTCTGTGTCAAATAAATAAATAAAATCTTTAAAAAATTAAATTTATAAATAAATAAATAAGTGGAATACAGATTCAGAAAAAAAACATACTTTTTCGGTTCAAGGTTAAAAAAAGAATAAGTATAGATAGAGAATTTCAAGGAGGGCGCCTTGGGCACCCCAATACTGAGAAGTCAGGGAAATGAGGACTAGCAAAGGAGGCTGAGAAGGAGTGGTTAGTGAACTAGGAGGATAATTAAGGCAGAGTGGTGTCTTGAAAGTCAAATGAAGAGTGTTTTAAGGAGGGAGTGATCAGGGCACCTGGGTGGCTCAGTCGGTTAAGCGTCTAACTTTGGCTCAGGTCATGATTCCCGGAGTCCTGGGATGAAGTCCCACATTGGGCCCCCTGCTCAGTGGGGAGCCTGCTTCTCCCTCACCCTCTCCTGCTCCCCCTGCTTGTGCACACCCCCCCTCTCAAATAAATAAATAAATATTTTGTTTGTTTAAAGATTTTATTTACTTATTTGACAGGGAGAGAGAGCGAGCACAAGCAGGGGGAGCGGGAGAGGGTGAGGGTGAGGGAGAAGCAGGCCCGCCGTTAAGCAAGGAGCCGGACTTGGGACTGAAATCCTGGGGCGCTAAGATCATGACCTGAGCCGAAGGCAGACGCCCAGCTGACTGAGCCACCCAGGCGCCCCGATAAATAAAATCGTAAAAAAAGAAAGAAAGGAAGGAAGGAAGAAAAGAAGGAAGGAAGGAAGGAGGAAGGGATCAACTAGATGAGGTCTAGACTTGACTTCTGAATGTAGAAGCTTAGAGGTCATTGGTGAACTTCACAAGAGAAATTTTGTGGATCCCTCGGTGTGAAAAATGACTGGAGTGGGTTTAAGAACATAGTTATTTGAGGGCACCTGGGTGGCACAGTTGGTTAAGCATCTGCTTTTGGCTCAGATCATGATCTCAGGATTTTGGGATCGAGGAGCTGGCCTTAGGTGACTATATTGATATCGGGCACAATATTTTGTAAAGCAAAAAGCACTACTATAGACAAGAGGATCATATATATATCAATAAAGGGTTTGATTCATAAAGAGACTATAGTAGTTCTAAATGGTATGCCTCTAATAATATGCATGTAATATGTACATGGACAGAATTTCAAGGAGAAATTCAGAAGTTTATCAGCCTGGTGGGAGATTGAACACATCTCTGTTTGTAATAGACAGATCTAGCAGACCAGTAATTAACTAGGGTATAGAAGATTCAAATGGCACAATTAACTACCTTCATTTATTGAATTTCCATAGAGCTCTGCATTCAGTCATTAGAGAGTATGCATTCTTTTCAAGCACACATGGAACACTTATAGAAATTGACCACTTACTGAGCCACAAAATAAGCTCCAGTAAATACCAAAGAATCAATATCACACAGACCACATTCTCAGACCACAATGTAATTAAATAAGAAATCAAGACATTGGGCGCCTGAGTGGCTCAGTGGGTTAAAGCCTTTGCTTTCAGCTCAGGTCATGATCTCAGGGTCCTGGGATCGAGGCCCGCATCGGGCTCCCTGCTCAGCGAGGAGCCTGCTTCCCTCTCTCTCTCTCTGCCTGCCTCTCTGCCTCCTTGTGATCTCTCTCCCTCTGTGAAATAAATAAATAAAATCTTAAAAAAAAAAGAAATCAAGACATTAAAATCTATGCATTTAGACATTAAAAAAAACACCTTTTGGGGCAAAAATACCTCTCGCTGTATCTCTCTCTGTCAAATAAATAAACTCTTAAAAAATAAATTAAAAAAAACCATCTTTCAAATATGACTTGGAGTCATATCAAGTATTGAGGGGCCGTATCTGGAAAAGGGTAAGTGAAGAGTCCTAACCAAGCAGACACCCTAAAAGGTCTTCACTATTTTCCAGGCCATGTTGTCTAGTTCATGTATGCACATGTGTGCAAACACACGCACGCACCCCCCCACATACACCCCTTTCTCCCAGCGCAGCCCAAGATGAGCCCACTAAGCATGACCCAATCACCTCAAGGACAACTACGACTCATGTTCCCCAAGTTAAAATCATCCACATCCAGCTCGTTTTCAGAGGCACCATGATGAGGTGGCCGTTCCCCAAGTATGTGACCTATGAATGTCTTGTAGTTCAGGCTCCCTCTCACCTCGGTATGGCTCCACGTCATCCTGTCATCTCCGGACTAAGCAATGAGTATAACGTCCACCTGCCCCACCCTATGCTCAGGTAGGGGCCAAGCGCAGGGCACCCCAAGATGGCCACTTCGGCATGAAGATTATTCTGAAGGCAACGGAGACCCTATGAGCTCAATAGAAACTTTTGCCTCTCCCTTAACTGCATAGAGGAATCTAAACTGGAGGGTCTTTCCAGAATGAGGGTTATTTGTGGAGGTGACTATTATTCGAGTAACCATCTGTATGGTCGGGCACACATTTGTTCACCAAACATTGACCCTTTTCCACCCTCTTGTGAATTGCATTCCATCCCTCTGAAGTCCCAGACCCTTACCCCTTCTCTTTAGTTGGAGTGACATATAGACCTCATTTTGCCTGTCATTGGAAGTTCCATGTCTGTGTGGATTCCCCACTCATATGCTATTAAATTTGATTTTCTCCTGTTAATCTGTCTCATGTCAATTGGATTGTTAGCCCAGCTAGAGGGACGCTTGCAGGGGACAGGAGTTCTTGTTCCCTGATGCTCACGTGGGCTTCCTGCCATGCAGCAAAGCTCCCTGCTGATGCTAAGTGTCAAGACAGACTCATGGATACTTGGTTCCTTTGTGCAGGTGTAGTGCCAAGTCCTTTTGGAGCACCTGGGTTTATTGTATTTCATTTTATCAACAACTTACACCTTCGTCAATTGTTATCTTTGCACAAACTTCTTCCAAGTTCCAGCCCAGTTCCTCCTTCTCTCATGATTTAAAAAAATGTCAGACGAGGGGCACTTGGATGACTCAGTCAGTTAAGTGTCTGCCTTCAGCTCAGGTCATGATCTCCAGGTCCTGGGATCCAGCCCCATGTTGAGCTCCCAGCTCAGCGGGGAGTCTGCTTCTCCTTCTCCCTCTGCCTCTCCCCCTGCTTGTGCTCTCTCTGTCTCTTTCTCTCAAATGAATAAATTAAAAAAAATTTTAAAAGAAAGTTAAAAAATCTTAAAACAAATACACATAGCATACAATTTACCATTGTAGCCATTTTTTAATCTACTCTCTTCCTCCATCTTAACCATTTTTTAAAAAGATTTATTTATTTTAGAGACAGAGTGAGAGCACATGTGAGCAGGGGAGAGGGCAAAAGGAGAGAAAATTTTAAGCAGACTTCACACTGAGCGAGGAGCCTGATGCAGGGCTTAATCCCACAACGCTGAGATCAGGACCTGAGCCAACACCAAGAGCCAGATGCTTAACCAACTGCCCCACCCAGGTGCACCTCCAACTTAACCGTTTTTAAGTGTACAATTCGAGGGTATTAAGTCCATTCACATTGTTGTGTGACGATCAGCGGTGTTCATCTAATTTTCTTGAATTTTTCCTGACACAAAATATTCCTAAACATCCATGCTCACATTAGCATCAATTATAAGGTACATTTCCCTCTATATTACCGACCCTAACAAAATTCCAATTTTAGTTCTGATTGGAAGTACGTACCATTAATCATTACTCATATACAGTAGTGGGAAAGAAAAAAGAAAGAAAAACCATGATCATAATAGCTACCCTTAAGCAAAGCGTTTAGTGGGAAGGCTCTATGAAGGCACCGTACTTGGCCATTGGTCTAGAGGCTCTGCTCTATCTTGCCGAACAAGTCCGTGCTGGTAAATGACAGAACCAGCAAATCTCCCAGGTGCCATCCTGTAACTCTTAACTCTTAACAGTGGAGTGAATTCCTCGGTGCCTATAATCTCTACCCGCTTGGGGAAGGTTCTTGTACAACCTGCATCCTTCAGGGCTGTCCCAAAGACCAGTGGGTAGGGTCTTCTACAGGAAGTTGTAAGGATTGTGCCATTCATTTCCTACTATTGCTGGTACGCTTTTTATGTGCTTTGGGACAGAGTCTTGCAGCAACATTGGTTTAAGAAGATCTCAGACCTGTGCTTGCCAGTATTATATACATATTCTTTCTGGTGCTACAATTCCCATAAAACCTTGCTGGCCTGAGCATTTTATTTGGCGGGGTGGGGGGTGGTGGTGGTGGTGGTGGTGGCGGTGGGGTCTCTGCCTCTGCTATAAAGCCCAAACCAGAAATCTTATCTTTCTTTGGTAATTCCCAGGCCTGGTGAAGAGTCAGAACCTGGCTTGGCTAGGGTGCTCTGTTCATCTATACCAATTCCTCTTCAGTTAAGGGTCTTAGCCCCAGGGTATGAATGGTGAGTAATGGTGAGTAATGCGGGGTGGAAGTGTCTAAGGGGAGCATTTCTCCGCTAATCAACCTGGAAGGTTAATTAACCTGCACTTTTGCATTCCACAGCAGTCCGGGGTCTTCTACAAGGGAGGCAATTTCGCATTTGTCCAGCAGAGGGGGCTCAGTGGAAGAGACTTGGAGAGACCTGAAGTTTGGTTTTGGGGGTTTTGTTTCTGTCTTTTAAACAAAGCTGGTTTCTCTGACGCCCTACATTCCACCCTAGGAAACCATGCTGGTTCTGCCTCCAGACTTCATCCACGGTCTGGCCCCTCCTGCACACCTCCAGGGCTACCGCTCTGCTGCCAGCCCCTTCCAATTTCTCATCTGGATCACTGCAGAGAATGCCTAACACTTCCTCTGCTTGTCCTTGCATCCTTATCCTCTCTCCTCCTCCCGCCCAGCAGCCAGAGAGATCCTTTCAAGATTCACATACATTATGTCATGCCTCTGCTCAAAATCCTGCAATGGCTTTCCATTTCTTTCGGAACGGAAGCTAAAGTCCTAAAGCCCATCCCACTTGGTCCCCCAACGCCTGCCTGAAAGCTAAAGTCCTAAAGCCCATCCCACTTGGTCCCCCAACGCCTGCCTGACCGCTCCTGCACCTCACGCCCAGTGGTCCCCTCCTGTTGCTTGAACACCCAGGCCTGTTCCTGCTCTTCCCCTTTATGTCCATGGAGCTCACGCCTTGCTTTTTGTTTTTAAAAGATTTTATTTGTTTATTTGACAGATAGAGAGAGTTCACAAGTAGGCAGAGAGGCAGGCAGAGAGAGGAGGAAGCAGGCTCCCTGCTCGGCGAGCAGGGAGCCCGATGCGGGCCTCGATCCCAGGACCCTGAGATCATGACCTGAGCCGAAGGCAGAGGCTTTTT
>LNAC01000091.1:3344636-3428794 GCA_002007465.1 Ailurus styani
GGGGGAAGCAGGCTCCCCGCTGAGCAGGGAGCCCGATGCGGGCCTCGATCCCAGGACCCTGAGATCATGACCTGAGCCGAAAGCAGAGGCATTAACCCACTGAACCACCCAGGCGCCCACACCTTGCTTTTTGTTTTTGTTTTTTCATGTCTTTGCTCAAAGCTTGGCTTTTCCATGAATTGTGCCCTGACCTTCCTATTTATTTATTTATTTGAGAGAGAGAATAAGAGAGAGCGAGCATGGGACGGGGAAGTTCAGAGGGAGAAGCAGACCCCCTTCTGAGCAGGAAGCCTGATGCGGGACTCCATCCCGGACTCCAGGATCATGACCTGGGGTGAAGGCAGTCACTCCACCAACTGAGCCACCCAGGCGCCCCTGACTTCCCTATTTAAAATTACAACCACCACCTCCCGCTCTCCCCAAACTCCTTCCTTAGCTCTATTATTTCATTTATAGTATTTAGCACCTTAAAAAAATATATTTATTTATTTATTTGAGAGAGAGGAGGGGGGGAGGGGCTGAGGGAGAAAGAATTCCAAGCAGATTCCCCGCTGAGTGCAGAGGACCGAAACCCCATGACCCCGAGATCATGACCTGAGCCCAAATCCAAAGTCTGAGCCGCCCAGGTGCCCTTTAGCGCCTTCTGACATACTGCTCTATTCTGACTCTAACAGATGTAATTGTTTGTTATGTTTCCTGTTTATCATCCTTCACCCCTCCTACAGCTCGAAGTCCTCAAGGACAGGGATCTTTGCCCGTTTTGTTCACTGTGCTGTTCAAGGAAACCCACCAGGCCCAGAATGGTGTTACTTGGGCCAGGCCAAGTCACCAAACTTAATCTACCTGCAGTTTCAACCCCCGCCTCCCGAAAGGTCAGTCAGCAATTTTCTGATAAGCACCACTGAGGTCCTGTGTGCATAGACCTTCTCCATCCCCCAGAGGAAGATGAGGTCATCTGCAGAAGACCCTCAGCTTCCCGCTAAGGGAAAGTGACCTTGCTTGGAACCATCTTTTCTTTTCTTTTGCTTATACCTTCCTGCCCCAACCCTCCTTCCTATAAAAACCTTCCATTTTGTACAACTCCTTGGAGTGGCCCTCTCCTGGCTAGAAGGGATGCCGCCACAATCATGAATCGTTAGATTAGATCTTCCAGCTTACTTGGCTGGTTTTGTTTTTTAACAGTGCTTAGAGCAGTACCTGGCCCAGAGTTAGGGCTCAGTAGGTACGTGTGGCATGGACCCATCAACCCCCTCATTCCCACAGCTAAGATCTTACAGTTTTCTAATCAATGCGCTAACTTCATTCTTAGGTGTGGAGGCAGCCTAGAGAATCTGCAATTCAACACTCATTATTTTTAAGTTTATTTATTTTTTTATTACTCTCTACACCCAATGTGGGGCATCGAACTCACGACCCAGAGATCAAGAGTTGCACACTCTTCCATTGCACACTCTTCCCACTGAGCCAGTCAGATGTTCCTCAAGGTTAATTCTTTTTTTTTAAAGGTTTTATTTATTTATTCGACAGAGAGAGAGATCACAAGTAGACAGAGAGAGAGATCACAAGTAGGCAGAGAGAGAGATCACAAGTAGGCAGAGAGGCAGGCAGAGAGAGAGAGGGGGAAGCAGGCTCTCCGCCGAGCAGAGAGCCTGATGCGGGACTCGATGCCAGGACCCTGGGATCATGACCTGAGCTGAAGGCAGAGGCTTAACCCACTGAGCCACCCAGGCACCCCCTCAAGGCTAAGTCTTGATCTGGATGGCAACAATCACAGCTAGGCTGCCCTGGGTTTTACCATCTTTTGTTAGCAGGGTCATTGCTGGGTAGCAGACTATCTTTGGCTCCACTCTGCAGAAGCTCATAGCAATGACCCACACACCCTGTTTGCTGTAAAGCCTCCTGAAGCTTCAGTCTCAGAGGACACATGAACTGAGCACGTTAGACATGAGGGAAGCACTTAAAAACCCTCTTCACTACCCCATGTCCGGGACTGCCTCCTCCCTTTCTGAGGTCACGTGTCCTGCTTGCACCTATCCCCCCTCTCAACCACAGTTTCTCCCAGGCATCACTATGGGAATGGTCTTCCAGATGCTCAAGTCTATATCATTTAGGACTCCTTGGTCACAAGTAACAGACTCCAAGGCAATTTATTAAGAGTTTGGAAGGACTTATTATAAGGATCCAGGGGTATCTTTCATAAAACCTCAAACTTTTCTCCTAATACAATGGGTAGCCTAGATGTGACAAAATTACTTCTTTTCTTCCCTCAAGAGTGTTACTTGTTAGAGGACCTTCTTTGGTTTGAAGGCCTTACCGATAATCACGTCTTCCTCCTCTTCCTTCTTGATCGTCCGCCTGTTGGGGCCAGGTGTTCCTTCTCCACGGTGTTATGTGCACCAGAAGGGGACTCCATTCCAAGGCGGGGGGCAGAACCTGAAGTGACTCATGGCAGTCCCACTTCTTGTTGACTGGTTTGCTAACGGGCAAGTACTGGGTTCACTAGAGCAGAGCCTGAGGCAGGGATACTTGTGCATGTGATTGATGGACAGGTTGCCCTCAGGAAATGAGGCAAGCAGGGAAAAGGGAAGCAAAGATGTGGTCTCATTTGGAGATTAGCTTCAATCCGAGTACATGGGGGGCTTTGGAGTATGAAATGTGCCACATAGCTGCTCTCATCTTGAAACTGGGGGCCAACCTTTTGTATCTCCTTCCTCTCTCCATCAGCGATCACTGGGTACAGGCTCCCCTGAGGAGGGGTGGTGGTGGTGGTGGTGGTGGAAATTCCATGGCAGGGTGGCTTTGGTCACAGCTGCAAGACTGTGGAGTTGCAGACAGCTGTGAGTCATTAGCAGTCAACCCTCAGCAAACCCCCTGCCCAGCAAAGGGGATTTGAGTGAGACATCAATGGTGCCCGCTACAGGATTGAACTAGGGTGACCAACCATCTCCATATTCCTGGGACTGTCTTTGCTTTAGCCTGAAAGTCCCACATGTCGGAAAACCTCTCGGTCCCAGGCAAACCGGGATGGTTGGTCTCTACGTGGAACCCAAGTTTGGCCAAAGATCTGTAGGGGGTTTCTGAGAAAGAGATACAAAATGGGTAAATGATCCCTTTTCTTACTCCGGACGTTGTTGCCTGGACTTATGCCTGGAACTGTTGCACTTGCCTGGGAGCCAAGAGAGTCTTCAGGCAGAGCTGACACCACGAGGGGGTGATTAATAGTTATTTCACCTAGAAATCTGGGGCGGAGGCTGAACAGAGGCCTTCTGGGTGATCTCAACAGTAGACCACTGTCTAATGGTGGGCCTGTCTTCCCTTCACGAAACACACAGTGGGAAATAGTAAATGAAGGAGCTCAAAAGAGCAATGGCCTGTGGAAAAAACAGGCAGTAATTTAACCTTATGTGTCCCGACTGTGCTGTACACGGGGGAGGGTCTTCCCACCCTAAGCCTTAGAAAGGAGGGTGTTGAACGTGGACGCTCCCTCTTCCCCAGCTTTCTCTGTGCCCTTCCCCCACCTCCCCTGGCACCTTTTCCCTCTGTACGGGCTGAGGACAGGCTGCCCCAAGATGGGCCACTTTGGCATTAAGAATATTCTGAGACGAAGGCAACAGAGATCCTATGAGCTCAAGAGAAACATTTTTTTTTAAAGATTTTATTTATTTATTTGACAGTGAGAGAGACAGCGAGAGAGGGAAGACAAGCAGGGGGAGTGGGAGAGGGAGAAGCAGTCTTCTGGCCGAGCAGGGAGCCCAATGTGGGGCTCATCCCAGGACCCCAGGATCATGACCTGAGCCAAAGGCAGACGCTGAACCGACTGAGGGACCCAGGTGCCCCTGACCCACTTTTCTAACAGGGAAGGATTATTGTAGAAAAAGATGTCGTATTCTTTAAAGGTACACACCTCACTGCTGTAACAAAGAGGCCCCATAGCACAGTGGCTTAGGTCAGAGATCATTTCTTGGAGGCCAACAGCCCGGGGCTTCTAGAGAGTCCCCGCCACCCTCAGCATGTGGCTTCCATCGCCCAGTCTCGGCCACTTCTCAATCAGCAGGAGGGGAAACATGAAGAGCAAGCAGCTTTGCTTCTAGGGAGGGGATCCCCAGGCTGCACACCTCACCGCGGCTCCCCCCGGTTGGCCAGGACACCTAGCGGCAAGGAAGGGAAAGACACCAGGCCTCTTGCACGGGGCCTCCACTTACCCCACTGAGGCGCAAGAGAGGCGTTTCCATTCCTTTTTTTTTTTTTTAAAGATTTTATTTACTTATTTGACAGAGAGAAATCACAAGTAGGCAGAGAGGCAGCAGAGAGAGAGAGGAGGAAGCAGGCTCCCCGCTGAGCAAGGAACCCAATGCGGGCCTCGATCCCAGGACCCTGAGATCATGACTTGAGCCGAAGGCAGAGGCTTTAACCCACTGAGCCACCCAGGCACCCAGGCGCCCAGGCGTTTCCATTCCTAACCGGAAGGAAGAGAGAATGGGTAATGTGGAGCACTTCAGGGGGTCATTAAATCTCCCTGCTCCCAAATCAAGTGAAAGCGATGATGTATTCACCCTGCCTGGATGGCTTACAGTGGAGAACGTTTATTGAGTGGTTACTATGTGGACTTTCCACTCCGAACACTTGGCGTGTGTAAAGATTTTAATCTGCCCATAATGTATGGAATGGGTAGTATGCTATTATTATAGAAAGGAAACTGGGACAGAGAACAATTAATTTGTCTGGAATCTCCCAGGCAGTATGATGGAGCCAGGACGGTCTGGCTGTGAGCAATACCCTTAGTCACTGTTTTATTCCGCTTCTGGACCATATTTAGGAATTTTGAGATATTTTTGCTCTCTGGGACCAGAACTTTCTTTCCTCTAACACAAAAATCTATTTTTCCGCTTTCAGACATATGATGCTCATACGCTTTTGTGGAAATGTGAGTGTTTTCCAGTAAAGGGCTGCCTTCCCACAGGGACACCGGAGCCTCGCAGGCCACTCGGTCACCTTCCAGTCACCGCATGGCGTGGCTGTTTGGTGGCTGAGACTCCTGTCCTGCCTTTCCCGCGTGGCCTCATAATACCCCCCCCTTACATAAATAACTTCAGTGTGGCTCAAGTCCTCGATCCTTGAAGGAGCCCAGACCTCACCTCCTTGTGTGTGAGTCCGGGAGTCTGGCCTTTGTCCTGTGCATGTTGTTCCGTCATGAAGTGATTTCAGCGGGGGGAAGCCAGGAGTATTCCCATGACGGAGAAGCATCCTTCAGTAGCCTGGTGGAGGCCAGGTGGGACCTGGAACGGAGGAGAAACGAGGAGGCCAAGGCAAGACCGTAGGCGTGGGAGGAGCCAGCAGTTCGAAGGGGTGTTTGGGAATTTGGGAATGGACAGGTCCCCGGGAAGGGGAGAGAAGTCTAGTGTGGCCTTTGGGGTCCCCGGGTGGTTGGGGCGTGCCATCAGTCACGTTAGAGAGAACACACGTCGGGGTGGAGCAGAGAAGGCATCCCTTCTCAGGGGTTGATGCAGGCTCCCGAAGCACCTCTGGGTGTAGGGGTCTTATGGGCAGCTGCGTGTAAGGGTCTGGAGCTCAGATGAGAGAGGTCTAGAGAGAGACTGGGGAGGCGTGAGGGTCTGGGGGAGAGCCGCAACCAAGGAGTGGGAGTTGATATAGAAGACAAGAGGTTTGAGAATGAAATCGTGGGAACTTGCTCACATTTACTGAGCTTCTACCACATGCCAGGCACCGAGTTAAGGATGTCCTTTCTATACTTTTATCTCCTTTAATCCTCAAACATCCTCAATATGTGGTATTATTATAATATGTGGTATTAATAATACCTTGGTGGGGGTAGTAGGGTTATAGTCCCCTTTAAGGGATGAGGAAACCGACTCTATCTTGAAGAAGGGACTTGAAGTGATTTGCTCAAAGTCTCGCAGCAAGTTGTTGGTGGAGCCAATCACCTGCTGGTCCACTCCTATGTGGTTTGTACATAAGTTTCATTTTATGTAGGATGTGCCCAGAGGATAGAGGGGCTCTGGAAGCCCTCCTGGGTCCTCTGCTGCTTTGTCCCCCTCCCCCCACTCCCGCGGGGCTCCCCCCGCCACTGGCTCGGCACTCATGTTTTCAACTGTGTCCCTTGGAGGACAGCTGCTGTGTCTCCGTATCCGATGTCATGGTCTCGGGTGCGTTCGATTCCCTCTGATGCTGGGACTCCGCACGGCCGGGTCACGCCTCCCTCTCGTCTGGCCGGAAGCATCCCTTTTTTGTTTTCCAAATGAGAATTTCCTGTCGCTGGCCCCCAACGAGCCTGCCCCTCCGCAGTGCATTGCCTTGGCTCATGTAGTCCCCCTACCCAGAATGCCTTTCCTCTCCAGTGTGGCCTGGCCCTCTTACTCATCCTTCGAGGCCCAGGTTAAATGTCACCTCTCCTGTGATGCCTTCCCCTCTTGTTCCAGACTTACTCCCATTCCCCGCACGGTTGCTAGGGTAGTCATTGTACCGAACTGTTGCTGTGGGTTATGTGTTTGCCGTCGCCATTAACAAAATGGTGACCACCTGGAGGATAAGGCTGAGCTTTATTCCTCTTTGTATGAGCCTTTGTTCCCAGAGCAGGTGCACGGTGCCTGGTGCAGGTGGGTGCTCAGTAAATGGCAGTTGAGTTGAGTGGTGGGCTGGATAACTTGGCCGACAGGGGTCTTCCCGACCTGCACCTTCCCGGCGCAACCTCTAGAGGGCAGTCTCACACCACACGCAGCTTCTTGAGCCTCTGCCCCCAGTTGCTTCCTTTCTATCCTTGGCAAGGATATAGACACAGGTGTCCACGCTTTTCCAAAGTCATCAGGCCACTTCGCTCTTCCGAAAGATCTACATTAGTACCTGTTTTCACTAACTGAACGAAATTCAAGGAGGATCTTTGCTTTGATGAAAAAAGTGAAAATTGCTCAGATTATTCACTAAAAGTGAAAATTGCTCAGTGTTAGTCTTGCAGCAAGGACCCCCAGCAGCACGGAGGCCCCCCGAGGCTCCCCCTGCCGCCGTTCCTCCCAACCACACTCAGCCTCTCAGCACATAGCCTCCATAGCTCTGCAATGTCTGCGAGCATCTGTTCTTTTTCTCCATCTACTTTGTGCATCCCTTCACAAGAAGCATCCTAAGGTATCAGAAAGGCCTAAACGAATTTTCCATATAAATTAATGGTAATTGCTTCTTCATTTTGTGCCGTTTTGGCTTACAAAAGGTTTTGCAGGATTGCTCCACTTTTGGATATTGGGGAGAAATCTAGATAGATCAATGTGTGGGTGGAAAGACAGGTTGGGCGTATGTGGTCCAGATGGGTTCTGCAGTTGACAAGCTCTGGGACCCAGGATCTAACCAAGCTGGCTCAGGTGCTGGAGGCACCGCTACCCATCCCTTAGACATGCAGACGTAGGGATTATGGTTGAAACATGGAAAAATGTTATTGGTTTCAAAATAAAAAGAGAAGATTGCAAAATGGAAACTCAAAAATATTAAAGTAAATGGCTACAAAACCAAACATCAGCCAATCCACTGCAACTCCATTTGTACATAGTTTGTCTATAAATTACACTGCGTGTGGGATGGGAGTGCATCTTAGTATTTTTTTTTAAAGATTTTTATTTATTTGACAGAGAGAGAGAGATCACAAGTAGGCGGAGAGGCAGGCAGAAGGAGAAGGGGGAAAGCAGGTTCCCCGCTGAGCAGAGAGCTTGATGCAGGGCTCCCATCCCAGGACCCTGAGATCATGACCTGAGCTGAAGGCAGACGCTTAACCCACTGAGCCACCCAGGTGCCCCTGCATCTTAGTATTTTTGACACGATGTGGGCAGAAGTGTCAAGGGCCCTGGATGCCCTTGAAAAGGGTCTGGGAGGGAGTAAGCCCACCAGAGTGTTCTGTGGAAGCCTGGACTCCCCACCAGAGGGTTCTGGGTGCTGCTTCAGAGCTCAGCTGCCCAGTGGCTGGGTCAGAGGCTGCAGGTCCAGGGCCCCCCTTCCTGCTGAGGGCTCTGGAGCCAAGCCCAGGAAGGTAAGGATCAGTAGCAAAGGCTGCCCTCAACCACCTTTCCTAATCTTGAGATGAGATGGAAGAGGGGTGGTATTTCATTTACTTAAATCCCCACACTGGGGAGATGCTGTATAGGAAAAGATGCTGTTCCCTGGGACTTCCCGGGGTGGCATGAATAGGAGGCAAGAATAGAACTGAGTGACTCTGAATAAGTCTGAACCGGTCAGCATCGGCTGGGAACCCAGGCAGGCTTCTGGGAAGAGGCAGCATTTTGAGTGGGCCTTGATGGGTGAGTCAGCATCCCGCGGTCAGTAGGTGGAGCATCCTAAATGAGCAGGAGAGAAAGCAAGGGAGACTCCAGGGCTGGTTCTCCCGGTCTCACTGAATGCCTGTGATATTATTGTTTCCAGCTGATCTGTGAAGGGACGGAGTTAATTATTGTCACAAGGGCCACTTGCTGAGTGCTCCCTTCCAGCCAGACCCTGTGCTGAGCCCCTGACATATATTGCCTCATTTAATCCTCTCAGTAACACTAATGCGAGGTAGATGTTACTAGGTTCATTTGACAGACCGGGAAACTGAAGTTCACAGAGCTTAAGGAAGCTGTGGCAAGCCAGAATTCAAGGGCGAGACGCAACCGGGGCGCCTGGATGGCTCAGTTGGTTAAGCAAGTGACTTCCACTCAGGTCATGATCTCAGGGTTCTGGGATCCAGTGCATCCGGCTCCTTGCTCAGCAGGAAGCTTGCTTCTCCCTCTGTCCCTCCCCCTGCTTGTGCTCTCTCTCTCTGTCAGATAAATAAATAAATCTTAAAAAAAAAAAAAGAATTCAAGGCCAAGGCTGTCTGACTTCAAACCAGTGTGTTTTTTGTGTGTGGGTTTTTTTTGTTTTTTAAATTCATTTGAGAGAGAAAGACAGAGAGAACACAAGCAGAGGGAGAGGGGCAGGGAGAAGCGGACACCCTGATGATCAGGGAGCCGGATGTGGGGCTTGATCCCAGGACCTGGAGGCCACGAAATGAGCTAAAGTCAGACACCCAACGGTCTGAACCATCCAGGCACCCGAAAAGCAATGTTCTTGATCCTGACCTTGTACCTTCTTTCAAGGAGGCCTGCCCAATTTCACGGGGCTATTAATTAAGTGGCAGAGCGAAACATTTATCGAGGGCTCCTAATCAACGAGGCAGATGCTGTTCTAAATGCTTTCCACATTCTAACTCATCGAGTTGAAGTAGAGACTGTAACTGTCATTGCCAAATGGGGAAACCAAGGCCAAGAGAGGCTAAGGAATTTGCCTGAAGTTGTTGCCAGGTGGTCTGGTTCCGGGGTCTGGGCTCTTGGCCATGATACTCTACTAGCCTGCTTCCTTGATGGGGACACGAGGGTGGGGTGGTCAGAATGCAGGGCCAGTGGCAGACCTTGGGGGCTAGAGATGGGATGGTTTGTGAGGTGTGCGAGGGAGCTGGGAAAAGGAAGGACACCCCAACCACAGGAGACATGGGGTGTTTTCCTCTGCTGTTTCCTCAGAAGGAATTCAGTGCTGACTTCCCAATAAGGCTACTGAGTGCATAACACCTCCTCAAATATCTTTGTAACAAGGTGTTTGGTTGAAGTCATTTTTAATTAGAAAATACAGCCATTTTGAAATAGAGTTTCCTTTGTCCATGGCCATAACACCCTGTATGCAAGTCCTCGCCTGAAATAGGGGTTCCTTTTTCCCTGGAGACCAGGGCCGCCAGTCTGTCGGAGCTTTCCTGAATGGCTAGTGCAATCTTCCAGTTAGGGTTAGGAAACCACTTTGCCGAGAGGGATGGGAGCAAGACACAGTTGCACGGAGGGAACAGCTGGTGTGGACATGGTCACAGGTGGACTTAAGTGATGGGAAGGAAACTGGCTTGGGCTCTGGCCCCTAGCAAATCTATTCAGTTTCATGGTTCAAAGGAGAATAATGGCAGGTTGTTGGGGGTGAAAACTGTAGGGAGACATAGAGCATTAATTATGAAGCACATGGGCTCTGAAGTTGGACTGTCTGAACTCAAATCCCAACTCTGTTACTGTATGAGCTTGGGCAATTTACTCAACCTCTCTCTGTCTTGATGTCCCATCTGTAAAATGGGTATATTAATGATATAATTAGTGATTTAATCACTAATTGTTTATTCATTCATATGAGATCAATGGCTTGTTGTGGGGATTAAAATCAACAAATACAAAGTGCTTAACACCGCATGCTTACCACGTAAGCATTCAATGCCAACTAGTTCACTCAATTCTATTGCTTGGGCTATAGGAACAGAGAGTATAGTTGGCTCCAGAAAAAATTCCCCCACAACAAAGGGCGTGAAGCCCTGAGCAGATTGGAAAAGCTCCTCGGTTTCTTCCCAACGGCCTTTTTCATGGTGGGGAGATGCCTTTTCTGGAGGCTGGGAACTGACGATGGGTGGGGCTGTTTGGCTTCCTGAATCCACGGCAGTTGTTAAACAGATGCTCTGTTTGGCTTTGCCCAGGTTTACAAGCAGGAGACGGAGCTCCTGCATTGCCAAGATGCCCGCTTAGAGCAGTTTCCTGGAGCCGTGCACATTTCTGTTTCACAAGTACTCCTGCCATCCTGCCTAAATCTCCCTCCTGCTGACCCGTGACCATTGCCTCTCCTGGCCTGAGTGGGGGCTGAGCTGCAGGAGAGGTGGGGTTATGTTGGGGGCAGGGAAGACGGGTCCCTGAGATGGGGATGATGGGGATGGACCTGGATTTGGGCGGCTTCAGAAGGATTTGTCCTGGCTTGAAGGGAGGCTGGAAAGCCTGGCAAGGAAAGGGTTACCGAAGGGGTGGCAAGTGGTAAGGGAGGCTCTGGCCAAGCAGTTCTTATCTTTGGGGAAAGTTGCAGGGTCATTGTCACTTGCTGGGACTTTCCTGGACTATGAACTTAATTGCAGAGGACAGAATGGCTGGGTGAGAGGAAGTCAGGCTCAGCGCCACACCCACCCCTCCCATCCCCCACTGCGGGGTTTGCTGTTTCCCCAAACAGGAGGGTTACACACCTAAACCCCACTCCAGCTCCGCCTGCTGCCTTCCTCATCCTCTATAGAAAGAGATAAGGGGTGCCTGGGTGGCTCGTCCATTAAGCGTCTGCCTTTGGCTCCTGGTAATGATCTCAGGATCCTGGGATGGAGCCCCGCATCGGGCTCCCTGCTCAGCAGGAAGTCTGCTTCTCCTTCTCCCTCTGTACCTCCCCTTGCTTGTGCTGTTTCTCTTACAAATTAAAAAAAAAAAAAAGGATAACAACAGTACTGACTTACAGTAAACACTCAATATGTGTTGAATTTAAATAATATGAAAATGATGAGTCCTGAGGTCAGCCGGGGGTGGGGAGGCTTGTAGGGAGCTTCTTTGGGGCACAGACCGGGAGGTGGTCAGAGGTGGGAGGGCAGAGAACGACCTCTCAGGGAGCAGATGTTGAAGATGAATGACAACGGATGTGAAATATTGACCTAGGGAAAAGCTCCTGGTGTTTGTCCAGGCCAAACCAGTGCAGCAGCTTCCGTGGGAGGAGGTGCAGGCCCCCCAGGTCTGGAGGGCCACGCTCCCGCAGGCTTGCCGGGGAGCCTCACCGAGGTCCAGAGGAACTCAGTCCCCCCAGCTGGGGGATTTAGAGAAGGATGCTGAGGTTGGGCATCAAGGCGCGCACCTTACCTGTACACCCGCATCTAAAAAACTGGTCTTTTTTTTTTTTAAGCTCATAGAAAAAAAAAACAGCTGGAAATGTTAGTAGTGATTGTGTTTGTTAGATCTATACTTGACTTTTTCTCCCCACGTCATGCATTTCATACGTTCTTTTTTAAAAAGTACTTTATTTATTCGAGAGAGAGAGCATGAGTTGGGGGGGGGAGGCAGAGGGACAGACTCCCTGATGGGCAGGGAGCTTGATGTGGGGCTGGATCCCACGACCCTGAGATCATGACCTAAGCTGAAGGCAGATGCTTAACTGACTGAGCCCCCTGGCGCCCCATTTCAAATGTTCTTGGTTTTTAAAAAGGGAGAAAGTAGGCACATCTGCATGTCTGTTCAATTCCTAAAATCAAAGGTTTCTCTCCAGGCCTACCCTCCCAGTATTTGACACTGTGGATTGAACCCCTTTCCTGAAGCTGTCTTCTTGCTTGACTTCCAGGCTATCACTTCTTTCCTGGGTTTTCTCCCCTTCTTGGATGGCTGCCCAACTCTTGACCAAAGTGGATGTTATTCAGGGTCTGTCCTCAACTCATCCTTTCCCTCTTCTCCGTCCAGGCCAGCGCCTGCCCTATGTCAAGAATGGCTTCCAGCCCCAACCAGCCCTTTGCTGGAACATTTCTCCCACGGCCTACTGACTATCTCTATGAGTCCCTCAGATTCAACATGCTTAAAACTGAAATTCCCTCCCTGACAGCCCCTCTTCTTTCTATATCATCTCCCTTGGTGGCTTGGGTCAGAAGCCTAGGAATTATTCTTCCCTAGCTTCCTGTAGTGGGCTGAATGGTGCTCTCCCCCATAAAAGAGCTATCTGTGTCCTACTCCCCAGAACCTGTGATCATTACCTTATGCGGCTAGATAGTATTGCCTTATAGGACGAAGATGTGATCATCTTTCCTCTTGGATTATTCAGGTAAGTCCTAAATCCAATGACAAGTGTCCTTAAGAGACATGCAGAGAACACACACTGGGGAGGCATTGTGGCCGTGGAGGCAGAGATTGGAATGAAACCACAAGTCGAGGAATGCCAAGAGCCACTGAAAGAACAGACTGTCCCCAACAGCGTCTGGAGGGAGCGCGGCCCTGCCAACACCACCTTGTTTTGAACATGTAAGGGCCTCCAGAATCTGAATGGTGAGAGAACGGTTTTGTTGCTGTAAGACACCTGGTTAGTGTTAATTTTTTATGGCGGCCCTAGGAAATTAACATACCCTCATTCTTTGGCATCCAAAGGATCACAAAAATCCTGTTGATTTCAACTCCTTGCACAGCTCTGGGTTTTGCTCCTTTGTGTATCTCCAGTCTGGTCCAGGCCCTGGCTGCTCTCTTGAACCACTCTTTCCCCCATCAGATTAGGAGACCCCTGAGCGCACACAAGCAGGGCGAGCAGCAGGCAGGGAGTGGTCTCCTAACTGGTCTTTCTTCCTCCAGGTTTCCCCTGCTTCCTCTACCACCCCGTTCATTCTCCACAGTGTTCCTACAACCCAGAACCTCACCACAGGGATCATACTAGAAGACAAACTCGATTACATCATTCCCTTATTAAAAATCTCAAAAGCTCTCTCTTGCCTCTCTGTTAAGACCAAGTCTACCAGGGCGCCTGGGTGGCTCAGTTGTTAAGCGTCTGCCTTCAGCTCAGGTCATGATCCCAGGGTCGAGCCGCACATCGGACTCCCTGCTCAGCAGGAAGTCCTGCTTCTTCCTCCCCCTCTGCCTGCAGCTCCTTCTGCTTGTGCTCTCTGTCCAATAAAAAATAAATATTTTTTAAAAAGATTGTATTTATTTATTTGCCAGTGGGAGAGCAAGAGTGAGATGGAGCAAGAGCGCGCACAAGCAGGGCGAGTAGCAGGCAGAGGGAGAAGCAGATTCCCTGCTGAGCTCAATCCCAGGACCCTAAGATCATGACCTGAGCCGAAGGCAGACACTTAACCACTGAGCCACCCAGGCATCCCCAAAAGCACTTAAAAAAAAATTTATTTGACGGAGAGAGAACACAAGCAAAGAGGGCTAGAGAGAGAAAAGCAGGCTCCCTGCTGAAAAGGAGCCCAATACAGGACTCGATCCAAGGACTCTGGGATCATAACCTGAGCCAAAGGCAGACACTTAACCACTGAGCCACCCAGGCGTCCTCAAAAGCACTCTTACATCATTGACTTGGGCCTTGATCACACCTTTGTTAACACTCAGGTCTCACAGCCCTTCTGTCCTCAGTCTGAGATGACTTTCCTTATCTTTGCATCCTTAAATGGCTCTTGTGGGTGACTCTCTCTTTTCCCCCATCAGATTAGGAGACCCCTGAAGCCCGAGACTCTCTCTCCCAGCAGTTTAAGAGTTCCCCGAGGACAGAGGGACTGTTTTCATTAATCTTGTAGATACCTCAAGGGAAGAAATTTTCTATTTTTTTAAAAATCCTGGCCCTGTGCTAGTTCTGCACACTGTGGGTGCTCAATAAATGTTGATTGACTGAGTAAACAATAGACTTAGTCCCCGGAGTGTCACATTCCTTCTTCCCACAGGGAGAAAGTAATAACATTAGGCAGAGCAGGCTGGATCCCTTAATATGATTATCTGAAATTTGTGGCTGGTGACTCTCTCCCCCGACTTTATTGGGTACATTCATCTCCACAGAATAGATACTTCCAGAGACCACTAAAGCTGCTGGCCAAATGGTGGACTGCTAATAATTGCCCTGACCCTGTTTGTCTTGACTCCATCACAACCGAAGCTGCTGCCAGCTTCCAGCCCAAGACAGGGGGAGAACCCCATGCTCTTGCGGCAGCGGGTTCTACTGGAATAAGTACTCTCTAACCAGGTTCGATAATGTGGGCCCAGCTCTGTATCTGTAAGCCATTCTACCATGAGTCAGTGGATGGATGATTTTAGCAAGTTATTTTTTTAACCTTTTAAAAATACTGGAGCTAGAATTCAAACAGTACACAATTCACCCATTTAAAGTGTATAATTCAGTAGTTTGTAGTATATTGAGTTGTGCAACCATCTCCACCATTAATTTTAGAACATTTTCTTTACCCCCAAAAGAGACTCCATACCCATGAGCAGTGACTCTCCAGTTTTCCCCCAACCCTCAGCCCTAGGAAAACACTCCTCTATTTTGTTTCTACAGATTTGCCTATCTTGGACATTTCATATAAATGGAATCATATACTACATGGTCTTTTGGGATGGGCTTCTTCCACTTAGCATGTTTTCAAGGTCCTTCCATGTTGTGATATAAATTACTCAATTTTTTTTTCTTTTTTTTTTTTTTAAGTAGGCTCCAGGCCCAGCGCAGAGCCCAACATGGGGCTTGAACTCACAAAGCTGAGATCAGAGTTGGATGCTTGGCCAATTGAGCCACCCAGGTGCCTCTCCTTTTTTTAAATTTTATTTTTAAGTAATCTCAACATTCAGTGTGGGGCTCAAAGTCACAACCCAGAGATCAAGAATCACACGCTCCATCGACTGAGTCAGCCAGGTACTCCTCAGTCTCTTTTTTGCCGAATAATCTCTCATCCTCTAGATATACTCTATTTTATTTACCCATTCATCAACTGATAGGCATTTGGATTGTTTCCACTTTTAGCAAGTTATTTCTCCAGGTTTCAACTTATTCATCTATAAAAATGGGAGTTGACAGCTGTCTGCTTCAGAGATTACTGAAAGTAGACCTGGAATATATGAACGCAGTCTGAACTAGGAAGCACGCATGCAGAGACATCATATTAATATTTACATGAGAGCAACTGGGAGTGCCGGGGCTGGTGGCCCAGTCTGTGGGCCGTTGTTGGTTACCTCTGGGCAATCAGGTGTCTCCGGGTCAGATCCCCATGTGGAGGCCAGTTTGCTTTTTTCTAGGTGGCAGTCTGCATCTCAGCCCGGGCCTGTCATCTCATTACTATTTGTTGCTAGGAGACCAGGTTAGAGCTGAGCTCGGTGCAGTCCACTGCCCCTGCCGAAGATCACCCCAATCATAGGGGGAGGATATTGAAACATCAAGGCCATTTCATGTCATCCCGATTTTTAGCAAGACCAAGGAAAAGGGGTGAAGCCACAGGTGTTCTTTGCGTAGGGTGGCTAGGCTTACAGAGTATCTTGCCAACTCTCGTCTGATTTTAATTCGCTTCCTCTCTCTCTCTCTCTCTCTCTCTCTCTCTCTCACACACACACACACACACACCGTCAGAGTGCCCGGCTGACTTTTCCCCCATTGCCCATCACTTTGAGTGTGTAAGTAACGCAAAAACATTTTAACATCAGACCAAGATGTGAATTAGGAAGGAAAGCTTGTTGCGTAAGTACAAAGATGCTAAAATCCAATTTAGGCATACGTACTGTTTGCTCCCACGACTTCCTGCTCCTTTCTGCAGGTATTTTATAGCCGTAACATGTGTGGGTGGAAGGAGGTTAGCGGAAAAAGGCTGGGGTGAGGAGTGGATTATAGAAGAATGATTGTTTCCTTTCGCCAGGAGCTGCCTGGAGCAGAATTTCCCCTTCAAAGCCTTGGTAAGAGCAGCTGGGGATAATGAACAGTGGTTAAAGATGCTTTGTTTTACATCCAGCAAAAAGGATCATTAACACTCAGGTTTTTTAACCAAGTCTGTGGAAGGGCTCCTGCTGCTGTTGATAATCACGGTAACCCTTGGGGTAGCGGGGGCAAAGGGGTGGATAATTCACCAGAAAATGGCATTCACCGATTTGGATTATGTGCGCCACTGCTCTTCTCCGTTCACGTGCTTAATTAAGAGCTGACGAGTACGAAATAAATGAAACTGCCCTTCTTCACTGGAACAATCTGGGAAGCAGCAGCCATTCTGCAGAGAGGGAGGGGATCTGCCAGGAAAACGGTGGTACCTTCTCCCCTTTACATTTCTGTACTGGAGTTAGTCTTAATGTCATAGGATTCTTAAGGGGCAAAAGCCTTGAGTCCAAGAGGCATCTCCTTGAAATGGTGATAAAGGAGGAGGAGGAGTATAGTTTTTCTTTCCTTTTTTTAAAGATTTTATTTGAGAAAGAAAGAACAAGAGCAGGGGAAAGAGCAGAGGGAGAAAATCTCCAAGCAGACGCCCCGCTGAGTGAGGAGCCCAGTGCGGGGGTTGATCTCAGGACCCTGAGATCATGACCTGAGCCGGAATCAAGAGTCAAACACTTAACCGACTGATTCACCCAGGAGCCCCAGGAGTATAGTTTCATTTTCATTTTCTCAAAGAGGAATTAAAGTCAAGGAGCCATGACCAGGACAATACCAGACAGCTAGTCTAGGGCGTCACTTACACCAGGGAAAACCCCAGTAGGAAGTTGACTCAACCTTATTTGTGACATCATGTTTTACATCATTCAGAAGTTTCTGTAGAAGTCTCTAGAGTGATCAGCTGGTTGACTGCCTGAGAGTCATTTCCATTTGTTCAGTCCCAAGGTGGGGAAAATGGAATTGCTTTCTTATTGTTCAATTAGGCAGATCTGGATGGAGGGAACTGAACCTAGTTCACAAAGGGTTCCCGAATGCACACGGACCCCTTTCATGAAGTGCATGGAAAGTTCAAGCAAGAAGCCAGGGCTCCAGACTGCTCGAATGCGAATGTTCCACTGCCTTCCTCTCCATCTCCAGGTCATTGCCGGGACACTTGTTGACTAGTTAAGACAAGTGAAATCAATTGGTGGGCTCTACAATTCCCACGAACCTGTTGGTTCCCCCTTTCTCAGACGCTTAAAACAAAGAACCAGAAAGTCAAATTACCCAGTTTCAAATGACCAATGTTCCTGAGATAGGATGAGTTTATTTTTAGTATTAAAGAGCTTAACAATAGTTCTCATTATTCTGACCTATCCATATTCAAACTCACCTGCTGAGAAAGTTGCAGACCCAGACAGTTCCTAACAAGTCCTACTAATCATTAAGAAAGGACTTACAATAAAGGTTATGTGTGGTTATGTGCACAGGAAAGTTCAAAGAGTAGAAAATGCCAAACAGAGGTATCCAGAGAGAAAGAAGGCTTTCTGTGACTAAATTATTTTGTGTCCATGTTTCAGGAATAAGATGTTTCTGCTGGGAGCTGGGAAGTCAAGATGAGAAACCTTTGGTACCCCAACTGGATGTCGGGAGTTCTCTCCGGTGGCATCTGTGGTTAGTTTGATGCAATAGGTGGGAGAGAGAGACCTGAGGAGGAGGAGGAGGAGGCAGAAATTCTCAACCTCGACTTGATCACGAGCCGCAGGGTTAGGACTGAGAACCGACAGCGAACACACTCAAGGCTTGACCTTGAAGGGCACCAGGACAACTCGGGAAATAAATTGCTTAGTACTCACGTCAATCCTGCTGTGAATGAAGGGCCAGCTCAGTTGCAGCCCAGGGCCCTTGTACTGGAGACCCTCAGAAGACGGGGCACCAGAGGTGAGGATGACGCAGCTAGTTGCAGGATTTAAAAGGTAGTAACCCACAAGGATGGAAGGGACAGCCCTCACCACTACTCTGCAGATAATCGACACGACTCCTCCCTTAGGGCAGCAGGACTGATTAAATCCCTAGGAATTTCATGTTAGGCAGGATCGTGGGTCATAGCTCTAAGTTGAAGCTACAGGTTCTACTCTATAAAAATCGATGTAGAGGATACATCCAGGCGGCTGGGACACTTAGAGAGTGTGGCAGAACACATGGTCTTCAAAGATCTGCTTCTCTGCTGCTGGGAAGGTCTTGTCACAGATTGGACAATTCAGACACAGGGTCTGCATGTGCTGCTCCAAGGTGTGATCGAAAATGTCATCAGCAAAGTCTAATTTGCAGGTGGGGCATCTCTTGATGGCGAGCTGGGAGAAGAGCAAAGGCTTCAGGACAGGTGTAAACTCTATGTGGCAGAGGCCATGTCTCGTGTTCTGTTATACCCTCAGCATGGAGCATTATGCTTGGCACATGGTAGGGGCTCAAGAAGCAGAGGATGAATGAACAAAGTCAAATCTGGAGACACTCACTGCGGCTTTCTCTACCCCAGGAGTAAAAGGACCTGCTATTGGTAAAGCACTCCAGGAGCTTCCAGCCCAGAAGGGGTGCTGGACATACTTTGCTGGGCTGGCTGCCTAGCTCACATCTGCTCCCTAGTTCTGGTACCAGACTCAGCTCACAGGTGGGGGTCTCCAGCAGAAAGCTGACGGGTGAGCTGGGCTTTCTTCTCCCCACCTCAACGGGCTCCCTCAGGTTTGGGTTTGACCCCACTGATCCAGCTAGCTTCTGGAGTTATCAAAATGAACCCGTCTCCCTGTGGTTCTCCCATGAACTGGAGCAGGAAGGGGCATTTCTCAAGGATTTGATGTGGGCAATCTTAGGATTCATACTTACCAGGCTTGGGGCAGAACTTTCCTGGATACCTGAGGATCATAAAAAAGATTTCATTCAATGAAAGAAATACCACCCCTGGATTCTCCAGCTTTAATCTAACAGCTGGTTTCTCTAACTCCCTTGGTTCCCTTTCTCCCCATTGCCTCTGACTCTTTCTCTCTCCTGTGTACCATTAACTGCAGATAGAGGGGATCTAAGTCAATGATGAAGGGAAAAGAGGAAAAAATAATTAAGTGGCATTTTTGATAGCCATGTTTACGTTACAGAATCAGGAAAAAAAAAACCAACCTCTTTTCAGTATGGAAAAAATGAGATTTTTTTTTTTTTAAAGATTTTATTTATTTATTTCACAGAGGGAGAGAGATCACAANACCAACCTCTTTTCAGTATGGAAAAAATGAGATTTTTTTTTTTTAAAGATTTTATTTATTTATTTCACAGAGGGAGAGAGATCACAAGGAGGCAGAGAGGCAGGCAGAGAGAGAGGATGAAGCAGGCTCCCCACTGAGCAGGGAGCCCGATGCGGGCCTCGATCCCAGGACGCTGAGATCATGACCTGAGCTGAAAGCAGAGGCTTTAACCCACTGAGCCACCCAGGCGCCCAAAAAATGAGATTTTAATAAAAACAGTCATGATTTAATAAGAAAGCAATTTGAGAATACATTTTAAGACTGAAGCCATGTAAACTGGTATTTTTAAATGAAATGCTTAAAAATATTTCTAAAGAGAAAATAAATGTGTACCCCTGCCTGCTGTAAAGATTTGATTGTGACTCCTAAGAGAACATGACTGCTTTAAACTGTCCAAGCAAAGGAAACGAGGTCTTCTATCACTTTTGGAGACAAAAGAGGGAAAGCTCCTTGTTCCCTTGTCCCTGGCAAGAATAATCTGACCCTCCGTTCTTGAGTGACAAGACTGGTTTTCATCCCCATTTCCTGTCCTCCAAACCACCCCAGGGGTCTCTGTGGGGCACATTCCCGCTACCCTGGGTCAGGCCATTGGAGAGGCTGCCGTAACTGCCCATTCGTGGGCAGCATACCCCAACTCTTATGCTTCCATTTCTGAACCTTAATTAGCTTCCTCAGCTTTGTATGTGTATATCTTCTACATAGACACATTTCTCTGATTTATATATTTGGAATATAGCCACGGGACTCAATTTGTGTCTGCTGCCTCTAGGCGAATGATCTGATTTGCGTCTTCTAGATTCAGATTTATTTCTCAATTAACACTTCTCGCCTGGCAATCTTTCTATTGGGTCCTCGGTTTCTGCCCAGCAAGTCTTAACAATGAGACTGGTCTTAATTAGCATCTCAGACCACAAAAAAAAAAAAAAAAAATTTAGTGGGGGAAAGGGATGCAGGCATGGGCCTTCTAGCTCAAATGGCAGCTGTCTTACCAGAATATGGGTTTCCATAGACAAGTCCTGGGTTTTGTCCAGCACCTCCTTGATCCGAAGTAGGCGCTTGATAGGGCAAAGAGTCAAAATCCAGACCCATGTAACTCAGCAATCTGCTGTTCTCCCTCTTCAAAAGCTAGGGAGAGAATGTTTAGAGAGCCACGTTGGAAGACAACAGCAAAGAAGGGCCACAAGCAACTGACTAGGGGTGCCCATTACAGGTAGTTCTCGATGAACAGTGTGGCACTGCAGAATCCCAGGAACTGACAAATTGTAATTCTTCTAAAGGGGAAGCAACAGCCTCCACACTTGGAAGATCTGAGTTCTTTATGCCTGAATTTAAATGTATACTGAATTTTGATTTTTTTTTAAACATTATTTATTTATTTGACAGAGAGAGAGACACACACACAGAGAGGGAACACAAGCAGGGGGAGTGGGAGAGGGAGAAGCAGGCTTACTACTGAGCAGGGAGCCCGATGCTGGGCTCCATCCCAGGACCCTGGGATCATGACCTGAGCCGAAGGCAGACACTTAACTGACTGAGCCACCCAGGTGCCCCTGAATTTTATTTAGATTACTTCCAAAAAAGAATTTTAAGTCTCTAAATACATACCAATCGAGGTGGGGCACAAACATGTGCATATATGAGGGTGGCAGAACCTATATTAAGGTTGAAGCTGTTGCACATCATTGAGAGCAAAATGCTTCTTTTAGTCTCTTTCCTAGAACAATTTTCTTACACAATGTGAATATTCATCTGATACAATTTTCCCTTCTTCACGTTTTATCCTTTCAAATGGATATACCAACAGAGAGTGAAAGGAGGAAGAAAGAGAGAGAGGGAACGAGGGAGAGAATGAGACAGAATAAGCTACAAGGAAGACAGACAGCATTTAAAGGTTCTTAGAAAAAAAAAGTTAGTAAATGGCCCCTTCACATCTTAAGAGGGCGTCACTATAGCTCTTAACAAAGCTTCCAAATATTAGCTCTTTTCCTCCCTGTTGCAAATTGTGTGTGTCCTCCCTCCCTCCCACCACCCCAACAGACTACACCAGAAAATAGAGATTTCGAAGTCAAGCTGTTTATCTAAGTCAAGAGGATGAGGACGACAGGACCGGAAACAGACTCCTAAGGCCCCTACAATGCTGAAAGGCACTGGCATAAGTGACAATATCAAAGCTAGAGACGAGCACTTGGAGGCACAGACTGGAAGGCTTAGAGAGAGGGGCGAGATGGAGAACAAGCCAGAGTGCCTGGACACCTAACTTTGATGCAAGAGCAGGAAAGTGCCTTTAAGTACAGCTGCTGCTTCTTTTTTTTTTTTAAGTTTTTATTTATTGTTTTTAATAATCTCTACACCTAATATGGGGCTCAAACTCACAACCCTGAGATCAAGGGTCTCATGCTCCTCCAACTGAAGCAGCCGGACGCCCCCAGGTGCAGCTTCTTTATTTGCTGCCATCATCCTCAATCAGCCAAGAACAGCTTGTGTCTAACCCACAGCAGAAGAGAAATACTGACTGGATGAATGGATGAGTGAGGGAATGAATGAACGAGTGAGGGAATGAATGCAGAGCACTTTATTAGGAGCCGACCATGGGTCCAGTGCAGGCACTGACCGTCACTACTGCCCTGGTTTGGTAGCAGAAGAAAAGGAAAAAGTCGTGCTGAAGGAAAGGGGGGCTCTGTCCTAAAAATGACATAAGATATTACTCTGCAAAGACAATGGTCACAATAGGTGGGCAGTTAAGAGCAGAATGAATCACGTTAGATCTTCATCAAAGCTGTTCCTTTCAAGTTGACTACTGCCATGGCAAACAAGTTTCAGTTATAGAACCAAGAGAGGGTTTGTGGTAGATGAGGAAACCAGATTAAATTTACTCATAGAAGCAGCGGTCTCACCCACTGTCCCAGAAACGGCTCTCTTTATTTAACTTGTTAATCACCACATCTCTGGGTCACCCTGTCCGGCTCCTTAAAACCTTGCAGTTTCTAGGGGCGCCTGGGTGGCTCAGTGAGTTAAGCAGTCAACTCTTGATTTCAGCTCAGGTCATGATCTCAGGGTTGTGAGATCGAGCCCTGCATTGGGCTCCATGCTCAGCAGGGGGTCTGCTTGAGATTCTGCCTCTCCCTCTGCTCCTCCCCACCACACACTCTCCCTCTCTCAAATAAATAATCTTTAAACAAAACAAAACACCTTGAAGTTTCTACCCGTGTACACACTTACGTCGTTTTCTCTTTCCAGTCTCTCTTTCTCTCTCTGCAGAACATTACACATAATCTTGTTCTCACTCAGTGTTTCTGACAGGCCAGAGTTCTCGTCCTGTCAATGACAAGAAACAGTGAGGATTAGGCTCCCACACCGTAAGCTGGATCCAGGGCGGGGCACCACAAGGGGCTGCGGAGGGTCTGGTTTCCCAAAGCAGTGGGACTGAGGTAGGGAAGAAGGCAACTGAGGCGCAGAGGACACACGGTGGGGCGATGCCGCGGTTTAACGAGATGCCTGGAGGCCTGGCCTGGCATCGAGGTGCCAATTTCTTTTGGTGTAGCTGGTAGTGAAAGTGACCAAAGAGGGGAAAAGTCAGAAGCTTGGGAAAAGCCCCAAGATTGACTTTTCAGAATCAGGGCTAAAAGGAGCCCTATTTAACGGCACCCAACCATGGAAACGAACATCTTTGTCTTGAATAAATGTCTCACTCGATGTAGCGTGAGGCACTTAGGTGGATGGGACGCCCTTCCAGTGAGGACAGGCATCCGGACTCAAGAACACTGAGGAACAAGGAACCCCGGAAGGCATTTATCCAAGGCTACAAGGAACCCGGACTGCGGTCCTGGGCGTCCCAGTGTGACGGGCGGACCTAATTTCATAAACCCCACGCTGGCAGGCACGCATCCATGCCTCCCATCTCCTACCTACAGACAGACACGTGCACATACCCCACAGACACACTTAAGCTAATCCTACTAGTTGTGCTTTTTTTTTTTCCAAGATTTTTTATTTGAACGCTGGTGCCCAAACTGCTGTGCGCTTCTAGCCGACCCTAGGGTAGGAATGCGAGAGGGGCTACCCGATGACAGGGCCGATTGCAGGCTCCCGGCTCCCCATCCCCATTGGCTCTTGCTGGCTCTTCGGGTCCTGCTTCACTTCCTCAAAAGGCAGAAATAAGAAAGGGCTATCTGAGTCTGCACAGAAGCCTGCTCAATGGTCACCACAACCTTCCCTGAGACCCACGGCTGGCTGGGGGCCTCTACTTCCGGGGACCCCCAGACTGGGCTCTGGCCGCACACTCCATCCCTCTGTTTAGCAGAAAGAGAAGGGTTTCTTCTCCACAAGGGTGGGCAGCTCTCTGGGCTTTGGTCTAGGAACCGCAGACCTTCACACCCCTGGCTTCCTGGGCCCCCTGAGCTCTGTCACCTACCAGTTGTGCAGCGGCCCTGAGTTGCCTGATCTGCCTGTGGAGTCGCTGACACTCTTTGTACTTCTCTAAGAAACAGGCTTTCCCGGCCTCTACCTTTGCCTTTAGGCGCTCCACCTCTTGTACTAACTGCTCCTCCACTGCTGTTTTCTTGTTCCTAGGCGCCTGAAGCATAAGACACACAGTCCTCAGAGTTAGGGGTGCTTTGGCTACGTGAGGAATAAAGAATTGAGCCCCTGGGTCTTGAAAAATAGGCCACGAACACCCAGGAAACCCCCACCTGGCACAAGGAGGTTCAAACCTTTGAAGCACGACAGCTTATTTAAAACGGTGATTTCTTGCTAGAGCGGAGGCCACAAGCTCCAGTGTGCTGGCCAGGTGGAGTTGAAGGCCATGGCTGGTGGAGGCAGTGGGGAGTGGAGAACGTGGGGCCCGTCTAGAGGAAGCAGCAGCCACCCAGCCCGGGCGTTGCCGCTGTGTGGGAAGGAGGGGTCCAGGTTGCCAGAGCCCCCAAGTTTTCAAGAAGCTAGAAATACGCATTTTTTTTAAAAAATGGGAAATGTTGGGCACCTGGATGGCTCAGTGGGTTAAAGCCTCTGCCTTCGGCTCAGGTCATGATCTCAGGGTCCTGGGATCGAGGCCCATATCGGGCTCTCTGCTCAGCAGGGAGCCTGCTTCCCTCCCCCTCTCTCTGCCTGCCTCTCTGCCTACTTGCGATCTCTCTCTCTCTCTCTCTCTGTCAAATAAATAAATAAAATCTTTAAAAAAAAAAAGAAGAAGAAAAAAATGGGAAATGTTCCCATTTTTAGCTGTTGGTGACCAATTCGAGTTTTGAAAAACACCATCTAGGCCAAATAAGACGTTTCTCTGGGCTACACTTAACCTGTGAGCAGCTGCTTTTCTAACTTTGTTCTCCTCTTTTTCACCTAGTAGCTTACATTCGGTAGGCACTCCCCTAGGTGACTAAATAATGGCCGGGGGAATGAATGATAAGACTTCTAATCCCAACCGCTGGATACCCTCCAGACACCAGGGTTCTCATTCCCTTCTATCAATTCAGAAAATGGGGCTTCCTGGTACCTGTCATTGCCACGAGTCCTCTTTTCCAACAACCTATTCTAGGAATTTATCAATTAGGCTTTCGTTGCTATCTTACTATAGCTCAGAATAATTTAGAATGAGAATTGCTATTATATTAATCATAACAAAAATTTTGACTGCTGTAGTGTTTTCTAACCGTAGAGCTCGACTTTATCATCATTCACTTGTCTGCATGGTAAGACCATGTCCCATGGTAAGAAGGGAGCGGGGTGACCCTGGGTGATTCTTGGCTCAGGGCTCTATACTGACGACAACCTGTCTTGAAGTTCTTTCAATACTCCTTCGCCATTCATCACACGGTAGAAACGGCCACCTCTCCTTAAACGTTTTGCAAATGACAAATTCTCTGCCTTCTGGGACATCCCGTTAGATGTCCGGGGTAAATGCTATTCTCCTCTGTCTTTTCTTATCCTTTCTGTCACCTGAAAATAGACCCTACCCCTTCCTTCCCGCAGGCTCCCTCCCATAAAGCCGTCCAAAGACAGACATGCCGTTAACTCCTGTTGTTTCTTCTGGGCAGCTGTTTCTTCCTGCTTCATCTCCTCTACGGTCTGCTCCAGCTTCTTCTGGTGCTCCCTCTGCACAAAAACAGATGTCAGGACCACTGCTGGGCAAGCACAGGCACGCACACACGAGCTAATGAGCAAGCAGCGCGCAGAGAGAGAAGCAAGTCTTCTCTTCCCAGTTTCTGAGAAGAGCCATGAGCTCCCTCATCTCAGACGGCTTCCTCTGAGACCTTTCCCACAGCCAGCGACAGCTAGGTATGTGAGAGAGTAAGAAAGAACCACGTACGTATTTTCTCGCAAATGCCTAAAAATGTTGGTTCCGTTTGTGACTCTACCTGTTGAGCTAAAGTGAGAAGGAGGTGGCTATTTTCCTTTTTCAGGTGCTCCAGCTGCTCTGTCTTATCTTGATCCTCCTGCACAAGCTTCTCCATTTCTTTCTCTTGAGTTGACAGCTGGGCCTAAAGCAAAAACAGCAAATATAATCAAGATATAAAAGAAAGAAAACTGAACAGGAACAATGCTGTTTAATGTACACCCACACAGAGGAGTGCGTGCCCCTTGGCCACTCCCAACTGCTGAATACCCTAGAACACCCACTTTCAGCTCTCCCTTACACCCTGAGTCTAAGACTCGACTGAGGAAAAAAGTCAACAAACCACTCTTTAAGGCACAGCTTCGTAAAACCAAGCATGATTCAGCTGTTATCTGCTTTACATTCTAGACTTTTTTTTTTTCCATTCTAGGCCTTTGATAAAGACTTTGAAGAAATTTTGTAGCTAAAAGAAAAAAGTTAGAAAAGTAGTGGTGGAATTAACAGTCCTCCATCTTAAGAGTTCATGATAAATATAAACTAAACAAATTAGTCAGTTCCTTGTGGGTTGGGACCATAAAAGTAACAGTGTGTGTGTTGGGGGGGCGGGTCAAGAATAGAAAACCCTGTGAACTTTAGTCCAGCGCTTCGAAAGGTAGTTAGGCACCCGCTACAGTGAAACACAGCTTTCTCTGGGCCACCATGGAAGAACATGGTCACGGTAAGACGATATACTTTGGCAAAGGTTTGGCATTACCTACCTGGAGCTGATCCACTTGGACTCCCATCTTCTCGTTTTCTGAGGACATCTTCTGGTTTTGTTCTTTCAGTCTGTGGACACGAAGAGGACCGAGTGAGAAAGATGCTGATTCCGGGTCAGATCCCCTGGGCCTTCAATGATTTAAGGCTGCCTCAGCCCTAAGGCTATGGAATTAGTTTATAATCCATTCTTTTTCAGTCTTTTCTCGGCTTCCTGACCTCAAGCTGCATGTATTTAACACTTCACATTAATATTTGAATTTAGTATTCGCCTTACTGTTCGGATGCTAATGCTCCAACTTAGAATCATACCTATCACAGCCATAATAGGAAGACTTGTTTTCTAAGGAGCTCCAGAGATCTAATCTGACCTCGTCCCAGGGTCCCTATAACCCAGCAGTTCCTCCCATCAAGAATCACACTCACTGAAGCAGCTCTGTCTCCCAGCGGTCCTTCTGCGCCTTCATTTGTTGTTCCAGTTCCTTATTGGTGCTCTTTAAAGTTTCTAGCTCCTCCTGCAGATAGAGACATCAAAGGAACAGACCATTTCTAAGATAATTTTTATTATCAAGGCCAGCCGACAAGTATTTACTGAGCATTTACTACATGTCAGGCACTTCCATGTCATTATGTCATGATATGATGGTGAATGAAATATCCAAGTAAAGGGGTTTCCGTATCAAAATGTTCTTAATCTGTTTTCTCCACGAAATGCGTTCACCTTAATATCTCTTCCACAGGAGCTTGTATTTGTCCATTAATTCATTAAACAAATATTTAATGAGTGCCTATGAGGCACTGTTCCTGCACTATGGACACAGCAGCGAATGAAATAAAGTGGCTTTTCTCTTTGAAAGGTGCTGGCCAATAAATTCATGGACGCCGCCTACGTAATTCAAGTTTAGGAGCCACATTTAAGAAAGTAAAAAGAAACAGCTATGCTTAATTTTACTAATAGTACACTTAACCCAATATATCTAGAATATTGCTTTGATATGTAAATAAGAGGGAAATATTTTTTTTTTTTAAAGATTTTATTTATTTATTTGACACAGAGAGAGAGAGATTACAAGTAGGCAGAGAGACAGGGAGAGGAGGAAGCAGGCTCCCTGCTGAGCAGAGAGCCCGATGCGGGCCTCGATCCCAGGACGCTGAGATCATGACCTGAGCCGAAAGCAGAGGCTTTAACCCACTGAGCCACCCAGGCGCCCAAGAGGGAAATATTTTAATTCTTTTCATAATACGTCTTCAAAATCCGATATACCCTTTATGCTGATGGGACGTCACAAGATGCCGTGTTTCAAGGGGTCAAGAGCCGCCCCCAGCTCTGGTGCTACACATTTTCTTTTTCTTTCCCAACTCCATTCTGCACTGAAGCCAGCCTCGTGCGTCAGTAACAATTCCCTGCTCTTAGCTCCAAGATTTACAAATTTATCATCTTTTTAAAAATAATTTTAAAAAATTGTAGGAATATGTACATAAAATTTCCCACTTCATCAACTGTAAGCCTGCAGGTTCAGTGGCATTAAGTACCTTCACACTGTTGTCCTACGCCCACCCACGGAACTATCTTCACTTTGTGCAACTGAAGCTTCGTCCCTTGAAAACACGGACTCCCTGCCCTCCCACCTGCCCTCCTCTCCCAGCAACCACCACTCTACTTCCTGTCTCTATGAAGCTGGCTACTCCAGGCACTTTCTGAGTGGGGTCACATGCTATCTGTTTCCCTGTGTCCGACCCATTTTGCCCAGCTAATGTCCGCAACGTTTCATCCATTTTGTAGCATGTGTCAGAATTCTTTCCTTTTTAAAGCTGAATAACATTCCATTGTTATCTACATGCTAAACCATGTGTACCCATCTATCTGTCACTGGACATTGGGGCTGCCTCCACCCTTTGACTGTTGGGACAGATGCTGCTATGAACATGGGTGTACTAGTCTCTCTTTCAGAAAACAAATATTATCCATCCCTCTTTTATAGAGAAGGAAACTGAAGTTCAGAGATGTTAAAAAATTTCCCTGCTTCATCAGATAATAAGTGGGAGAACAAGTCTATGTGACTCCACAGATGGGTTCTTAATCATTGTATGGTCCTGGCTCTAAAACACATGGGTTTTCCTCCCCTTTTTTTGTTTTTAATTTTAATTCCTAAAAAGCATGGGTTTCAACATCCAAAAAATCTGAGCTCAAATCCAAGCTGCTTTCAAAGTCATGAGCTGACTATAACATTGGGCAAGTTACCTAACCTCTCTGAGATGCTGAGTGGTTATAGGGATTAAGTGAAGTGATCTGCTTAATTACAGTGACTCACGCACTGTGCACATAGTAGAGGTTGAATAAAAACTGGCTTGTGTTATCATGACAACTGGTAGCAAGCTGCAAGGAGTGCTAATTCAGGAAGCCAGACGCTCTGATTCCCTGGTTAGAACCTGGCAGGTGAGCTGTAGGGCTCGTGGCCAGGAACTGGTTCTTGACAGATTGTGAATTACACCTCTGCCACCTTTGTTTGTTATCTAACTGCTTGGAATAGGCCAGATCTGTAGCCTGGACCTGTCACCCATACTTCTCTACCAGCCCAGGGCTGAGGACATCACACAGGGCATTTATGTGACAGCAATGTATAAAGAACAGTCTGTCTGGGAGTCAAGAGAAGTGGGTCCCAACCCAGTGAGATCACTAACCTGACCTCTTCCTCTCTCCTCTGGGCCTCAGTTTGCTCACCTGTAGCTCAAGGGCTCTACTAATGGTGACTATCAAGGTTTGCATGTTCTGGAACTTCTAAGGTATGACCTCAATGTAATTAGTTCATAGTCCCGAGAGAAGACTCTCCTCTTTATAGCATAGCTCCTTGCATTATCAACTCTCATTTACCACCTGCTGATTGGAAGGATGTTTCAAAAGAGAAGTAGCAAAGAGTCTGGATAACCTGCAACCTTGCTTTTATACTCTCTACTCTCTTGATGTCCACGATCTAGCTAATCAAAGCAAATAGATTACATTATACATAGGAACTAGGAAGAAGCAGTCAGACTGCCTGGGTCTGAATCCTAGATCCATCATGGATCAGCTGTATAAGAGGTTAAGTACCCTTCTAAGCCTCAGGTTACTCATCTGTAAAATCAGGGTAATAACAGTACCCATTCCAAAGTTTAAATAAAGTAACACATATAAAACTTTTAACACGGTGCCTATTCAAAGATATTAGTATAAGGGAGGAAGATCACGAGCAAAACAGAAGGTGGTGCTACATAGCACACCATCCAATTTTGACCTCTGTACTCCAGGTTCATGTTTTTTGTTTGTTTGTTTTCAGGTTCATGTTTAACTAGCAGCCATACCTCCTTCTTGTGGAGCTCAGCCTGCATGTCTGAGTTCTGCTTCTGGAGGTTGCCACAGCTGTCCTTCAGCTCCTGGTTTTCTTTGCAAAGCTCCTTATTCTGCTGCTCAATTTCTTCCACTTCACCCTATGAAAGAGCATCCAATGAATTCGTATTTGACCCTTTATAGCTTGATAAATATTCAAGTCCCTCTTGGGGAACATTCCCATAGGCTGGGATGCTGAGGGTCTGGTGGATTCCCACTCATACAGCGTCATCTGTGTACCCTGAACGGGAGCACCTCCTCAGTGTATAGGGAAGGGGGTAATGTAGGTATGTCTGTCAATTGCAACATTGAGCCTGTCATTACCAAGAAAGAAAGACAAACAAAATTAAGGCCATAAAGAGTTAAAAAGTGGAATCACAGACGAATGTAGATTCTTCTTGCAAACACTACTGTCTGTCTCTCCTAATGGACTTAGCTCCTAGAAGCCAAGGACAGCAAGTGATTTAATTGATTCTTCATTGCCTACTACAGTGCTGGACAGAAAGAGGGTGTCCTGTGAAACTGAGTAAGTAAATGGATCTAATACTCATGTATGACAGGCCCTGGGTCAGAATTGAGAGATAGGGGCGCCTGGGTGGCTCAGTTGGTTAAGCATCTGCCTTTGGCTCGGGTCAAGATGCCAGGGTCCTGGGATCCAGTCCCACATCAGGCTCCCTGCTCAGCGGGAAGTCCGCTTCTCCCCCTCCTGCTTCCCCTGCTTGTGTGCTGTCTGTCAAGTGAACAAATAAAATCTTAAAAAAAAAAAAAAAAAGAAAGAAAGAACTGAAAGATACAAAGCATATTTGGTGCATCCCTCCCCAAAGGAGCTTATAAATTTACTGTGGTGGTAAGATGTGTAGATGACCAAAATTAAGCAACTGAAAAAGTTAAGGAAATAACTAAATGCCAACTGAGTTACAGCAGCTTTAGAGAAAGGAGAAATCACTTATTGTTGTGATTCTTTTCAACGTTCCTAAGTCATTCCTGAGTAGGTTTGAGTGGGTACTGTATACATTCCCCCCCACCCAGGATCTGTTAAGACATCCAATAAAGGCTTATTGATCCAAATTCCACCCTATCCTGAAATTACTACTCTTAATGGCAAGAAAGGACTGAGGTGAGATGTTTACAGACCTGAGTGGTGACAACGAGGATGTCCTCCTCATTTTCTGGACGGAACTGGAAAGGGATACTTGCTCCCCGGACCACACCATCCTGATCCACATAGCAGAACTGGTAATACTCATCATCCTTGGGCAGGTAATAAGCTGAAAACACAACATGATTTTTAATCCAAAATAAGGCCTGTTAAGAAAACTAAAATTCTGCAAGTCTTTTATCTGCCCCAGAAAGCTTCAGCTCAAGGGAATTAGTCTTGGCTGCTGTCTTCAAATACCCTTGATCCAGGATTTTTCTCACCTTTGAACTGGACTTCCTGCTGTTTGGCTGATTCACTGTTTAGGTCAACGGGCAAAGTGACCCACATGAAGGTGTAATACTCACGCGTTGTCTTCCATCCCACCTGCAATGACAGAAGGCTTTCACTTAGCATCTGACAGTGCTCAGGGGAAAATCCTTATTTGTGCTAGCTAGGTCTCCTCAGAATACACTTACTTTTTATTTATGCTGAAAATACAACAGAATGAGTCCCTTATGGTACATGGTACAGAGTCTGATACAACTAGAAATTGGCACACGCACACACAGAGTCCAGACTACCTGGTCAGAAGGAAATGAAAACTGATGTGACACCCAGGACAAGAGTTCCAAAAATTCTATCGCCACATCAGACAGGGAAGGTGAGTGACTGGGGAAAACAGTGAAGACAGTTCTGGGCTTGTGAATCTGATCCCGCTACCTTCTCCCAACAGTGTTCTTAGAACTTCTGAATCAGAAAGCCCTTCTGACCCGCTGCCTCCACGGGTCAGTCCTCTCCTGTGTCCAGGCCAGTCTCGTCACCTCTACTGACCTGGTTATACTCATGCATTTTAAAAAATGCCATTTTTGGATCATGTGTGTGGGGGAGTGGAGGGGCAAAGGGTTCTCAGATTCTGAGGTAGGACCCAGATAACGGAGTCCAGTCTATAGAATTTTTGTCAGTGTTTTTCTTAATGCATGCTTAATGAAGGCTTTTTGGTGACAGATACTGACAACAATCTGGTGGTCACAGAGGCCTCTTCTAGATCTTGAATATAAGGATATAAGGATATCTGTAAAATATGCCTCAGAGCAGAAAGCTGGCTAAGTGGAAAATATTCTCCGTAAATGTGAAGAGGGGTAAAAGATGGCTCATGCCGCATCTGGAAGATAAGGGCACACCAGAGACTAGAAAGGGAGCCATTGTGTCTTCGAGGGGAGAGCACTCAGCAAATGAGAAGCGAAATTACATTTATTGCCATATTTTGACCCTGCCTGAGCCCAGTGGGAGGAACAAGACCTAAAAATAAATTCCATTTTTATGTATGAAGGAATCAGTGCAGGGCTGACAAGCCTACACTGAAAGCGCCTCAGAACATACCAGGGCACGTTTTAGTGTCTCATTAATACACACCCCATTGCTGCAAGCAGCTCACAGCCGCCGCGGCCTGCGGTGGTACAGGAAGCAGGAATTTTACGGAGTCTTCATTCACATCCTGGAGTTTCTTAATGCACTGTGACCAAAATATCATCTGGGAAGGCCTAAGAATTACTGCAAGGAAGGAAACAACTTCTGGCCACCTGCAACTTCTGCCCTTGGCCCCTCCACCTGAGTTGTCCTACTCCCGTCCCCTCTCAGAGCCCCTGGAAATATTTAAATGCTCAGGGAAAGGGGCACGTGGAGCACAGGACTGTGCATAAAGGCAGGAAAGCCAACTCCCACTTACTTTAGGCCCTATCGTTCCTGGTAGCTTTTGCTATACTGAGAAGACGAAGCATACAGCACATTCAAAACCAGTTCACAAGTGCCCACTGGTGCCGGGAAGGACCAGTGGCAGGACTGGTGAGGAGCTGAGGCATATGGTTGAGACTGCACTGCAAATGGTTCATGATGGAGCATGCGACTTTTTTTTAATTAGAAAAAAATAAAAAAAAATTTTTGAAAGTGCTCTCTACCCTCGATGTGGGAGTTGAACTCACAATCCTGAGAAGGACAGCTATGTCAGCCTCCACTGAGCCAGTCAGGCATCCTGAGCGTGTGACTCTTGGAGCTGTGAGTTTGAGCCCCATGTGTGGCGTGGAGTTTACTGAAAATAAAATTAAAAAGAGGGGTGCCTGGGTGGCTCAATTGGTTGAGCGTCCATCTGTTGATTTCGGCTCAGGTTGTGATCTCTGGGTCATGGGATTGGGCCCTGCACTGGGCTCCACACTCAGTGTGTGGTCTGCTTAACATTTCCTCCCTCCCCCAGCCCCTCCCTCTACCTCCTCTCTCTCTCTAATAAATAAATAAAACCTTTAAAGAGAGAGAGAGAGACTGCACTACAAGAACATCAGGTGAGCTTTCCAAGGGAGATACGGAAGACAAAAGAGTCAGTTCTTAATTTTCTAATTTACCATCTGTTCCAATGAATTCAGAAGGGGAAAAAAGCAGAGGTTTAGGAATCAAACAAACCTCTCACCACTTACTCACTGGGCAAGTCACCACCTTGAGTATATTCATACTTAAGGAATATTCATACTCAGGAAAAGCAAGTCAGGAAAAGCTCATAGCTTGGGCACAAGAGATAACACTTCCTGTCTGAGGGTGCTGCTATGCTGTGAGGCTCAGTGAGAACACACACACACACACACACGCACACACACGGGCGCACACACGCACAAAACCTCATCAAAGACACAGCACAACATGTGTTCTTAAAAAGTTTGTGTTTTCTTTATTAGTCTTAAAACTTACTTTCAGGCTTCTAGGTAGCTGTTCAAGTCAATAGCTTTATGGACAACTAACAGAAGGGGACGTTTTCTGTATTAACAGTTTTCTTTATGGAATCATGGTGGTATTTCTGAAATGCATGAAGCACTCCAAATACAGAGGCCTTTTTAAAAAATGTTTTTAAACATTTGTTTTTTAAAAACATGAGATTTTCTTTTAGTTTATGGCCAAGTCCTCACTGGAAATTGCTAAGTCCCTGGAAAATACAACCAGTCTAGGCAAAACAGAAATATAACTGTTTCGGGGCGGGGGGGGGGGGGGTAAGATTACATGTCAAAGGCAAATAAGCAATTTTAGAATTGTCCTCTTTTTTAATTATCGCTATCTGCACTGTCCAGAATGATAGCCACTAGCCACATGAGGTCATTTAAATTTAAATTGATTTTTTTAAATTTAAGATTTTTTTTTTTAAATTTATTTGACAGAGAGAGAGATCACAAGTAGGCGGAGAGGCAGACAGAGAGGAGGAAGCAGGTTCCCTGCCAAGCATGGAGCCGGATGCGGGGCTCGATCCCAGGACCCTGAGATCATGACCTGAGCCGAAGGCAGAGGCTTTAACCCACTGAGCCACCCAGGCACCCGATTTTTTTTAAATTTAAATTAATTTTTAGTTAATTCACTAGCCACAGTTTAAGTGCTCAACAGCCGCATATGGCTAAAGGCCACTGTACTGGACAGTGAAGGTACAGCTCCGTTGCAAAAAGTGCTACTGGACTGGACGCCTGGGTTAAAGTGGGTTAAAGCTTCTGCCTTCGGCTCAGGTCATGATCTCAGGGTCCTGGGACCAAACCCCACATCGGGCTCTCTGCTCAGCAGGGAGCCTGCTTCCTCCTCTCTGCTTGCCTCTCTGCCTACTTGTAATCTCTCTCTCTCTCTGTCAAATAAATAAATAACATCTTAAAAAAAAAAAAGAAAAAGAAAGTTCTACTGGACAGTTTTGCTACATATGGGGAAGAAAAAAAACCAACAATCATCTTCCAAAATAGGAAACAGTCTGGTGTGCCAGGACATCCTTCGGTCTACCAAGTCAATGTCCTGCAGCCTTAGGAGGTGTCTTGATACTCGCCAGTGTCTCTCTGGTTGTCTGCTCTCCCTGCTTCTAGACACCAGCTTCCATGGCTTCATCAGTTAGCTTAGAATTCCAAACAATTATGGAAAAGTAACTCTATGAGGGATGGGAATAAGCACCAGTTCCTCTGCAGTGTAGTCAAGAATGATGTCTGATTTCAGGATGAACAACACTGGCAAACAAGCACATGACATACTGAGGTGTCAAAACAAAGGTCACTGATGTTGGAACTCAGCAGTGTAAATTACTTAAATTTGACCTTTATCTCCTGTCTCTAGATATAATAGGAAGATCTGTCATTATGGGTATGGGTGTGTGTGTGTGTGTGTGATGTGAGAGAGAGAGACACACACACAGATGGGGCTAGAAAAGGAGGCAGAGAATAAGCTGACTATACTAAAACAAAGTACCATTTCTGTACTTGGACTGGCAGAGTGTTAGACGCTAGGAGAGGTCTCTGAGGGACCTCAGAAAATTTCTATCCCTGGAAATCTTTACAAAGAAGCAAGTCATACTTATTCAGGAACAAACTTCTTAGATGCAGGATGTCAAACCAGGTAACTTCTCAATCTCCTCTTTAGATATGTAATACTCATAGTAAAACAAATTAAACACTCTTCTAAGTAAGAAAGTAATGTTTAAGGTCACAGAGATTACATAAGGGGCCACTCATCCCAGTCAATTCATAGATGAATATTTCCAAATAGGATAATTTTAAAACATTTACATTTGGTCTTTGAAATCATAATAAAACTTGGTGGCTACATGATTTGCCATCTTCTACTGGCTTGTGACTGAAATTAAAACTCGACTCCCACAGCACATGTTGCTGTGTGAAGGTGGAAGTAGGGAAGTACGAGGGAGTTTAGTTTAGGATTTTAAAATTGGCCCAGGGGTGCCTGGGTGGCTCAGTGGGTTAAGCATCTGCCTTTGACTCAGGTCAGGATCCCGGAGTCCTGGGATCAAGCCCCGTGTTGGGCTCCCCGCTCAGTGGAGGGCCTGCTTCTCCCTCTCCCTCTGCTGCTCCCTGCGCTTGTGGACTCTCTGTCAAATAAAATAAAATCTTGAAAAAAAAAAATGTCTTTTTAAATGGCCAGATCAAAAAAAAAAAAAAAAAAAAGGGATGGGGGTACGCCTGGGTGGCTCAGTCAGTTACGCATCTGACTTAGGCTCAGGTCATGATCTCAGGGACCTGGGATCGAGCCCTGTGTTGGGCTCCTCATTCAACAGGGAGTCTGCTGGTCCCTCTGCCCTCCCCGCCAACTCATACTCTCTTTCTCAAATAAATAGATAAAATTAAAAAAAAAAAAAGGACAGACATAAGATGCAAAATGCTTATAATACACAGATGGTCACACATTCAGGAATGAAGAGTCACCTCTAGTTCCCAGTCACTTGGTACTAAATTAACCACTTACTCTAAAGATGCCAATCCAATCCTTTCGACGAGGAATGAAATGCTGGGTAAGCGTGTAATAGCATGTGACATCCCCTCCAGGGACATAGAACTTCTCCACGCTATTAAAGATGACCTGAGAGAAATGACAACGATCCAGCAAGACAGCTGATGTGGGGGGATCTTCCACTGTCTCTTCCATGGTGGGCGTCCTGTTACAAGATACGGGATAGAATAAGGCTCAGAAAGCATTGTCTGAAATGTTGGGAGATTTCTGGGCTCTCACCCAGGGAACATTCCATTCGAGGCAAGTCAGGAAAAGCAAAAGCCTGACAGGGATTGAGACCATACAACTTCCTTTCTGTTTCACTTTGAGCCATTTTGCATTCATAGCTTCCTATGCTATAAGAACTTTCTAAGAATGTCTTTGATCTCCACCACAGGCACCACCGCCCTCACATACCTTTACTCTCTGCCCATAGCTTGTTTGTTCCACTTCTTCTAATGCCTTAAATAAGTAAGGCAGCCTAGAGGAAAATAACCCGAGCTGGGAATGGGAAGACCTAGAGTCTTGAGTTTTCATCCCAACAAGTCCTGTGACTTCTGAATATCAATTTCTCTAGCTTTCGGCTTCTCCATTCAGTTCCATTTGGCCTATAATTATAGAGTCCTTGCACGTATGTATTTAGGCACTCTGCTAGGAGCTGGGCGTGGGTGCAGGAAGAAAGGTAGGGTTGAGAGCAGATTATCTGGCGTGCACCAGTGACAAGCATGGGTTCTGAAACCAGAATGGTGAAGTTCAAATTCCAGCCTCACTACCTATTAAATGCATGAGCTTGAGCAACTCACTTAATCAGCTGGGCTCTATGCCTGTTCCCTCACCTGTAAGATGGGGCTATTAACACCTACGTCATTTGGTTTTTAGTGAACATTAACTGAAATAATGTAAAGTCTGCAGGCCTTAAATCACTACCTGCCATAGTCACACAACGTAGAAATACATGGAATGACAGAATAACATACTAGCAGAGTCTGCAAGAAGAAAGCGCTTGCCAGATGTTAGTAATTTTCTTAATACTGTGGGTACTTTGTCTTCTGGCATAGTCTTTGCCCTTGGAAGGGTCCCGATGCAATGTGGCAGTTAGATGAGAAAATGAGTGACCGACAAATGGATGGAGTCAGTGCCAAGTGCTCTGGGGTTCAAAAGAGGGAAAGATGCAACTGGCTAGGAAAATGAAGAAGAGCTCTGAGGGGTGAGTGAAGTCCTGGATAAGCTCTCAAGGAAGATGAGCCTTAGGACTTGGGGGTGAGGAAATTCCAGGTGAGGGGAATGGCATGCACAAAAGCAATGAAAGAGAAAAATGCTGCCCGTGTTTGGAGGACGGCAAGCAAGTTGGATCCCTATTTATAACATTGGGGATATAACCTGTATTTCACCTCTGCAGGTCACAGTACAGATAGAATGTGATCAAGGATAGCAAACTATTCAGGAGGTAAAAACAATACAGAAAAGAAATAAAGTCTTTTGAATTGCTGAGATCTGACACTCCCTGCCTCTCAAAAGTCACCTGCTCCATCTGGTAAATGCTCCCTGGGTCTAACATTCAGTGAGTCCATGAGCCTCAACCCAGGGTTTCATTGGGAAATGCAAACAATATCGTGGTTGTTACACAGTAGTTGAAGGAGTGCTGCATTACAGGGGGCTCTATGTGATACCTTACAAATTCGGCTGCAGGAACATGTTGGAAGACTGTATACAACTCAATTTTTAAAAATAAGTACAACAACCAAAAAACATAGCCCTTCTAGTCCTGCCTGACCCTACTTATTTCCTGGTTTTATTTTGAACTCTAAACAACCAGGCCTCCTCTTCCAGGTCCTCTACTGGTCAAATTTCCTCACAGAGAAGACAAGGGGACTTTGGTGGCACTGAACTGTCTACTTTTGGGATTGAGCTAAGGAACTAAGAAAAGTATTAGCTTTCTGGTTTTTGACACAGTTTTGCCACATCCTTAACCTCAAACCTCAGATCAGTTTTTCTAAGGAACTGGGAGGTCACGTTCCAGTCTAGGTCAGAACTAGTTCCTCATATAAACTTTTGCTTGTGTGATCTCTTGGATGCTATTCGGGGGGAAGGGGGCAGATTTCTCAGCTTGCAGACCCCTCTCTTTCCTAGGGGTCCCAAGTCTTACTGAGGCCATCATCACCCCTCTGTCCTCAGCATGGAGCAGTATTTACCTGAGCTTGTAAAATGACTTAAGCTGTTATCTGTGGATCATAAAGAACACTCAGGTAAGAGTGGCTTCAGGGACTGTCTCTCAGTTAACCTAAGTACCCAACTCTCACTTCTTTTACCTCATAACACTATCATCCCTGTATATACGACATAATGCCTAGTCCATCGTAATTGCTGAATAACTATTCACCGAATACATGAAATGCATGTGATTCATCAAAAAGTGAAAGGAAGGGGCTTTATAGGTAAACAACGGTGTGAATGACCGTGGGGCTATTTCTTTTTTAAGCCCTGCTCTTCATTTGTGGGATACCCTTAGAGAAGCTGTTTCTCAGCTTTCTCTTCTCTAAAATAGGGTGAAGAGATGATCATCTCCAACTGCTATGTCAATTCTTGGTACGGCTGGTTCAGCTGGCGTAGCTGGTTCAAGTGGCACGGTGCCAAAAAAACAAAAGGCACAGATTTGATTTCCTTAAGGACCCATAAAATTCACACTCCATTACCCACCTTCTACACACTCAAACTCTGGCAAGCTGTTTTGCAAATGGAAGTTACTCTGAAAGGCAAGACCAGCCAAGGATATGAAGGCTCCGTATACCTTCTTTCCTACTAGAAAAACAATCAATCTATAAGCTCATGAACAGAACACTGAAGAGAGGGCACACATGCACGCACGCGCAAACACACACACACACACACACACGGGCTCATGTTCTGAGGCTTGAGTGTAGGTACAGCCAGTGGAAACGAGCTCTTTTCATTCATCTGAACACCTAATCATCTATCTGGAAAAGTCAACAGTCTTGGTTCCTTGCTTATCAAAAATGTAAGACTCCATGAAGTTTCCCATCTCAGAGATCTCATCACTTCCTGGGATGACTCAGAGGGCACCTAGTGCTCTCTAGGTATTTGGAATTCAATTGTTCTTGAAACAGGAAACTCTCCTCTGCCAAGACTGGGGAAGGGGTTGAGGAGGCAGGCAGAGTGGAGAACAGCCATGGCTTTGCTTCTCTGCTTCTTACCAAAGCGGAGGACAGATAAGGCCATGGGTGAAAGACCACGAGCGTAACCATGCTAATCCGAACTGGGTCAGCGGCGAGTTACCTCATTTAACTTTTCCTGGAAGGAAGGTATCTACTACTAATTTTTAAGGTCAGTGATCCTTAAAACCCTTTTCTCCCTCCCAGTGATTAGGTTCCTTGGGAGAAATAGATTCTGACAATGGCTGGGGAAATCACCTTGCTGTCAAAGCAGTCCAGAAAGGACCGTTTGTGGAGGGGGCAGAGACGAGATGGAAGAAAAAGCAGAATGATTTAGGCATCAGTTTCCCCTTCTTTAACCGCTCCCCCCACTATAGAACCTGTCTGCCATCCATTTCTAACTCTGACCATATCCATGGAGGGAAGTGAGAAGAACTAGAAGAGCGGGAGTTAAATTTAGAAGCCTAGAGAGCTATGGAGTCATGACAAAGCAGCTGGATGAATTAGGCCCCCTAGAAATCGTGGGATGCTCTTCAACCTAATTCCCTCCTCCTACCCTCATGCCCAAGACTAGCCACATGAGGAGTGAGCAGGGATAACAAACAGGGATGTCCAAAAGCAAACCACTGAGTAGGGGAAAATAATGCAGAGAGGCTACAAACTGTCAGAAGCACTTGACTTGGACTCTGATTTTTTCAGCTCGGTTTCCAAAAGGATTAGGGTCTTCAGAGGATGTATGCAACAACAGGTGAGGTGTTTTAAAATGAGTCCCCTGAACCAGCTTCTGGCTTCTATGAAAACTTGACACATTTTCATCTAATGAGCTTTTCAAGCCTAATATACTAGTCCCAGGACTATTCCATGAGGGCAGAGATTCTCTTACATTCTCCTGAAGAAAAGGAACAGCTAATTCTACTTCTGCTCTGAGTGAATCTGTAAAGTACACTGATACACTTTTTAGCAGAAAAATTTTAAAATATTATAAAGCTTCCTGGTTCAGATTCTAACAATGCAAACACGCAACCAAATCAATTAACCAATTTTCCTAAAGCTTTTCCCCGTGTGTGCTGAGCCATGAAGAAGAAATAATCTTATTAAAAAATAACTGAAGTTCTACCGTAGAGTACGCCCAACATTTGTACCTTTTATACCAGTGGGCACATGTTTAGAGAAATGGAAGACTATCAGTAGTTCATCTGGATTAGTCCACAGAAGGAAACCAAAAGTTCTCACAGACAAGAAAGAAATGCAAATCAATTATTCATTTGCGAACAGTAAAAACAAAAGATAAGCAAAAAAACCCAAACCCCATTTCATCTAATTCCTTCATCCTGCTTATGTAACTTTCTAAACTAGTAGCAATTAGCAAAATGGATGAACTGATTTGAATCCCACTCTTCCAGGGCCCTGGAAGAGATGCTTGCTCAAAACTACCCTTAGAGAACCTGGCCAGTGGCTATTATGGCCCTGAGCAAAAGCAAAGACACACAGTCCTTGGTCTTTAAAATCTTGAGCTACTTGTTCTAATCCAAAATTTCTAAATTTGTTCTAGTTCTTTACCTAAAATCTTTCAGAGTGCCTTAGAGAACCTGTATACCTCCAGGAGGCTTGTAATACTCCTCACTAACAAGTGCTGGGATCGGATGCCCCGCTTGTTCGAAGCAGGCCCTCAGCCACATCCCACACCAGCAGTACCAGCAGGAGGAGGGAAGGAAAAAAAAACAGTTGTGGAACATGAGATGCAGGCAACCAGAAGAAACTGTGTGAAAGCCTCAAGCTGTGTCCTAATCCTCTTTAATTTAACTGAGATGGTATACTTTTCCTTAAAAGGGGTGACTGGGCTAACCCCTGAAGTGACATGGGTGGTTGATGGGGTTTGAAGTGCAGTGGAAAGGGAACTAGACTAGGAGCCAAGGGACCTGGGTTCCTGTCTTAGTTCTGCCACTAACTAGCTTTGACATCTTGGCTAAGTCGAACTACCCCCTTTTAGGCCCCAGTATCCTGAGTAAAATGCATGGATCAGGCTGGAAAACCTCCAAGAAACTTTCCAGCTACAATGATGATCCTAAGTGAAAGAAAAAGAAAGTGAAAGAGGTCGTTTTAACGGCCTCTCTTTTCATCTAAGGAAATAGGGAACCATGGTATTATATCAACAAACACAAAGTATTTAAAGAGCCCTAGATGTACTATCTGACTTGAAAGATAATACTTGTTAGCGTTATGTAACTGTCACCACCTTTCTTGGGGTCCTTTCCACTCCACAGCTGTAATGGCTGCTAAAAGGTAGAGTTTCAGGTAGAGGCCCTTTGAAATATTTGTGAAAGTGAGGCCCCTGGATATTCCCTAATTATGTACGCTATATAATCTACAAAGACATTAAAAGTCCTCTGATTTAGATGGTTTTTGCAACCAGGGAAGTAAGTTACAATACATAGCATCTCTATTATTCTACTCAGCTCCAGCAACGGCCACTTGTTGGCTTGCATCAGGAGCAAAGAATCCAAGGGACAGAAAAAAGTTAACATGCCCAGGAGGGACTGAAATCATAATGGGGAAACATGAGCCCCCAAATTAAATTGCGCTAATGGTAGCGGTGGGGAGGGGCTTCCGGAGATCAACGGTAAAGAAGCAGGTCATTACACTCCAGCGGCTCTTTGTTCTGCCTAGATTATCTCCAATTAGAGAAGGCCTCGTCTGAAGAAAAGGGACTTTAGGGATCAGGGAATAGACAGAGAAACTGAGGCGCAAAGAGAAATGAACTTGCCTAAGGTGTAACTCGGCCTCGGCCTCGAGTAGCAAACAGCGATGCTGATGGCGTCAAGGACAGGGATTAAGGAACTACCAAGATCCCGGCCCGCGAGGTGGGGGTGGGGGGTGGGGTTGACGCCGTGACGTCAAGACCCCGACCCCAGTCAGAGGGGGCCCTTCTGCTCAAGGAGCCTGCCACTCGGCCACAAGCACTGAAACTCTGCCCTCCTCAGGGGAAAACTGCCCCGCAACCCTCCAGGGCCGCGGAAGGGGCTCCAGGGGCTCCGTGACGCCACTCACACTGTCACCTAGAAGAATGGAAGTGGAAACCGAAACCAGCCGCACCTCTGCCTGCCCCGGGTCCTTTCTGAAGAGTGGAAGTCTTAATTTGGGGAACCCGAAGGCCCAACTGCCCCTAACCAACTCCAGGGACTCACCGGGGGGTAGCAGCCGGCGTCCGCGCAACAGCAACAGGGCAGGGGAAGGGCCAGGGGCGGGGCTAAAAACCCAGGGGAGAGCCGATCCCGTCTGGTCCCGCCCACAACGTCACAACGGTTACCAAGCCCCGCCCCGCCGCGGTGCTTGGTAGGACTTGTAGTGCTCAGATGACTGGGCCCCAGGGGTGCTCAGCTCCGTTACGTGATTTTCGCTCATCCCGAACAGTTCCCCAAGGAGCCTATTTCTTCCCCTAGAACGAGCCGTTTACTTACGTTGAAAAAACCCCAGAACTTTCTTTCAGTCCTTTTTTTTTTTAAGATTATTTATTTATTTATTTATTTGACAGAGGGAGAGATCACAAGTAGGCAGAGAAGCAGGCAGAGAAAGAGGGGGAAGCAGGCTCTCCACCAAGCAGAAAGCCCGATGCAGGGCTCGATCTCATGACTCTGGGATCATGATCTGAGCCTAAGGCCGAGGCTTAACCAACTGAGCCACTCAGGTGCCCACTTTCTTTCAGTTCTGAGCAAGAAAGGGCCTTCGAAAGGTCATCTTCATTTTTCTCCTGCCTCTACATAGCATTTCACTAAGAGCAGTACAGATGAGACCTCCTTTGGCATTTAATCATTATTCCACCTGCCCCTAAAGGAGACCCAGCAATCTCCCTGGATGCCCCCGTTTCTGTGTTTCATCCTTCCCTTTCTACAAAGAAATTATTTTTTACCATTAACTCTGCCAAGGTAGTGTTCATCCTAACTGCAGTTAAGAATAAACTCAGAATTCTGCTAAGTCAGTTTAGAGGGAATTCCTTATCCTAATTGATCAATCCCTGGTTGTTTCAGCAAGAATCCTGTTAAGTCGGTTCCGCAGTAAACCACCCCCCGCCCCCGCACACTTGATGTCTTCTCTTAGTAATTTTCCATCCACTTGTCCTTATTGTATTTGGAATTGAGCGCAATCTCTCTCCTCTATTGTAATGTCCTATGACAGTACTCCTGGATAAAGTCTCTCTTACTGGTTTAACAAATGTCAGAATAATTATTTCTTTAACACTGCAATTACTATCTATGGATGGTTAAATTTAGAAGTGCCTCTTCTCCAAAGAGCAGCATCCTTCTAAATCTGGAAAGAAACTTTCCATGCCCTCCAACTGGGGAATTTATGCCCCTGAAGATACTTTACGTTTCAGGCAGGAGAATGAGCATTCCTTTATACTGCTTTATCACAAAATTGGTGGCATTCAACTGAGAAGAATGGATGGCAGGAAATAGACCAGTAAACTTTTACTGGGGGTTCTGTTGAAAGTTCAAATCACCTTCTGCGTTACCAAAATTATGCTCTTCCATTTTAAATTCTGTCTACAGGGATAAGTGTCCTCAGTATCCTGGACACATCTCCTTTAATTTTACTTAGTAGCTTTTTAAAAAGCCCTTAGAAAAAAAATAAAAGATAAAAAATAAATAAAAAGCCCTTAGAATTGACACCTCCTACACCCACACACTTTACTGTCCATATTAACACAACTATTTCATGGAACTTTTGCCTGGATGTTAAAAATGCAAATGAATCCACTGTGCATTTTAGAAGTCACCTAGAAGAACCACCAGTTTTTTAAAAAAAGTTTTTATTATTTATTCAACAGAGAGAGAGAGCGCGAAAGAGGGAACACAAACACAGGGGAGCTGGAGAGAGAGAAGCAGATGCGGAACTTGATCCCAGGACTCTGGGATCATGACCTGAGCTGAAGGCAGACACTTAATGACTGAGACACCAAGGCACCCCAAACCACTAATTTTTAAAAAAGATTTTGTTTATTTATTTTTCAGAGAAAGAAAACAAGCTGGGGGAGCAGCAGGCAGAATGAGAAGCTCCCCCCACCCCCGCCCCCTGCACTGAGTTAGGAGCCCAATTCGGGACTCGATCTTAGGATCCTGGGATCATGACCTGAGCTGAAGGCAGACGCTTAACTGACTGAGCCACCAATTCTTCAATAGAAAGCATCACATAATGATAGTTCTATACTTTTCAAGAGTCTTAGAACCCCCGGCCTCAAAATCCTTGCTTGGTTATGCCCACCAAACCTAAACTGTTATATCATGACTCTTACCCTATCCTAATCAACTTTTACCTCTACCCTCACATTGAAAGATCCACCTCCTTCCCCAAACCAAACTTCAAAGCCTCAATAAATACCACTATTTTGTCCTTCTGTCCCTGAGCTGGTACTACAACTTTGCCAAGATGGTGTTTTTCCTCACTAAGGTAAGAATAATCTCAGGTTTGTCTTTTTTAAAAAGATTTATTTTTTCGAGGAGGGGGCAGAGGGAGAGAGAGAATCCTAAAGCAAACTCCCCGCTGAGCATGGAGCGCAGCAGAGGGCTGGATCCCAGGACCCTCAGATCATGACCTGAGCTGAAATCAAGAGTCAGGTGCTCAACCAACTGAGCCACCCAGGCATCCCTCAGTTTTGTCTTACCAGNTCCTAAAGCAAACTCCCCGCTGAGCATGGAGCGCAGCAGAGGGCTGGATCCCAGGACCCTCAGATCATGACCTGAGCTGAAATCAAGAGTCAGGTGCTCAACCAACTGAGCCACCCAGGCATCCCTCAGTTTTGTCTTACCAGCAGGTTGTTTTGTTGATATTTTGGGAAGCTAAATTTGACAGCATAGAATAAAAAAATTAATTAGCCTGACTTCTTTTCTTTTTTTTAAAGATTATTTATTTATTTATTTGACAGAGAGAGAGAGAGAGAGAGATCACAAGTAGGCAGAGAGGCAGGCAGAGAGAGAGGAGGAAACAGGCTCCCCACTGAGCAGGGAGCCCAATGTGGGGCTCGATCCCAGGACCCTGAGATCGTGACTTGAGCGGAAGGCAGAGGCTTTAGCCCACTGAGCCACCAGGTGCCCAGCCTGACTTATTTTTCACAGGAGTGTCGAGGGCTGCAAGTACAACCGTTTGGAACTGGATAGTGAAGGGATGGGAATTGATATTCAGACCTACAGAGAAAATCCTCCATTTCTATCTTCAAGGAAGATAGAAAGGAGGAATTAGAAATTAGAAAATTAGAAAGACAAACAAAGACTGGCGCTGGCAGTGGTTATTCTCTGACTGACATGGTGGGTTTTCTCACTTACTCCTTACAAGGGAAGCACTTTTATTATCCTCATTTCACAGATGAGACAGTTGAGGCTTGGAGACGTACAGGTACTTGCACAAGCTCACCTGGCTAATGTCATCAGAAGGCTTTGTACCAAACATTCTGATTCAAGCAACTATGCTCTTAATCGTGATGCTCACTAGACTCTTTATGAGAGTTCAGTAATCCGTAAAGGAAGACCAGTGCAGAAATGAGTACGATACCCCATGACAGTGGCTTTATAAGAGGGATCACACAGTGTTAAGGTAGCATGGAATTAATTTTAAGGTTTCAAAAAAAAGGCATTATTCAGAAAAAATTATTCTGAAGCCTATTAAAACAGTAAGGAAAATTTTATTTGGGACGATTGCAATAAGAACATTACAAAAGGGGGAGAGAGACTGTGCTCAGTTCCAAAAACGATGAGGACAAGTGCAAATTTACAGCCGTCAAGGAGAATGAGGAAGTCAATGGATAGAAAATTACTAAGAGGAGACATCGAGAATGGGGGATTCTTGAAGAACTGATTTAATAGGATTCTTTTTTTTTTTTTTAAGATTTTATTTATTCATTTGACACAGAGAGATTACAAGTAGGCAGAGAGGCAGGCAGAGAGAGAGGAGAGAGGAGGAAGCAGGCTCTCCGCTGAGCAGAGAGCCCGATGTGGGCCTCGATCCCAGGACCCTGGGATCATGACCTGAGCCGAAGGCAGCGGCTTTAACCCACTGAGCCACCCAGGCGCCCTGATTTAATAGGATTCTCGCTGAAGGCAGACTAGGGATTGATCAGATATCAAGAATAAGGTTCTCTCTAAGGTGATTTTTGCTTAAATTGGACTTGAAAGAAGACTTCAGCTACCTCCATTTTGGCCTCGGTCTGTAATTTCTAATTAAGTTATTTCCCACCTATCTCTCTCTTTTTTTTTTTAAAGATTTTATTTATTTATTTCACAAAGGGAGAGAGATCACAAGGAGGCAGAGAGGCAGGCAGAGAGAGAGAGGGGGAAGCAGGCTCCCCGCTGAGCAGGGAGCCCGATGCGGGCCTCGATCCCAGGACCCTGAGATCATGACCTGAGCCGAAAGCAGAGGCATTAACCCACTGAGCCACCCAGGCGCCCCCCACCTATCTCTTAACTCAGGCAAAAGACCCTGCAGGCAAAGCAACCAGCCAGGACTCAGCGTGACCAACCCCAAGACAATGATCGACCTGACCTTTACCGCCCACCTGTTTGTACCCACCGACCTTTGTCTCACATTTTCCCTATCTAAACTTCTAAGTATTTTCAGGACTTTGGAGACGGTACTTGAGACTGTCCACTGTCTTCCTCCTGTTGGCCTCCGTGAAATGAATTCCTTTCTTGTTTCTCCATGACTTATCTCTCTGCCTTTGGATTTTGTCAGTGGTGAGTGGCAGAACCTGGTCTATTTGGGGGCCCCAGAACCAGGTGCTCTTGCACCCCAGCTACAGACTTGGCAAGGGCAGACTAGAAGCCCAAGGTTGAAGCCTCGTCAAGAAAAGGGCTCAGAGGAGCCTAACTGACTAAAGTTTGGTCAAAGAGAGAGTCTTTATCAAAGGAGACATTTGATTTATTTGAATAACAAGTTTGGCCACAGAAAAAGGGATGGGAAAGAAATTTGACATGGAGGCAGTAGTCATCTACAGTAGTGCTGTCCAGCAGAATTCTCGGCAGCGATGGAAATGCTCCATATCTACACTATCTGATCTGGGAACCACTAACCACGTGTGGCTATCAAGCGCTGGAAATGTGGCTATTGCAACTGGGAACTGGGCTTTTTATGGAGTTTAAATTTATTTTACAGGAAAAAAATCAGCTTTAATGGCATACATATGTACATATGGGGAACCCACACAGGCATGGAAATTCTCTATTGAACTGGAATTTATTTACTGATTTATTTTTAAAGATTTTATTCATTTTTTTGACAGAGAGAGACACAGCGAGAGAACACAAGCAGGGGGAGGGGGAGAGGGGGAAGAGGCTTCCCGTGGAGCAGGGAGCCCGAGGCGGGCCTCGATCCCAAAACCCTGGGATCATGACCTGAGCCGAAGGCAGACGCTTAACAACTGAGCCACCCAGGCGTCCCAGAAATTTATTTTTAAGATTTTATTTATTTATTTGAGATAGAGAGAGAGCACATGCAGGGGGAGGGACAGAAGAAGGAGGGAGAGAATCCCAAGCAGACTCCTCCCTGAGCTCAAGCCCCACTCAGAGCTCGATCTCATGACCCTGAGATCATGACCTGAGCCAAAATCAAGAGTCCGACGCTCAACCGACTAAGCCACCCAGGTGCTCCTCAAACTGCAGTTTAAATAGACATACATGATCACTGTCCTTGCTGGTGCGTGTCTAAAGCATCGGGGTGACACCGGTGTGGACTATGGGGAGGAAGAGAGAGGCAGCCTACCAGGTGTCCACGCAGCGGTAGCTGCTTACTTCCCACCTCTGCCCTCGGCTCCAGCCCCACCCAGCTCTACCCAGTTGCAATGACTCTGGCCTTTGGACTCTCAGCTCCATGAAAAAAGAGGGTGAGAGAGGAATGTTATCCCTGAAGCTTGCTGTCTCTGTAACCACCTAGAACTCTGCACCTGGATGCCTTACAGAGGACAGAGAGTTTTTGTGCTGGGTTTGACAAAGAGAAGGATTGAACAATCATTGGAAAGAAGGAGGATACTAACTAGATTAGGATGCTATTGGACTTTCTCCATATGCCGGCCAACTATGGTGTTTTATAACCTTCCAGGGAAACAGGAACCAGGTATGCCTCACCTTAACCCCATGTTTCTAGAATGTGTGGACAAATCAAGTCACAGGTTACACACTTCAGGGAATCTTCATATTTAAAGGTGTTTTGCAGTGGTCCCTGTAAGAACGTGGTGGGGGGGGCTGTCTTTGTTTTAAAACATTACATTAAATAAACTGAAAGGGAGAGAGAGATTTCATAATCCCACCCCTATTTTCAAAACTGTTGTCTGTAGAGAAAAACCTCTCTGTTGGACCCCCTCCCTTGATGAGCTGATTCGAATTGATTCTCTGAGAATTATTTTACAGCTCTGTAGACTGGAGGTAACTGATAGGCAAGGAATTCCTGTCTGGTCTGGTAGAGGTTTGACTATTTTCCCTTCTTCCCTTGTGGGGGGAAAAAAAGCAGTTTTGCATCCATTTACAATTTCTTTCAACATTCCTTTTACCAGACAAATTGTACCATTTCTTTTGAAACAGCTGAACCATTAGTTCCCTCACTGACGGAGTTACATAAAATCTTCAACACGCACACATTTTTTAAATTAAAGATTTTATTTATTTGAGAGAGAGATAGATAGATAGCAAGAGTGGGGGAAAGGACAGAGGGAGAGGGAGAAATGATGTGGGGCTCGACCCTGGGACCCCAGGATCATGACCCGAGCCGAAGGCAGATAGACCCTTAACCGACTGAACCACCCAGGCGCCCCTAACGTGCATACACATTTGTACGTGTATGAGAGTCATGGTTTGCCCCCTTTTGGGAAAAATTCTCTTCACATTTCTTTCAGTTTCTTTTATGCATACAAATACACACTTGACACCATTATAGTCATAGACTTAACCTTTTTTTTTTTTTGCTTACAACTATTAGGTCAAAGACTGTTTTATATTGCTATAAACTTCATGATTATTGGTTTATTTTTTGTTACAATGATTTTTTTTTAAGATTTTATTTATTTATTTGACAGAAAGAGAGACAGTGAGAGAGGGAACACAAGCAGGGGGAGTGGGAGAGGGAGAAGCAGGCTTTCCACTGAGCAGGGAGTCTGACGTGGGGCTTGATCCCAGGACCCCAGGACCATGACCTGAGCCGAAGGCAGATACTTAATAACTGAGCCACCCAGGCACCTCAACAATAAGTAATTTTACCATAATTTACTTTGCCATTCTCTAACCATTGAATACTTAAGTTATTCAATAAATAATTTCTTTCATTACATAATTTTTAAAAAGCAAAGATTCTATATGAATTTAACGGCTTATAAGTCTGGATTGGACTATATATTACTATTTTTTTCATATAAAATGATACCACCGTGCAAGAAAGAGGACTTCATCCTAGATACCCATTTCACGCACATATGTATTGTTTGACCCACCCGAAATAAGCGTTCGCAGGAAATGGATGCTCCAAGCTCTTTGAAGAAAAATAAAAAGGCAAGTGTGACCGCAGGGGTCCGTCGGCCACATGTGGTGCACGCATTATTGCGTGTGTCTGTGTGGTTCCCAAGGTGCCTGGCAAACTGCTTTGCTCACAGGAACTGTTCAAGTAACGTGCCTGTGACTTCCCACGCCGAAGGGTACTTTCTATAGAACTTGCATCTAAGATCCATCCACACCAAGGAGAGGATGGCCTGAAAACAGCTGCGAACATCTCCCTGCAGGGAGAGCTGCTTCCCCCAGAAGGAAAAGGGGAAGGTGACAAAGGACAAGATGAAGACAGAAGCCGGGAAGCTCCATCGCTCGTGGGCAAGCAGCCCCATTCCCAGGGGCTCTGTCTGGCCCATCGGCTACATGTCAAAACGGGAGTGCTGGGTAGCAGTTTCTGTTTCTATTTCACCAGTAACAGTAGTAAGAGTGTGCGAAGGAGGGAGTAATGGGCCCTATGAACCAGCTGCAGGGCCTTGGTCAATCCACTACATTTTTCTGGGTCTCAATTTCCTCTTCTAAATGCAAGGGAGGGGCACCTGGGTGGCTCAGTCATTAAGCATCTGCCTTCGACTCAGGTCATGATCCCAGGGTCCCGGGATCAGCAGGGCATTGGGCTCCCTGCTCAGCGGGAAGCCTGCTTCTCCCTCTCCCACTCCCCCTGCTTGTGTTCCCTCTCTCGCTGTGTCTCTCTCTGTCAAATAAATAAATAAAATCTTAAAAAAAAATACAAGGGAAATACTCAGTTGTAAGAGCCTCTCTGATTTAACAGGAATTCTGATCTGTGACTGTACACACTTCCAGAACTTTCCCTCATACCTTGCAGATCTAAAGCAAAGACACAACAACAAAAAAGCAAAAAACAAAACAAAACAAAACAAAAAACTGGGGTATGGGAGGAAGATCTTCTAAGAATCTTTGTCTCATTTCCACTCCCTATCCCATTTCCGGTACATATATCAAGACTTTGTTTGGCACAGACAGAAGCGGACTCTCTTTGTTTTCCCCATGAACAACTTGGAGGAAGAATCCCAAACTGAGAAAAAGAGTCCGTGTGTCAACTGTAGAGCAAACAACATTCTGAGGATTTTGTTATTGCGTTGTTAGTCAGGTAGGTGCCTTAGGAACAAATAGTGAAAACAAGTTCTGTAGTTCCCCTTGCACACTCTTGCCTCTTGAGCTTTGGGGAGGGGACACAGTCCCAATTTTCTCACTGCTGGGAGACTCCAACATACTCCTTCAAACTTTCACACCCAGGCCCAGAAAAACCCTCAGTATTTGCCTAGGGGATTTGTGCTTTTTTTTTCCTTTTTTTCCTTTTTATGATTTATTTATTTCTTTGTGGGGGGACAGGGAGGGGCAGAGGGAGAGAGAATCTCAGGCAGACTTCCCCCTGAGCCCCACGCTGGGTTCAACCTCAGGACCCCTGAGATCATGACCTGAGTGGAAATCAAGAGTCAGAAGCTTAACTGACCTAGCCCCCCCAGGTGCTCCGGGCCTCAAGGGTTTTCTGTTTTGGGTTTGCCTGGCACAAATCACTGATGCTCTCTGATTTCCTGGCTGTCACTCTGGCCCTGGAGGGGATGCCTGACAAGGTCGAAGCCTGCTTTGCTTTCCAGTGAGGGCAGCTCTACGGTTCACCCCGTGTTTGTTCCTGTCATCGCCCTGAAAGGACAGGGGTGCCAGCCTCTGGCCTATTAACTCCCGCTGTAGCCAACCCTCTCATAAATAACCAGTTGTCAGGGATTTTAATGGAAACCCTCTGGAAGCTGTAAATCTTTGCTACTCCCTCCTGCATCCTTTCCCTCATTTCCATCACAATATCGCTCCAGAGGGACCCGAGACCAAAGCAGGAGCTTGGCAGAGCAGATTGGTAGGACACTGGGGAAAGAAAGAGGCGGGGTGGGGGAGGGGAAGAGAGCTGGGACAGTTGGTCCTAAGGAAGCATCTGCTCACGGCCAGTTGATGACGGTCACCTGGGCCTCCTGGGCCCTGGAGAGGGGGCGGGGCAAGATAGCCCAGGGCCACCTGGAGGGAAAGGGGAAGAGGGACGAGGAAGAGGATAGGATGGCAGAGAGGTTTCTGGAAGAACAGCTAGTTCCACCTCAGGCCCTCTAGGGTGTATTTAAGCACCCTGAACCAGACTTTCATTGTCTGCGTGGGGCTAAGCCACGCCTTTGCCTGCCTGGGCAGATCAGCAGGTAAAAGGTCAGTGTCCTGTGCTGGCAGGAAAACTTCCTCCAACTTGGGTCCAGAAGGCAACAGTTTATTTCTATGCATATGAGAGCGCTCAGTAGAGAGTACTGTCCAAATAGCTAGGCATTAAGGTTTATTATGTATCAGTGCTCTAAGGGGTGGGAGTTAGGGCTTCAAAATGGACCTCTGGTGAGACTTGTTCACATAATTTTTGGAGTGTCCATGTGTCCAAGGACAGAGCCTGCCTGACTAGAGATTTCCCCCAGGGTTTAGGGGGCGTATGAGGGAGCGGGCCAGCTGACTGTTGTAATTGTACATTTCGGTAGCATCGATTCAAGCATCTGGAAATCTCCAGAACAAGAGGGATGGATATGGGCAACAAGAATCTTTGGCTCAATCCACAAGAGAGTTTCCTAAAAACACTGTGGTTCAGGAATTTTCCTTTTTCACCAATCCCGAGCTCTCCCAGGCCGAACCAGGTCTACCAGCTGTCAATTCTTTGCAGGCAGCCTGGCACGCATTAGACATTCCGTGGAAAGGGAAGGGAAGCACAATTTTTTGATTCCCTACCTGCCAGACGACAGCCCAAATGTCGCTGGGAGAAGCCAAGACCCCAGAGCCCTTGGCCGCCCTCTCTCTTCGGCCAGGCTCCCCACTCTTTGAGATATCATGATTTAAGAAGCCGGGTTCATTGCCAAGGTTTGGGATTAGCTACTTTACTGGTAGAGAAGCTAAGGCCAGAGAGGTGCGATCCACAGCCCACGATGACACACATGCCTGAGGTCTTGACTGGGGTCTCAATTTGGCGCTCTCTGCACGGCTCCCCCAGGTCCTGGTTTCGGCTATTTACCCTCCCCGGGGGGCCTGAGTACACATCGCCCCGGCTCCGCGAAACCCACCCGCCTTCCACGCCCCCAGCAGCTGCAGCTTCCGAGGCCGGAGGCTCGAGTCCGCGGGGCCCCGGGGTTCCGGCTGCGCCTGCGCACGACGCCCCGACGGCGCGGGCCGGGGAGGGCGGGGACCCGCGCGCGGCCAGCGGGAGCGCGGCCCAAGCGTCCTCCGCGTCTCCCGGGACAACCTCGGGTGCCGGCCTCTCGGAGAGCAGGGGCGGTTAATTGGATTCGGGAGCGAGGCGGGCACGGCAGCCTACCGCTGGGGCCAATCGAAGACCTAGAAAGCCCTATATGCAAATTATGAGGGCTGGGCGCACCCCAAGTTAGGAGGAACGAGGGTGGGGTTTACGGGGTGTCGGGCAGCCAATGGGAGCGTGTCTCCTTCATCTTTTGAGGAGGGGGCCAGCAGGTGTGGTTGCGAGTGGTACGGGCAGCGGAGCCGGGGCAAGACCGGGGACTAGGAATCGCGGGTAAGAGCCCCCCAGACCCGGTGCTGGCCCTAGATCGTGGCCTTCTAGTGTCTCCCCGCCGAGAACCCGGTCCGTCTTACCCCCGAAGTCCCCCTCGATACCCAGCTCCCCAGGGCCACCCCCTCCGCCCTCCCCGGTGGCGCTCTATCGCCAAAGCCATTCACCCTCCCGGTCCCTGCCCTCCCTTGGCGGGTAGCTCGTCTCTTCCCAGCCGCACCCTCGCGAACACCCCTGAACACCCTCGCTCCCTTTCCCATCCTCAGCACTCCGATGCCAAGACCTTGCCCACACGCCAACTCTCCTTTTCCTAGCTCCATATTCCCTCCTGTCCCCCCTTTCCCTCACTTCCTGCCCTCCCCCGACGTCCCAAACCCGGTGCTTCCAGGGAGCTGTTCCGTAGATTCCGGAGATCCCTGGGAATCGCACAACTCTCTCTGCCTCTCCCTTCCCCGTCACTGGGTCATTTTCCTGATCACCATTCTTCCTTTGGAGAAATCTTCCAGAGAGACACTTCTGTTTTGAATAGCCAGCACAGCCCTCTGCAAATACCCCTACCCCTCTAAACCCCCCCACTTCCAGTTACTATTTCTCACCTCCTTTTTTTTTTTTTTTTAAGATTTTATTTATTTAGGGTGCCTGGGTGGCTCAGTGGGTTAAAGCCTCTGCCTTTGGCTCAGGTCATGATCTCAGGGTCCTTGGATTGAGGCCCGCATCAGGCTCCCTGCTCAGCAGGGAGCCTGCTTCCTCCTCTCTCTCTGCCTGCCTCTCAGCTTACTTGTGATCTCTCTCTCTCTGTCAAATAAATAAATAAAATCTTAAAAAAAAATTTATTTATTTATTTGACAGAGACACAGGGAAAGAGGGAACACAAGCAGGGGGAGTGGGAGAGGGAGAAGCAGGCTTCCCGCAAAGCAGGGAGCCCAGTGTGGGGCTCAAACCCAAGACCCTGGGATCATGACTCCAGTGAGTGGAGGGCAGATGCTTAAACACTGACCCACCCAGGCGTTCCTATTTCTTATCTCCCGAGGAGAATTCTTCTAGGCTTGAGGAATGTTCTCCTTTAGGATTTGAATGCTAGGAAAAAATGTAACTAACATCTGGGGATGAGGTGGAAGGAAGCTAAACTTTAAGCACCAGCATGTGTCAGGCACTTCCAGAAGTTATTTAATAGGCGCACCAACCTACTGTTCTATTTTTATTTTACAATATAGCTTTTATTTTGAAGCAAGCACTGCTTTAAGAGCATTATAAATATTAACTCATTTAATCTTTAAAATAACCCCCAAAGAAGGATATTATTATCTTCATTTTATTTATGAGGAGACTGAGGTACAGAGAGGCTCAGTTTCTCACCCACAGTCACCTGCTAGTAAATAGAGCTGGGATTTGGATCCAGATCCATCAGTCTTTGCTGGTGATACACTGAGTTATTGTGCAGAAAATGGCCAGACATGAGCCTGCCCAGTAAATTGCATCTTCCTCTCAGTTTTTAGCAGAATAAAAAATGTCCTCTGAGTCAGCAAGATTCTTAGTGTTTCCAGGGAATGGGGCCAGTCATTCTCAGCACTTTTTACTGGCCCAGCCCTTGAGCAACTGAGTGCCCCCATCCTTCCCTTGTTAGTCCCTATCTTGCTAAGAACGCATTCAGTCCCTGCACTGAAGTTTCAAAGGTGGCTAGAATGGAAAGCCAAAAGGCCATAAAAAGCATCTTAATTTATCCTGCCTACATCAAATCTCAAAGCACTTTTCTAGATATGAAGTTCTTTTTTTTTTATTTTTATTATTTTTTTTAAAAGATTTTATTTATTTATTTGACACAGAGAGAGAGATTACAAGTAGGCAGAGAGGCAGGCAGAGAGACAGGGAGAGGAGGAAGCAGGCTCCCTGCTGAGCAGAGAGCCCGATGCGGGCCTCGATCCCAGGACGCTGAGATCATGACCTGAGCCGAAAGCAGAGGCTTTAACCCACTGAGCCACCCAGGCGCCCNAGGCATTAACCCACTGAGCCACCCAGGCACCCTAGATATGAAGTTCTTATCTACCTAGTGGTCCTGTCATCACAGGGACAGGGAATGAGGGTATACCTGACACTAATGTAACATTGTGCATCAGCTATTCTTAAAAAAAAAAAAAAGATAGGAAATAAGGGAGGAGGTACTACTTGGCTTCTTATGGCATACAAAGTCAAAGAAGCAAAGCAAGATCCAGAGATCTTACCTCCACATCTTCTCCTCCCCGTCTACTTTAACCTTTTCCAAGAGCTGGCCACTGGAAGTCTTCAGGGGATGCTTCTGGTAGGGGAATGAGGACCAAAAGATGAAAAGGCGAGGAGGTGCAGGAAAACATATTCGGGAGAAGAAAAGGAAGCCCCCAGCAGACACAGTAGGATAGCTCTTCAGTGCCATATATAGTACTACAGACCGAAAGAAAGGTCCAGGCTCTGAAGGTCAGGATGAAAAAACTCAAAACTTTAAACATGGTCCACGCTCTGTTCTTAATCAACCACCAAATGATCCTTTTCTCCAGTTTCTTGGCACCTGTATTTGAATTCAGCCTTGCAAAAGGCTGCAAAAACCCTAAATATTTTCTGTGCTCTGCAGCACCTCCAGGAGTAAGAAGAGTAGTTGACCTGTAGAGTCCCAGAAGCAGAAATGAAATATGGTCCCTCTTTTGAGATTTTCCAAATAACCTGGGATGTATTTGCACGAAGCCATCCCAAGGCTCATTCCCTCCCCCTGGTGGCCAACGAAGTACATTTTCATGCTGTCTGACCAGGGTTTGGTTGACTTTGCCTGGCTTGGAAGATCCAAGATCAAACCCCACACTTGCTGCCCCTTAGCAAGTGATTTAACGTCACTTCTCTGGGGGTGCCTGGGTGGCCCATTCAGTTAAGAATCCAATTCTTTTTTTTTTTTTTTTTTAGGTAATTTTTTTTAGGTAGGCTCTACACCCAGTGTGGGGCCCAACACAGGGGCTTGAACTCATGACCCTGTGGTCAAACCCTGAGCTGAGCTCAAGAATCAGATGCTTCACCAGGGTGGCTCAGTCGGTTGAGCATCTGATTCTAGATCTCAGCTCAGGTCTTGATTGCAGGGTCGTGAATTCAGGCCCCACATTGTGCTCCACATCGGGCATGGAACCTACTTTAAAAATAAATAGATAAAAGTCACTTCTCTGATTGTAGAGGCCCTTACGCCAGGGTGTATGTATGTATGGCTCAGGATGCTGGCAGCCCCCCTTTCACTCCTTTGTATTCTCCTTAGGCTTTGTCCTTAGAATTTATTGCCTCTACTCCTTTGATTCCTCAAGGCTGCAAGACTGCTTTCGACAATGAAATTTTTGGACAGAAGAGTAGGTGGGGACCCCAGGTTAACAGGGAGTGACTGCTGAGACTGGCAAAGAGAAGGGTGATGGAGTCGAATAAGACTTGAGAGGTTCTAGGGGAAGCAGCTTTTTTTAAAAAATTATTTTATTTATTTGACACAAAGTGGGGGATCACAAGTAGGCAGAGAGGCAGGCAGAGAGAGGAGGAAGCAGGCTCCCTACTGAGCAGGGAGCCCAATGCAGGGCTCAATCCCAGGACCCTGAGATCATGACCTGAGCCGAAGACAGAGGCTTTAACCCACTGAGCCACCCAGGCGCCTGGGGGAGCAGCTTTTGCTTTAACTCATGGCCACTTGGTGGCCAGGGATGTGCTAAAGGAGAACGGCTCAAATCAGAGGTGCATGAGGCCGGGCCTCTGGTCTGAAGGAGAGAAGTGATCTGGGCATACAAAAATGTTCCCTCTCTCTTAATGCTACTCTAAGGAAAGTAATAGCACTGGGACCGAGGTCGCTTGGCTCCAGTAACAGGGAGACCATCGGGATGGGGCTGGGACAGACTGCAAAGTACCTAAAGAGGGAGCCATGACATGGCTCTAGTGGATTGCTGTCATGAAGCCAGTAATTTCCTACTTTCCCCAAAGAAATGGAAATCTGGATTTTTTTTTTTAAAGATTTTATTTTATTTATTTGACAGAAAGAGATAGAGTGAAAGACGGAACACCAGCAGGGGGAGTGGGAGAGGGAGAAGCAGGCTTTCCCGCAGAGCAGGGAGCCCCATGCAGGGCTCCATCCCAGGACCCTGGGATCATGACCTGAGCCGAAGGCAGATGCTTAACGACTGAGCCACACAGGTGCCCCAGAAATCTGGATTTTTATGAGAAATCTACATTGTCTAGTTATTGGCACCTACTTCAATTTGAAGCTATCACGAGGACACACGGTGATGGGCCAAGCGAACATTTCTGCGGGCTAACTCCAGCAGCCCTCCAGCCCCTCAACTCCCACCCCAGCAAACTTGGAACGAGACATTCTCTGTCAGGAGCCTTTGAGAGAAGTCAGTGGGGATTTAGCATTGGGGATGAAACAGGAGTGAGAGGACCGGGGGAAGAGAAAGCTAGGCGGTCAAAGGCAAAGCCAAAATAGATGCACGTGGCATTGACTGCTCTCTACCATCTTGCGCCTGGCTCAGGTACCATTCAAGTGGCTCTCATGTCATGAATAGCCTAGAATCCAGGGGAAGGTAGGTAGGTATGCCGTGGTGATCAGTTCCTTTATTTTTTATTTATTTTTTAATTTTATTTTTATTCTTTGCCCAAGGGGTACAGGTCTGTGNTGCCGTGGTGATCAGTTCCTTTATTTTTTATTTATTTTTTAATTTTATTTTTATTCTTTGCCCAAGGGGTACAGGTCTGTGAATCATCAGGCTTACATCTTTCACAGCATTCACCAAAGCACAAACCCTCCCCAATGTCCATAACCCATCCACCCTATCCCTACCCTCCCACCCCCCAGTAACCCTCAGTTTGTTTTGTGAGATTAGGAGTCTCTTATGGTTTGTGTCCTTCCCCGATCAGTTCCTTTAGAAGTATGTGGGCTCAGCTCCTTGGTCTATGGCCTGGGGCCCTCTCATCATGCAAGAGTCGACAGATTTTGACCTTTTTGCTGTTGCTGTTTTTCTCTTTGAAGCAGACAAACGGCCGCAGCCATGACTTGTTCTTACCACTTGGGCAAGGACTCAAAAAAGAGCAGAGACAACTCGCAACTCCAGAGGCCAAATTCAGGGTCAGTTTTCTCTCCTCCAGTTAACATTAACCTTTAGGTAAACGGAGCCACTCCTCCAGGGCTTGGTAAACAGAAGCCGGTGTGGAGGGCTAGGGGAGTGGAAGTGGCCATTTATTTGGAATCGAGGGAGCAGCTCAAGGTCAAGATTTCATGCACTTTAGTCCTCTTAAACAAGAATGAGCCTGTTCAAGGGGAAAACGGACTCACAAGGCCCAGGTGTCATTTGTTTGTTGTGCTGCATACAACTCGTTCTCCCCCTGCTTGGGTGTCACTATAAAGGGGCTTGACTGTTAAGTGGCAGTTCTCTTGAGCAAGACAGAAACCCGTGGTGATCTTGGCTGCCCTTCCTCTTGGGGATGGCTGTGAGCATTCAGTGTGATGGTGTGTGGGATAACCCTTTGAAAAACATAAAGAAGTACATATAAGGGCTTCCTATTAAGTTATTTCTAGGCAGCCTCCAAGTTAGAGCTCTCCACTCCCCAATTTTGGTTTGGGAAAGGGGCAGAGAGACATGGATGGGTACAGTAATGTTAAAAACATGGCCCATAAGGTACAAAAAGTTGGCGAGAATTAGCAAGTGTGGGTAGAGAGGAAATGTGATTCCCATGAGATTTTGTGAGTCTGTTGGGCCTCCTGTTATCACGTATTGCTGGAGGTAATCCAAATTGTTGGAGTCCCTCTGGGAAACAACATGGTGATATAAATAAGATGGGTAGATAGATAGATAGATAGATAGATAGATAGATAGATAGATAAAACCAAAAGTTACATAATTTTTACATTAACCTAGCAATCCTGGTTCTGGATATATATCTTAAGAAAAGTAATCCTCAAGAAGTAAGAGCCTTCTATACACGAAAGTGTGCATTTCAGAGCTATTACTATAATAGCAAAATTGGAAGCAATTTACATTGTTGACAATAGGGCAATGGTTGGTTAAATTCAGACACATTCCTTCAGTGGGGTGTTATTACACAGCCACACTGGAAACATGTAAACTTTGTCACCACCAAAAAGATGCTTCTGATATGCTATTAAGTGTGTGTGTGGAGGGAAGCAGATAGAAAATGGCTTCTATGTTAATGTTATGATTATAGAAGAATAATTATGCTTAGAAATTAAGAATCAAAGAGCATATGCAAAAAGGGCAAAGTTGCTCTTCTAGGGTTGAAAAGCCACAGGTGACCTCTCCCACCCTATCCTTTCCTAAACTCCCTTTATTGTTTTATGGTTTCATTGTAATAAATTATCATACAGATATTACTACCTTTTTTTAAAAGCAAAGAGTTGATGAGGGAAGAGCAGGTAGTAAGTAGCAAGGACATCAAAGGACAGGGGTTGCCATGGTGAGGAGGTTGGCAGGGTTTGGGAGGTAAAGAGGAGGAGGAGCCCCAGAAAGTTGGCTTTATGGTCATAGAGGCCTCGGATGTGAAAGAGATGGATCAGTTCATTGGATCTGGGCTGATCGGGGTTACCCAAAGGCACAGGAAGCACATTCCTAAGGGTTACTGAAGCAGGGGCATTAAAAACCATGAAAAGACCTTGATATTTGAAATTTCAAGCAGACAACAAAGAAGTCATCATGGGAATGGGGGAGGGACAAGAACTTTGCTGGACCTCCTTATTGGTATTTTGCCATCTGGTCTTGTTTTCGTGTTGAATCTCACAGTGTGGGAGACTCCTGTACCTTTTCTGCGGGTGAGATCTCTGAAGGTCTCCGTCTGGCCCTGGGCCTGAACTGTGTTCAGTCAGCTACGCATTGACCTTGCACCCCAAGAGCTACCTTTGCATTCACCATTGGGCGTGGGAGGTTCCGTGTAGCGATGAAACAGTTAACAGACCTCCTCAGAGCACCTCATCTGCACCCAGTGGGACTAACTCCCTCCGTTGGGAAGGCTTAGGGCTTGGTTCTAAGGCCGTCTCCAGACACTCACTCACTTTAATAAGATTGTTTACCAGCTGCTGCTGTGCATAGCATCTCAGCCTTCTGAAAATCCCCGGAGGGCAAAAGCCAGAGCCAGGGTTGGCTGAGTGAGTCCCCAAGGTCAGAGTCCCCAAGGGGAAAAGGTGGGATCAGCTCTCTCCCTGAGCTTGAACCAACCGAGGAGGTGGGGTGGCATTTTCTAAAGGGCAGTCCGTGCCTGGTCTGGGAATGGGTCTACCACCCGCATGAGCAAGGGAGGGGGTCCCCCTGCAGGTGGATCCAAGTAACTGCTGCTCCCTCTGCTCACTCCCCAGGGTGCGCTCGAATTTCCCCAGAGCCTCCTCCCAGGCTGGGGAGATGCTCCGGTGCCTGCCTTTGGAAGGCGAGGAAGGGGCAGACTCGGAAGAGCAGGAGGACAGTTCCCAAGGAGATCCAAAAGAAATCATCACCCTGGCTTTCGTGAAGGAGAACGCTGCGGGGCAAGAAGGGCTTCAGAATGCTCAGCAGCAAGGCAAAAAGAAGAGGAAGAAGAGGTTAGGACTGAAAGATGGGGAACGGGGATCCTTGTTGTTGGCAGCAGAAGGGACCTGGAGGGGAGGGGGCCTTGGCCACTAATGAGAGGTTAAAGAGATGTTGTGTGCTGGGACCTTCAAAATCACACCCCGTTCGGTTCATATGGGAGGAATCCACCTGATGATCTGTTTGATTGATTGATTGATATTTTAAAGATTTTATTTATTTGTCAGAGAGAGAGAGAGCACAAGCAGGGGGGAGTGGCAGGCAGAGGGAGAAGCAGACTCCCTGATGAGCAAGGACCCCCCCACCCCGCCAACGCAAGACTCAATCCCAGGACCCCAGGATCGTGACCTGAGCCGAAAGCAGACACTTAACTGACTGAGCCACCCAGGCAACCCTGATGATGTTTTATAGAATCAAATAATGGTGTGTGTAATCTCAAACCACACTTTGTCTAATCTTCATTCTATTTGTGTTTAGAATGCTTTTTTTTTTAATTGCATGGGGAGAGACAATTTCCTCATTTTAAGGAAGTACTTATTGTCCTGGGAACTTAGTACATTTTAAAAATAATGAAACTGACGCTGACTTCTTAGGGTCTGCCTGTGGCTTCTGCGTTCTGGTTCCTACTTACTCTTTTGTCACACCTTGCTCCATTCGGGGACAACAAATCACTCTTCAGACTCAGATGCTGGAAAGCTCATCCACTTCCGAACTCACCACTTCTCTTAGTGGGAGGCAAGAGGAGGGAGACCATGAAGTAATTTGGCCCAAAGTATTTTCACTTCCTGTTCCTGATGGGCCACTGGAGTAAAAGGATTGAGGAGGTGATGATGTTCATATGAAGCTGAAACAATTAGTTACAACCGCAATACAGAATTTCTGCCTCCATGGGCAGGGTACTGGTAGAGTCCGTGTCTTCCGCCACTCTGCCACCCTTGGGATCTGTGTCTTCAGTTGTGGGGGGTAGTCAGACCAGGCTTAGTGTGGCAGGATGGGTTTCATGCAGCCCCACCTGGGGCCGGATGCTTCTGGGTATGGTCACCTGTTCTGGCAAGTGTGTCTGTCTCTGTCTTGCTTTCCTTTTTCTCTTTTCCAGATGATTGGTGATCAATCTCTCTACCTGCCGATATGAGAGCGGTGAGCACTTGCATTCAAGGGATCCAGGGTGGGGACCCAGTGGATTACTCCAAAGCGTTGGGGAGGGTCACTCTTGTGTATTCTTGAGGATGAAAAGGGGGTGTCTCTAGATCCCGTTGTTTCCTCTCTCAGTTAACTATTTGAGGAAGTTGGGGATCTCATTCCAAGGAAATACAGGTTTTGACCACAGTGGTGTGTATTTCAGCTCTCTATGTTCCTCTATAGGGTGATTTGGGAATCTGATAGTAGAGAATGCAGATGTTGCTTCTTGTTAGAGCACGGGTTAGAGACTAGCAGTCCACAGACTGAAGACAACCTGCAAACCTATATTGAACTGTAGAGCAGCGTTGTCATTCTATCAATTTCCAGTTTGAATGTTTTAGGCTGGTGGTGACTTCCCTGGGTCACTGTAGGCATTTCTTCCTTTCCAAGCCCTTGAAGGCTTTTGAGTTTGTGTTGGAGTCCGTTCCCAGTTCCCAGTGGTAACAGGGACAGGGGAAGAAGGATGCGATAGCATATATGTGGTTTTGAAATGCATTGTTTTTTCTGTCAATATACCTTCCTAATTAAGCTTGGCTCTGACTGATGTTAAGGATTAGTTTATATTCCCTGGACATTCTGTACTCAGTGTTTGGAGGAGAGCCGAAGCCTACTTCCTGGCAAGGGAAAGCCAGGGTGGGTAAAGCATTCTTCCCAGATGACCTTCTGTGGGGTGCACTGGGTATTGGCCATATGCCTCAATGGCTCTTCATGTTCCTTTCTTGGCAATGGTGCGTTCAGACCAGGCAAGATGGCTTCCAGTCCCAGCGAGCTGAGGTGTCTCTCTCTCTCTTCAGCACCTGGTGTGAGAGCACCTAGAAACATAACTTCCCCACCCCATGCTCCTCCCCCACTCCCTGGGCTAACAGGCTTTTCTCTTTCCAACTCCATGGCAGTGCGTAGGGCCGCCCAGAGGTATGGCCTTCGAGAGGGAGGGGAAACCAATGACTGGACTCTCTACTGGACGGACTATTCGGTGTCGCTGGAGAGGGTGATGGAAATGAAAAGTTATCAGGTATTTTCTGGGGCAGAACCGGTCCTCAATATAAGTGTGGTATCTACCCAGTGGGCCCCCAATTTTAGGACTGTCCCCTGAGGGCATCTCATGGGTACTCCCATGGCCGCCATTGTTCATGAATTCTGCCTTCCTTTGCAGAAAATCAATCACTTCCCAGGGATGAGTGAAATCTGCCGCAAGGACTTGCTGGCCAGGAATATGAGCCGCATGTTAAAGTTGTTCCCTAAGGATTTCCACTTTTTCCCTAGGACCTGGTGTCTTCCCGCCGAGTGAGTGCCCACCTGTGTTCCCATCCGCACTATGCACCCCCCGTGTACGTGTGCCTCTTGATCCAGATTCTCCAGTGCTGCTTTCCCTTCCCGAAGGACCTCCCATCTCTCCCTTTCAGGAAGGGAAGGCATAAAGGGTGTGTCCAAGGTCGAGAGAACACAAGGCTCTGCTGTAAAAAATGAGATGACATTTCCGGGCTGGGTGCCTTGGAGCCTGCACCTGCAGTTGGGATGAGAATTTGTTCTGACCCTGAAAGCTGTTGGTTTTGAACTTGTTCCAACCTTTTAACTGTGCAGTTTCTGAATTTTTAAGGACCGTGAGCACTTCTGGAGGGAATGAGATAGTGCTTAGTGCCCAGATTAGGAGGAGGAAGGGACGCCTGACCTCTGGTCCCCGGTAGGATCATGGATGGCAGCCAGCCTTTCCCTGTCTCCTGTCTCACTTTGTCCGTCTTAAAACTGGGCATCCAGGCGTAGTACACAAAATGCTCTGGACCATACCACCAAGAAGCAGAGCAAATGTGAGATGACGTGAGCGTGACCTGGGTACAGTCTGATCTTTGGGATGAGGACAAAGGGGCAGAGAGCCATTGCCATTGGAATTCTATCCACATGGTGAGAATCCCACTCTGTCCTCTACACCCCATGCTTTTCCAAACCAAGAGCTCCAGGATCCCCAGACGTCCCTAGCTTGTCCGGAACAACTTTCAGGACTTAGTAGCAACTTGGAAGGAAACGTGTTTGCCTTCAGGCCAACGTGCACCTCCAGATTCCAGTGGCCACTGAGGAATACTGCAGTGAAGTGACTTGGCCAGCAGTCACCATGCCAATGAGCTGAAATGCAAAACAAGAAGTGTAGCAAGACTTAGAATGCATTAAATTGATTTTTTTCTTCTGAAGACAGTCTCTTCAGAATGTGTTCAAGGAGAGTAGTTGTGCTCTGATACTCTGGCTGGAGTGGAGGTGTTTCTGGGGAAGAGCTGAAGCCTAGAGCAGGGGAGGAGACTGGCTGATCCAAGGTCACACCACCTGTCTAGGCTGGAGCCATGTGCACAACTCCACATCTCCCACCTGCAAACCCAGAAAGCCAAAATCCTTGGATCACAGCTACCTTCATGGGACCTGTCACATGTATCCGCATCTTGCCTACATTCTGTCACGTAATTAACTACCGTACAAGACAGGGGTCCTTAGCCTCACTGTATAGATGATGGAATTGAGGCTTAAAGAGGTCAGGTCCTTGCACAAGTTTACACGGCTGGTGAGTGATGTCACCTGGGTTTAAATCCAGGCCGGAGATTCCTTCAGAGCCCGCCCACCCTCTGCCAAGTGTGTGCATGCAAGGCTGTCTCTCCTGTTGCCAGATCTCCCAACACATGTCTGTTGACTCTGGAGCTTTGTTGCATTAGATAGCTTTAGTGTTTTGTTGTTGTTGTTATTGTTTTTGTTTTTTTGTTTTAATAAAGACATAGTGTTCCTTTTCACTGCTCCCCCCACTAAAGGTGTATCTTGTTCCCTCCCTGCTGCTCTGGTAGCTGGGGGGATTTGCAGAACTACAGCAGGTCAAGAAAAAACAAGACATACATTTGTAAGCCAGATTCAGGCTGCCAAGGAAGAGGTATATTCATCACCCGGACGGTGAAAGATATCAAGCCAGGCGAGGATATGATCTGTCAACTCTATATTTCAAAGGTACTTCTTCATCATGATCATTTCTTTCTCACCCACAGCAACCTTCTAGCTCCGCCGCACTATGGGAAATGAGGCAGGTGACGGGCACAAAGCCGTGTCCTGTCTTCAGCCTTGAAAGTTGTCAGACCAGGCCTTCTTTTTTTTTTTTTTTTTTTTTTTTTTAAAGATTTTATTTATTTTTTGACACACAGAGAGAGATTACAAGTAGGCAGAGAGGCAGGCAGAGAGACAGGGAGAGGAGGAAGCAGGCTCCCTGCTGAGCAGAGAGCCCGATGCGGGCCTCGATCCCAGGACGCTGAGATCATGACCTGAGCCGAAAGCAGAGGCTTTAACCCACTGAGCCACCCAGGCGCCCCAGACCAGGCCTTCTAACCAAGGATGTGACATGTCTCTGGCCCACAGCATCCCCTCACCCTTGAACCATTATAGCTGGTCTGGCCTTACTCGGGTGGGCCCGTCACCTCTAGCAGATGACAGCTGGAGGACACCTTTGGTCTGTGGATGCCGACTTCATTTGGGAGAGGGCAATAGTCCTGGAGGGATCATGGTAACTGGGTTTGCTCCATGGCCGAGGGTTAGAGGTCACAGTGGCAGAGCCCACTGCAGGGAGGGAGCCCTTCACCGACTCAGCCACCAGGCGCCCCATCACAGAACTTTTTAATGTTACTTTGCTTGGTTGCCCAGAGATCTCTGGGAGGTGGTTACTTGTGCTGTAGAAAACTGAGGCACAGTGGGGTTCAGTGACTCCCACAGGTCAAGTCCCCTTGTCTTCCTCCCCGACCCCAGCCAAGCCTGCTCTCTGTAGTACCAGGCAAAACCAAGATAAGGCACTAACCTTCAAGTCTGAATCTCTCCTCTGAGGCTGACAGGATTTCTCTTCCCTCCTCGCAGCCCTTTATCATTGATGGGTTCAAGTTCGACCTACGGATTTATGTGCTGATGACCTCCTGTGACCCTCTCAGGATTTTTGCGTACAACGAAGGACTAGCACGCTTCGCCACCACCTCTTACTCCCACCCCAGCCCAGACAACCTGGTGAGCTCAGGGGACGGGCTCTGCCCCCTCTTCCGTAGCGGGATGAAAAATCCCAGTTCAGTCCACATTCCCAAGGCACTGTGGATGTGGCTGTCATTTGTTGAACACTTACTATGTGCCAGGTTGCAGACGTCCAGACATCCCTTCCTTTAGCCCTCTTAGGAGCCCTCAGAAATAGAGATTATCATCTCCATTTTACAAATGAGGAAATGAAAACTCAGAGTTTAAGGAACTTGTCCAAGGTCTCAGAACTGGGAAGAGATGGCCAGAACTCTCTCCTGCAAAGCCAGTGCCCCAGATCTCCAGAGCTTGAGGAGAGAAGGCCATGGGCCAGCCCCCAACTCTCCCCCACCCCCATCCTGCACCCTTTGACCACCCAGGACTCTGGAAATGACCCGCAGGCCCTGAACCACCCTATCTCAGGAGTAGCTAGACTCTCTTCTACCCCAGGGTGAAGGCTACCATATTACCTCCTCTGTTTTACCAGTTTAAGTAAGCCCCAAGATGGTCCCTCTCTTTTCCATCTCTTTAAGCCCCAAGGGCCACAGGGGAGGGCACAGAGAAGAAGCAGGAGGCCTGCCCTACCTCCTGACCCCACAGACTTGTGTCTCTTTCCCCAGGATGATATCTGCATGCACCTGACTAATTATTCCATTAATAAACACAGTTCCAATTTCATTCAAGATGCTCACACTGGAAGCAAGAGGTAAGGAGGCTGCCTCACTTCTGTCTTCTTGTTCCGCCAGGCTCAGAGCTCAGACCCTGCCCATCCGTCCGCATCAGTGTTTCCATCTTGGGTCACAATGGCTTAGCAAATATTTCTTTGCCTCCTCATTCTCTGCCCTCTGGTTGTTAATCATTAAAAGAAGGCTACATCGTAAACCCTAGGAGGTGGGGAGGAGGAGAGATAAACATCCCCAGCCGGATACACACACACACACACACACACACACACACACACACACACACACACACACACACACACACACACCATCCTCACCAAAACATACACTTGTTACACTGGGCCCTTCTGACATTTCCAAACCAATAGATATTTATCGATTGCTAGTCAACCAAGGGAGAAGGACATGTCAGGCCATTGTTCCTTTGGCCTGTGGTTTCCGGGGTGTTGCTCCAACAGAGATTCTCAAATGATAGGTCACGATGCCTGGTGTGGCCTGACTGTGGCTGGCTGGCTTTGAGATTCCCCAGAAGGGGGGAAATGGGAGGAACGTGTGAGCGTCTTCCCAGTTATTACATTCACGTTATCGTCTGATCCTGTCTCGTTTGAGTTTTAGGAAAAAGGGGGAACTGGAGGAAATGAACATGGGCCAGGCCCGAGGCGAAGACAAGGAAGTACTTACTAAGGCCTCTTGTGGGGTGGGGCCCGTGCCAGGGGCTCTGTGCGCAGTTTTTCCCCATTGCGTCTCCTCCCCGCTATGACAGAGGCATCGTAATCTGCCCTTTGTAGGTGCAGAACTATGAGTTAGGTACCATCTCCATTTAACAGATGAGGAAACTGAGTCTCAGAGAGGTTAAAGCGCCCAAGGTCACACGGCCGTAAATGCTAGAGCAGGGTGAGAAGGCAGGTCTGTTGGATTGCAAGACACATGCTCCGTCCCCTGCCCTGGGCTTCAAAGGGCTGATAAACACACAGTCTGTTTGGCTTCAAAGCATCAGAGAGGCACGTGAAATTTCACAACTCCCTTGGTGGCAGAGTTCCAGCAAGCAAATGGAAAATCGCCAGCTGAAGCCTGCTTGGGGGGGGAGTCCCCCCATTTCAGAGGGCGCCAGCGCCCATCTTGCCCGAAGCTTTCCCACCTCCTCTGCTCCCCACCCGGACCATGAGCATCAGCTCAGCCGAGAGCTGGTGCTCAGTGAGGCCTGGCTCTCAGGCCTGGCCCTGACTCTCGCCAGCTGAGCACACGTGGGCCAGTCTCTTCCTCACTCTGAGCCCCCGCTTCTTGACCCCCCCAGGGTCACTGCGAGGCTCAGGTGACCCGTGATCGCCGTAGGGACACTCCTCGTGTTTACTGTGATTTTTCCTCGGTCGAAAAGCATGTATCCCAAGGGCCCCCATTTCCCTCCTCTTATGAGAAGACATCCCAACAACAGGCTTTGGGCTCTCAGGTCATGACGGCGGGGGTGTCGGGGGTGCCAAGACTCAGGGGAACGTGTGCAGTATTGTTCTGTCACCCGAGACCCCTCCTCTCTTCCTCCTCTTTTTCCTCACCTCTCTCCCCCCAGGCGAGGCCTTGCCTCTCTGCCCCGCTCCCCCAGCCTCCATGCTGCCCCCTCTCCCTGAGCTCCAGGCTCATCCCTCCTCAGTGCACCCCAACATCTGTTGCTTCCCACTCAGTTTTTCTTGCTCCTTGCTCCCAGCCCAGCCTTCCAAACCGGCTCTCCTGCCCAGTTCCCCGCTCTCTGCCACCTGAGCGGCAGGTTAGAGAGTTTGGTGTCATCTCCGTGGTGGAATCCTGAACGTTTCTCCTGCAGATACCCCCATGTCCCTTCCTTTCCACCAGACCCAGGTCTCCCTTCAGCCTCAGACCTGACAGCTGCTCGGCCTCCTCACTCTCCTCCCTAAATCCAGGCTTCGACTTCTCTATGCCTCCATTTTCTCATCTCTAGAATGACAGTAACGTGTGAATCCTAACTGGCCAGCCTCAGACATGCCGTTAAGGACTTACTGAGAGGACGTGTATGAATGGGCTTCAAAAGTAATAATCCCTATGCAGAGGGATGCTGTTAATACTCTGTAGTCCATACTCTGTGTTCTGTATTACCTGCTAAGGTTAACTGAGATCTGGTAGCGCACGGTCTTCCTTCTGATGCATCATCAGAAGGTCAATGGTACCCCAACGCTACATCACATACCTACATCATTCACCCCATTTGACTCATCAGGTAGGCATCTCATCATCTCACATCATCCTCCTAAGAAAGGTGAGCACAGTACAGGAAGCTATCTTGAGAGCCAGGAGAGATGACATTCACATTACTTTCATTACGGTGTATTGTTGTAATTGTTCTATTTTATTTTTAGTTATTATTGTGAATCTCTTGCTGTGCCTCATTTACAAATGAACCTTCATTATAGATGTGTACGTACCTGTAGAGTTGGGTACTACCCATGGATGGGTTCCGGATTCCTCTGCGGGTCTTGGAACATACCTCCTCCGGGTAAGGGGGAATTCTCTGCTCATTACTTCCACACCAGTGTGGCTCCCAGGTGCCTAGAGTGTCAAGTTCAAACTCTTCTGCTCAATCTACTGTAGTGTCACCAGACACCACTTTCCACTGCTGTCCTGTGACACTGGTAGTCAGCCTTCTATTTGTTCAGGACTTGCTAAATGCCAGGCGCTGCTCTAAGAAATATACACACCTCAGCCCATCTAATCCTCACAACGACACTTTAAGGTAAGAATTATTACTATCAGCACAATTTTGCATATTAGGAAATAGGCGTGAAAGGTTAAGTAACTTGCCCAAGGTCACACAGCTAGCAGGTGGTATGGCTGCCATGAAAACTCCTGAGTCCCTGTCCTTCACCACTAGGCCGCGCTGTCTGTCCGTCCCTTCCATGGTGTTCCGGCAGGACACTGTGGCTAGCATTCCTTATACAGGCCTTGTTCATTCCCACTTCTCCCTCCTTGCTCAGCTCCAACAGAAAACGTGGGAGAACACCCTTGCAGGCCCTCCTGGCTCACTAGGCTTCCATGTTGCCTTCTCCGATCTGGCTCTAGGTCCTGGTCTAGCCATAGAGCTGCTGAGCAGTCCGTCTTCTCTGTGAGCCTCTGTTTGCTCCCTTAATCAGGGGAGAGAATTGGGGTCCATCCCTGAGGATGACCCCATGGAATCTGAGTCAAACCACCCACAGGAACCTTCTCATCTCTGGACTCCCACCACCCTCTGGTCAACATCAACCATAGCCCATAACTGCTCTTGGCTTGGTACACGTTTGTCATGTGTTCTCAATTGTACTTAAGCCCCCTGAGAGTTAGAGCGGCTCCCTGGCCTTCTGGGTGCCTCCCATGTGCTGGGCAGAGTCCTTCTTTCCTTCTGTGCCTCCCTTTTCCTTTCACCTTTCTTCTTCTTCCTCTTCCCCATCTTCTGAGGTGATCTGCTTCTCATACTGACTGTCTTACCTGCCCCAGCTCCCCTGTCCCCAGGGTAAGGCCAACTGTGCCCCAGGTGACCCCCTACCAGCCACACACTCAGCAGGAAAGTGAAGGGGAAGACAGAATGACTGGTAATCTGGCAGGGCTTGGGGGCAGAGACCAGGTCCCCTGCATCTTCCAGGGCGCCTGGCACATGGCCGATGTGTTAAATTGAATTGGCTAACCACTGGGCATTATGAAACTATACAGTAATGTATGTTCATTGTGATATGCCTGAGTCATCAAGAAGAGGTTATGGTATGATTTGCAGTGTCTGTTATAAGAAGGCAGGGAAGTGTATAATCTATTTTGGGAAAATTTATTTCCCAATTAAGCAAATTAAATACTTTTTTTCTTTGCACTTGAATAGCTTGGCTTCAAGCGATCTGGAAAATTCATTTATGTGCCATACTTTATTCCCCGACAATGGCAGGTAGAGGCGGTGGGCTTCTGTATCGAGTGGCCTTTGCTAATCTATCTTTCTAGAATGCGCCCTTGGTTGTTTCATATGCGTTTTGATCCCCCAAATAGTTCTTAGGTTTCCCATGACAGTGGGGGCAGTTTCTTGGGGTTCTCTCATTTCCCGAGCTTTGTGTATACAGCAGGCCCTCAGCAAGTGTGCATTGGCTGGCCACCCCTGTTTCCTCCTTTTTGGCTCCACTGGCTGGGGTCCAGTGAATTCTTTGAACTGCCTTGTGAGCCACGTCTCTTGTCTTATTCTCCTCTTCACTCTTCGCGCCCCTGCCTCTCTTCCCATCTCAACTCTGTGCACACCCGTGTGCCTGTGAGTGGGTGTGTCCGTGTCCCCACTACTGTCTCTCAGACTCTCAGGTTTGCCTCCTCTCCGTGGCGCCCAGCCCAGAGCTGACCAGAGCACTCCTTCAGACGTTTCCTCGTGAACCGTAGACATCCTCTGACCTCTGTAAGAGGGTGACAAGCCACCTCAGTTTGCCTGTGACTGAGGGGTTTCCCAGGATGTGAGACTTTCAGTTCTTTTTTTTAAATTTTTATTTTTTAAAATTTTATTTTATTTAAATTCAAGTAATTAATGGATACAGTATCATTAGTTTCAGAGATAGAGTTTAGTGACTCGCCAGTTGCATACGACACCCAGCGCTCATTCCATCACGTGCCCTCCTTACTGCCCATCCCCCTGTCACCCCATCCCCTCACCCCCGTCCCCTCCAGCCACCCTCAGTTTGTTCGCTAGAGTTAAGAGTCTCTTACGGTTTGCCTCCCTCTCTGATTTCATTTTATTTTGTTTTTCCCTCCCTTCCCCTATGCCCCTCTGTTTCGTTTCTTAAATTCCACACGTGAGTGAGAGCATATGATAATTGTCTTTCTCGGATTGACTTATTTTGCTTAGCGTAATAGCCTCTAGTTCCATCTACGTGGTTACAAATGGTAAAATTTCATTTTTTGGATGGCTGCGTAATATTCCATTGTAGATATACACCACATCTTCTTTCTCTAAACAATCGGGGCTGTCCTGGTTTGCCTAGGAGGGTTGGTGACCCTATCTGGGGAAATGTCCTGGGGCTGCCTTTTCTCTGCGGATAGTCCTCAAGCAAAGTTTCTGTGTCTTTCGTGCCCCCAGAATCCCGTCAGGTAGCTGGCATGGGACTCAGGTATTGGTATTCATAAAAGGCTCTCTGTGAGTTTCGAATGACCCCCAAAGGTTGGGAAACCATTTGCCATCAAAGAAAAACCATGATGTAGGGTGTTTTTTAAAAAGTATTTTTTATTCACCCATTAGGTTTCCCTTGCAACACCCAGTCCCTTCCCCCACCTCCGGGGTGTTTCCCAGGTCACAGTGGCAGTGTCCAAGCCAGGTCTTCTGTGTCATTATCTGCACCCACTTCCAGGCTGTGGAAGCTTGCGGACTGTGGCCCTGTGGTTCCTGCAGCCCCTTCCTGAGCTGACAGAGCCCTGTTGTCACCCTGGGTCCTAGGTGTCTGTCCCCATTACCTCTGGGGTCTTAACCTCTCCAGAAGTTTCTGGTTTCCAGCAGGAGATGGCCTTGATGACCAGAAGTGGGCTGCCTCGCCTCACGGCCTGTGGTTTCCTTCCAGGAAGCTCTCCACCTTCAACGTGTACATGGAGAACTGTGGCTACGATGTGGAGCAGATCTGGAGAGACGTCGAGGATGTCATCATCAAGACGGTCATCTCCGCGCACCCCATCATCAAGCATAACTACCACACCTGCTTCCCCAACCACACACTCAACAGCGCCTGCTTTGAAATTCTGGGCTTCGACATTTTGCTGGACCACAAACTCAAGCCCTGGCTGCTGGAGGTAGAGGGGTTGGCACGAGGGGTGAAAACTGGCTGCTGTTCCTGGAGTCAGCTGGGATCAGGCTCATCCCTTCATCCCTGGTTCAGCCAGGTCATTTTAATCAACTTCCTGGCCAGGCCCGCTCATCCGGCGGTGCTGGCTGCCTGGGGCTCCTCCCTTAGCTGAGAAGTGGCCACCAGAGGGGGATAGATGGCCAGGAATTAGAGAGTTCCTAGTGCCCTCTTGAGGTCCACCCAGACATGGAAACTTTGATCTCCAGCACTGAAAGACTCTAAAGACAACTTGATTTTTTTTGTCGTAGAATCATCTCCCATAAAGGGGGTGTTCTTCATTCAAGCTGGGTGATGATGTTCAAGATCAGACAGGAGCTGCCAGGCCTGGCTCTCAGGGGCTTGGGCCACACAGGTCCTGGTGTCTGTGGCCAAGGGAGTGGGTGGGGAGCCACTCAGTGAGTTTCCTGTTTCCCCCAGACCCATGGCAGGGTGGATGGAAGAGGAAGAAAAGCATCTGAGTGGCTGTCTCTCTTCCCCATTACACCTGAGCTCAGCAGCCCTCAGGGGGCCCTTTGGTCTGCATTATAGGAGATGGGGGTTGGAGGAGCCAGGTGCCAAGGCCCAGGGGCTAGGGGCGGTTGGCACAGAGTCAGATTCTTCAGAGGGCAGAGCCAGAATCATGGGTCCCCTTCCTGGGGCCTTGCCTTCCCTCCATTCCCAACCTTTGTTCCCAGATATCGGTGGAAAGGAGAATATGGCTGTTTGGAACTCTTATCCAAAGAGCGGAATTGGCCGCCAGGCACAGGCCTTCAGAAACTGCTAGAAAACTTTGAATGTTACAGAGGGGTCTAAATGATCTGGTCTTTTCTGTGAGCAGGAATGAGGCCTCTCCCTCCTCCCACCTGCCCCCCCCCTCAATCCTGGTGAGGGTCCCCAAAGCTTCACTCTTGTTTTCTCCCCACCTCCTAGCCCGGTTCTTTGGCGCACTTCCCTCTGCTCGAGGGCAACGCCGTGTACGTGGGAGAGCACACCCACCAGGTGGAGGGAAACCGAAGTCAGGCTGCCCCTGATGCTTCTCAAGAGGAGAGGACTGAAATCGAAGCTGGTCAAACTAGAGGAAGTTCTGCTTCCTCCTCTCCTCACCGTGGCTCCGTGGGAGACTCCCTCTCCCTCTCCCCCCCATCCCCCATCTGGGAGCCAGGGCCCCACCCTGGGCTCAAGGAGCTCCCTGGAAGTGACATGTGGGCCTTGCTCCCCGCTTCCACACTGGACAGCCCAGCCCCCTGCTGCCCTTACAGGTTAACCACTCTCCGAGCTTCTCCACTGACTCCTGGCTAGATAAAGAGGTGAAAGACAGTCTGCTCTATGACACTTTGGTCCTGATCAACCTGGGAAACTGTGACAAAAAGAAAGTCTTGGAGGAGGAGAGACAATGGGGGCGATTCCGGCAGCAATGTCGTTCTCGGGAGACCAGGTACAGAGGAGCCCCTGCACCCTGGGGACCCCATTCTCTATGACTTCCTTGCTCCCAGTAAGACTGGCCTGTTCTGGTCCTCGACAACCTACTAGTTATGTGGCCTTCATGTCTCTTCTCTGAGCCTCAGTGTTCTTTCTGTGAAATGGAGCTAGTGATCTATAAGGTGGAATTAAGTGAGATAATGTGTAATAAAATGTTCATCATAGTGCCTGGCACAAGAGTGTGTACTATAGACATGGTGAAGAGTCTTGCCTGGTGGGGGCAGGCAAGATGAGTGATGGGGGTTAAGAGGTGCAAACTTCCAGTTATAAAATAAATGAGTCATGGGGAGGTAATGTAGGGCATGGTGACTCTTGCATATTTGAAAGTTGCTAAGATCTTAAAAGTTCTCATCACAAGAAAAAACATTTTTTTAAAAGATTTTATTTATTTATTTGAGAGAGAGAGAGCGAGGACAGGAGCAGGAGAAGAGGCTGATGGAGAAGCAGGCTCCATGCTGAGCAGGAAACTCAACCCAGGGCTCTATCCCAGGACCCTGGGATCATGACCTGAGCCGAAGGCAGATCCTTAACCTACTGAGCCACACAGGTGCCCCCCCCAAATTTTTTTGTTAACTGTATGGTGACAGATGTTAAGTAGACTTACTGTGGTGATCATTTCCCAATATGCACAAATAGCAAATCGTGTTGGCACACCTGAGAAACGAACAGAATGGTCTATGTCAATTATAGTTGAATTTAAAAAACTCATTACATTTTAAAAAAAGAATCTTGCTTGGAGTGGAGTCTGTTCTAACAAATGATAATCCTATTTGGAAAATTAGTTTATATTTGCAGAACGTGGCAGCTTGTGCGGTTGTACTGTGAGCCTTTTTTTTTTTTTTTGGTACCTAAAAATAGGAGATTAAGTTATAGACAGAACTCTACATCATGGATATGAGTTTGCTAATATAACATGAAGATTCAGGGATTACCAATCAAAAAATAAAACTGTTGCTTTATTTTTATGGAAGGACACATGAGTCTGACCTACCCCATGTCCCTGGGTTGGCGGGAGCGAGCGTCCTCTGCTCCCTGCCTGGCAGCATTTGCCTGTAAACAGGGACCTTCCTTCTGCGGGGTGATTCTAGTGTCTGAAGACTCCTAACCCAGCTGAGAAGATCCCTCTGTTGCTTTTCAGATCCCGCAGCAGCCGCCGTGCGCCCACGAGCAGAGCCTGCTGATTCTTGGGGATGGGGCTTTGGGAACGGGGGCAACTGCCTCTGAGTCCGGAGGGCACCGGGATTCTCTGAGCACTTTCTTTCTTTCTTTTCTTTTTTTAATTTATTTATTTGACAGAGAGAGAGAGAGATATCACAAGTAGGCAGAGGCAGGCAGAGAGAGAGGGGAAAACAGGCTCCCTGCTGAGCAGGGAGCCCTATACGGACCTCGATCCCAGGACCCTGAGATCACGACCTGAGCTGAAGGCAGAGGCTTTAACCCACTGAGCCACCCAGGCGCCTTCTCTGAGCACTTTTGCCGGTGCCCTCTGTCTTCCCTCCAAGGCGGGTCCCTAGTAGGCGGGTATTGTGTGGTCCTGTCGCTGGAGCTAAGGAGACCAGGCTTCTGGAAGGGGGAACTGACTTGTGTGCAAGGTCCCCTCGCTGGGAAGGGACAGGCCTGGGGCTGGAGCGCAGCGAGTGTGCTCTTAAGGATTCCAGAATGCCTTCCTCTGGGCCAGCTCTGTCCCCACTTCTCAAGGAGGAGGCAGCAGCCACTAGGGAGGAGCTGGGGCCCTGCCCTGAATCATTCTCTTGGTCAGGACTTGGCCCTGGTAGCTCAGGGCTCTCGGTTTCCCTGCTGCAAAAGGGGTTTATCCTTCCTCCCTCCCTGACCTCCACCTCCCAGAGGGGCTGTGAGGGAGAATGAGATCATCACAGCTCATCAAAGCACAACCAAGAAGCCCTCAAATGTAGCCAAACATAAGCTGCCGTTCTCCAGAGGCGGGTTCTAGGGGCTGCGAATGGGGAGGTGGCGTCGGTCTGCCTCCTCAGAACCGAGCCAAAGGGAAATGGGGTTTTGTATGAGGGGAGAGTCTGGTGAGCTGTCAGAAAGACCGTTCTGACCAGCTTTCCGTGCACCAGGACATCGGCCATCCTGAGAGGGCTAGAATCTCCTTTCAGGGAACGTTCACACGTTTATTTAGCAAATACGCATTGACCACTGTTGTGCGCAAGGCCTCCGCCTGGCCCCGCGGGACATCCGGCTTGGCGCGCCCCTCCCAGGCTTTGTCCCGAGACGGTCTACAGCTGCCCTGTGTTCTGTTCCCTCGCAGGATGGAGGAGGTCAAGGGTTTCCAGGCCGTGCAGTTGGAGAAAACTGAGAAGTACGAGCAGGAGCACTGTGGGGGGTTCCGTCTAATCTACCCTACTCTGAATTCGGAGAAATACGAGAAGTTTTTCCAGGACAACAACTCCCTCTTCCAGAATACTGTTACCTCCAGGGCTCGGGAGGCGTATGCCCGGTAGGAAGGCTCCTGGTGAGGTGGGTGGGTGTTGGGATGGGTTGGGTCGTGCTTAACCTTTTGGGTGACCAGCCTGGGATGGTGAGGAGGGTCTTTGAGCTTTAATCCCCAACCTAGAAGTTGCCAGGGGAACATTTGCTTTAATCTCACGAGGACCAGGAATCATAGGATTCATTGGTATGGGGTGTTCAGTAGCTAGATATGTAGCTCTTTCTAGAAACTCGCTCCAGACAGGCATCTTCACCATTCTCCAGAATTCCCAGGGAGCTACCTCCTGGATTCACGTAGGCATGAAATCAAAGAGCTGGAAGGGACTTACCCTGTCCAGTCCAATCCCTACCCATCACCTCATTTTATGGACCGGGGAGGTCAGAGCACAGAAGGGGTCATAGAGCAGGTGATGACAAAAGAGGAATCGGGATCCACGTCTCCTGACCCACACGACTGGGTTATTCCCACTACACCACTGGCCAGAGAGTCCCAGGATATAAAGTGGTCCAATGTAGGGGCCCCTCGGTTTGGCCCCCTACCTGGACCCTCTTCCCAGCACCTGTCACCTGCAGGATTTGGCCTGCTGGGTAGTAGAGAGAGAGAAGCTGGAGGAGCCGGGTAGAGCCCCTGACTTTGCACCAGTCCTTGGATGCTGTTCCCTAGACTGGGAATGGTCTGGTGGGAGGCACGGCTGCCCCCTCCACCTCCTGCTCGGGGCCCTGTAATCATTCGTGCAGACTGGACACACGGGGGGACGGCACGGCGTTCTCTGCCAGCTATCAACCACCCCTCAGGGAGAGCGCCCACTTCTGCAGCCCATCCCTGACCTCCACGACCCTCCCTGTTCCTCCTGGACAGGCAGCTGATCCAGGACCTGAGGCTGAGACAGGAGAAAAAGTCCTTCCAAACGAAGGAGAGGAAGGTGGAGATGCCGGGGGAGTCGGCGGGCGAGCAAGCGAAGGGCAAGGGGACGAAGAGCTGCCGACAGAAACCCCAGCGGAAGCCCCAGGCCGCCACCTTCACCTTCAAACAAGTAAACCCGGCTGGGAGGGGAGCGTGTGTGCCCGGCACCCTTCCCCGGCTGGGGCCGCTCCGTGGGGGGGTGCTCAGGAGACCGCTGCTCAGAGCCCTGGCGCCCTGGACGGATGGGGCTGACAGAGGGCTGGGCCACAGGAGGGGGGCCTGCAAGTCACGAGGAGCCTGGCCTCCTTCAGAGGACTCTCACTGCCCAGCAAGAAGAGCGGCTGGGAGACTGAGCACCATCCCCCGTGTAGGGAGCGGGCTCCCGGACCTTTCTACTCGTGGGCCCCAAGCCCAGTCGGGGTTGGAATGCTCCCCTCCAGCAGGCCAGGGGTGCAGCTGAGAGCGCCGGCCGCAGAGAAGGGCTCCAGGGAGGCAGGCCCCTCACCACGACGTGGGGGAGGGACCACAGCTGGGTCTTTCCAGCCTGTTCTCTGCTCGAAGTGTGGGCCAGCCCTGGATGGGGGCCAGCTGTACTGTTGTCCTGCAGTCTTCGCATTGCCCTTCTCTGCTTCACTGTCTCTTCTGGCTCAGGGGAAAGACTCGTTTGGCTTTTTGGTCCATCTCCTTTTTCTCGAACCTTCACTTGAAGGGACAGCGTGAGAGTAGGATATTTTTAGGTTTTTTTATGTTTTATAACTTAGCCAGGGTCATAGGTCTTTTAAGAAACTGATTAAAAAAAAAACTATGATACTCTCGTGCCATAAAGTATATGAAGATACAGTTTTAAGACTGCAGTTTTAAGTGGCTCAAAGACCCCATGAAACCATCCATGAGCCCTTTAGCAGTCCCTGCACCCCAGTCTAAGAACCTTGGATTAGAGAGACTTTGATACTGATTGCTTTCCTTCTCCTCCTCCTCTCCTTGGCACCTACCCTTGGTGCAAATGAACCTGGAAGTGGACAGAGCTGGGTTCCCACGGGGTGTGTTTGGTTTCCTCCTTCCCAGCATCTCCAGCCAATGGCGTTGGTATCCTGCACACCCGACTTGTTCTTGAGTGTCAGAGATGCAAAGACAAATGAGACAGACAGCAGCCTCGACCAGGAAACCCCCACGGAAGAGGCCAGCCCTCCTCCTTGCAAGCCTGTAGCTGCAAGGCGGTATACCTCTGTACCTGACCTGAGACACTCGAGCCTTCTCAGCTGCCCGGGGCTGGAGCTCAGTCAACCCATCTCCAGAATCAAGGAGGTCAAGTCTGCCTCTGCAGTGAACATATTCACCAGCACCGGGGTGAGTAGAGCGGTCTGCCTCCCCAGACGGCTCCGCTCAGGGGGCATTGGTAGGAGTCTTGCTTTCTGGTCCCTTCTATCCACCTGACTTGCTGCCTCCCTTTGAGTAAGCCACTTAAGCTTTGATGTCCCCACCTGGGATGCCCAAGTTGTGCAAGAGACTACGTGCTAGGAGAATGGACCCATACTTTTAGGGCTTCCCCCCCCTTTTTTTTTTAATTTCATTCATTTTTTGACCGAGAGAGACAGTGAGAGAGGAAACACAAGAGGGGCAGTGGGAGAGGGAAAAGCAGGCTCCCTGCTGAGCAGGGAGCCCCATGTAGCATTCGATCCAGGACTCTGAGATCATGACCTGAGCTGAAGGCAGATGCCTAACGACTGAGCCACCCAGGCGGGCGCCCCCTTTTAGGCCTTTTCCAGTGGCCATCTTCTGGACCCTATCTTTAGGCACGTTCCCACCTGTGGATGCTGAGCAAATCGCCATGGACTTGGGGGCTTAAAACACAAATTTATTCGTTCACAGTTCTGGAAGCTAGAAGTCTGAAAACAAGGTGTTGGTGGGGCCATGCCCCATCTGAAGGCTCTAGAGGGAGGATCCTTCCTTGCTTCTTGCTAGGTTCTGGTGGCTGCCAACAATCCTTGGAGTTCCTGGCTTGTGGCAGTGGGACTCCAACCTCTGCCTCTGTTGTCACACCACTCCCTCTTTGGTGTCTCTTCTGTAGATCTTCACATAGCCTTCCTATAAACGCACCACCAGTCATTGGACTGAGGGCTCACCCAGATCCAGTATGACCTCACTTTAGCCTGATTCATGATATCTGCAAAGACCCTATTTCTGAATAAGGTCCCATTCTGAGCTTTGTGGCAGTGTGGAACCCAGTTCATCCCTTACACAGTGTTTCTCAAACTCCATTCGTGTATGCACACCTGTGGAAGGAAAGAAAACTCTTTCAGATCCTCATTGTAGCCCTAAATAGCTTTTATAGATATATACAGGCAGAAAACCAGATATATAAAATCTTTATAACTCTTCTACAACTAGGAAATCAAAACAAACATCACCAATAAAACTCATATCAAAGATATTAATTGAATGTGACAGTTGACTTTTTATTTTTGCAGACACTAAGGTGCCACATGAATATGGTACTGACAGTTCTAGAATGGGCCCTTTTGTATTTACTGTAGGTAGGCCCACCAAAGGCTATGTGATGACTGTATTGTAAGTACTGGAAAATGTTTGGCATTGTTGGGCCATTGCCAGGTCCAAGTGCAATACAGAGGAGTGCGATGCTTTTCCAGTTCCTAACCATAGCCCACAGTTGAAATCTGTTTTATTTCTTCCGTCCATACACACACATTGCAAAAATGTTTGTTTTTTTTTTTTTTAATTTTATTTATTTATTTGAGAGAGAGAGAGATCACAAGTAGGCAGAGAGGCAGGCAGAGAGAGAGAGGTGGAAGCAGGCTCCCCACTGAGCAGGGAGCCTGATGCGGGCCTCGATCCCAGGACCCTGAGATCATGACCTGAGCCGAAGGCAGAGGCTTTAACCCACTGAGCCACCCAGGCACCCTGCAAAAATGTTTCTAAAACAACGATGAGCCATACTACGTAGGGTGACTCCTCTGATATTTTTTATTCTATTCTGTTCTATTCTTTCAAAACTACCATTTTCTGGGGCACCTGGGTGGCTTAGTTGGCTAAGCATCTGCCTTCAGCTCAGGTCATGATCCCAGAGCCCTGCGATGGAGCCCCTTGTTGGGCTCCCTGTTCAGTGGGGAGTTTGCTTCTCCCTCTCCCCTTGCCTGTGCTCTCTCTCTCTCTCTCTCAAATGAAAAAATAAAATCTTTAAAATAAAGAAATAAATAAAAATACCAGTTACAACCCACTAAATTAATTTCATGACTTATTAATAGGTTTACAACCACAGTTCGATAAACACCTTTAAGAGATTAGGCTTTGGAGCTTCATGACACTGGATTTCAGAGATATGACACCAAAAGCAGGGCCACCTGCCTGGCTCAGTCAGAAGAGTGTGCGGCTCTTGATCTCGGGGTCGTGAGTTCAAGCCCCATGTTGCATGTAGAGATAAGGTAAATAAATTAATAAGGAAGGAAGGAAACAGACTAAAAAAAAAAAAGACAAAAATAGGTAAGTGGGACTATATCAAACTTGAACGATCAACAGAGTAAAAAGGCAACCTGTGAAATAGGAGAAAATATTTTCAAACTATGTATCTGATAAGGGGTTCATATGTAGAATATATAAAGGACTCTTACGACTCACACCAAAGATAACATGATTTTAAAATGGGCAAAGGATTTATGGGTGACCCATTTGGTTGAGTGCCTGACTCTTGGTTTCGGCTTAGGCTATGATTTTAGGGTCTTGGGGTCAAGCCCCCCATTGGGCTCTGTGCTCAGTGTGGGGTCCGCTTGAGATTGTTTCCCCCTCTCCCTCTGTCCATCCCCCTGCTCTTTCTCAAATAAATAAATCAATCTTTAAAAAAAATGAGGGGCACCTGGGTGGCTCAGTTGGTTACATGTCCAACTCTTGGTTTCAGCTCAGGTCCTGATCTCATGGGTGTGGAATCGAGCCCCAGGTCAGGCTCCCTACTCAGCAGGGAGTCTCCTTGGAGGTCTGTTGCACAGCAATGGGCATATTGTTAACGCTATTTACTGTATACTTAAAAATGGTTAAGGTAAAAAATTTTATGTTAAGTGGGGGGGAGTTTCCTGCAATAAAAAAAAAAGTATAAAGAGTATAAAGAGTATGCAGGGCGCCTGGGTGGCTCAGTGGGTTAAAGCCTCTGCTTTCGGCTCAGGTCATGATCTCAGCGTCCTGGGATCGAGGCCCGCATGGGGCTCTCTGCTCAGCAGGGAGCCTGCTTCCTCCTCTCNTTACTGTATACTTAAAAATGGTTAAGGTAAAAAATTTTATGTTAAGTGGGGGGGAGTTTCCTGCAATAAAAAAAAAAGTATAAAGAGTATGCATTGGGGGCTGGCTGCCTCTGTTTGGATCCTGGAGTCTCCTCTATGACTTGCATCTGGTTACTCTTATCTCCCAAAGCCTCAGTTTCCTCAACTGAAGAAACTGGAATTTTGGCGCCTGGGTGGCTCAGTGGATTAAGCATCTGACTTTAGGGTAGGTCATGATCTCAGGATCCTGGGATCCAGCCCCCTGTTGGCAGGCTCTGCACTCCTCAGGGAGTCTCCTCCCTCTCCCTCTGCCCCTCTTCCCGCTCTTGCACTCCCTCTGTCTCTGTCTCTCTCTTTCTCTCAAATAAATAAATAAAATCTTTTAAAAATGGAATTTTAATAATAGTACCTGCCAGTGGATTGCTTTGAGGCTTAAATGGAGGAATACATGAAAATGTTGAGCGTGCGCGTGCCTGGGTGGCTCAGTGGGTTAAAGCCTGCTTCCTCCTCCTCTCTCTCTCTGCCTGCCTCTCTGCCTACCTGTGATCAATCTCTCTGTCAAATAAATAAAAAAAAATCTTTAAAAAAAATGTTGAGCGTGGCACCTGCCACAAAGGATTCGGGAAGCGTTAGTTGCTATTTTAATACCACTACGACTTCTTAAGACTGTCTTTATTCTTCCCTCATTAATCTAAGATGTAAAGTAGTACCACTTGACTCCAAAGAGATTTTAAAAAATAAAGCAGCAATGTTTTATTGGTATTTTTTCTTTTTTTAGATTTCATGTACATAGGGTTAATTTAATAAAAAGCCCTGGTTCATTCAAAACCTTTGCATCTTTCATTTATTTATTTTTCCCTTTTATCTCTATGCTTACCTCCCATTCTCCTATCTACCATCTTTTGTTAGTATGTTTCCTGGCAAAGTAGGGATTTTTAAAAATATATATGCGTTTAGACTTTATTTAAATGTGATTGGGTCATTTTTCTCATTCTGTGACCTATTCTTTTTCTTATTAAGCCTGTTTTCCTTTTTTTTAAAGATTAAATTTACATGCATTGAAATGCTCAAATCTTTTTGTTTTGAAAGATTTATTTATTTATTTTAGAAAGAGAAAGAGCACACAGGCACGTTGGGGATGGGGCAGAGGGAGAGGAAGAAAGAGAGAGAGAGAGAGAGAGAGAGAGAGAATCTCAGGCAGACTTCCTGCTGAGCAGGGAGCCAGAATCGGGACTGGATCTCACAACCCTGAAATCATGAGCTGAAATCAAGAGCTGGACACTTAACCAATTGAGCCACCTGGTGCCCCCCCCTTCTCAAGAGGTTATTTAAGTAAGTCTCTACACCCAATGTGGGGCTTGAACTCACAAACATGAGATCCAGAGTCGTATGCTCTTCTGACTGAGCTACCAGGCGCTTGGATCTTAACTGTATGATTCTGACCAAGAAATTCACCCATGTAACCTGTATCCCTATCATAGAAGAGAAATTTCTGACCTCTCCAGAAAGTTCCTTCCTGTCCTTTCTCAGGCCATTGCCTCCCTGTTCTGTGCGTCTCTATTCAAGGGATTCACTATCCTGACTCTGACTTTTTTGACCCTGGAGTATTTTGCCTCTTTGAGAATTTTCTATATATAGTGATATAGTATATATTCTTTTGTGTTTGGCTTCTTTAGCTCAATATTGTATCTGTGAGATCCATTCATGTTGTTGGATATATCAACAGTTTGTTCTTTATGGCTGAATTATTCTATTGTACAAATATACCAGTTTGTTTGCCATTCTCCTGTTGATGGATATTTGGGTTCTTCCCAGTTTTTATTTTTTTATTGCTATTGTGATTAAATTTCCTATGAACATTCCTATATAGTCTTTATGGACATATGTTTTCATTTCCCTTGAATAACTACCTAAGAGAGGGTTGCTAAGTCAAAGGGTAAATCTAGGTATAACTTTATAAGAAACTCCAAAATCTTCATTTAAAGTGATCGAATCATTGCACATTTCAGCCAACAATGAATGAGAGTTCCAGTTGCTCCATCTTTGTCAACATTTGGTGTTATCTTTTAAATTTTAGCCACTCTAATGGCTATTTATGATTTCACATTGTGGTTTTATTTTTTTTTTAATTTTATTTTTATTCTTTGCCCAAGGGGTACAGGTCTGTGAATCATCAGGTTTACATCTTTCACAGCACTCACCAAAGCACAAACCATCCCCAATGTCCATAACCCATCCACCCTATCCCTACCCTCCCACCCCC